>JADLZK010007498.1:0-324862 GCA_015847255.1 Hyparrhenia diplandra | reverse complement strand
CGTGCCCATGCTTCCCTCCCCCATGGTGGATGCAGCAGCGGCGGCCGTGGAACCGTTGGAACCGGTGGTTGTGATGGTGAATGTGGCGGATCCAGCGCCCTCCCTCACGGGAGCCCCGAGCACGCGGCGTCCTCTCCCTCTTGGGAGTCCTTAGGGCGCGGTGCGGCGTCGTTCCCGGCTGCGGCAATGTTGACCCACTCGACTTCGGCATCCTCCCCCGTAGGGAGGCCCGAGGCGCGGGCAGCGTGGCGCCCTCACTCCCCCAACATCCCCTTTGGCGGTACTGCTCCCCCCCCGGCGGGCGGCGCTCCCCCACGCCATGCTTCTTTTTCTTTCCCCCAATGTTTCAATTGTTTGTTTGTTTCAGTTGTTCCGGTATGTTTTAACCAAACCATATGTATGTTGCAAAAGTAGATCGAGTGTTTCACATGTTTTAGAGATATGTTTCATCCATGTGTCGAAAGGGATATTTCAAGTGTTACAACTAGTTTTGAGTCATATGTTTCAACCGGTTGTTTCGGATGTTTCAAAAGTAGATTAGGTGTGTGTTTTCTAGTGGTCGAATGATGTTTCAAGTGTTTCAACTATATATTCATGTGTATGTTTCATCTGTTGGTTTCAATTGTTTCAAAAGTAGACTACATGCACTTTCCATGGTAGAGCCGAGGTTGAGCTCGAGCTCCCTCATGGCTAGGCCGGGTCGGCAGACGGTGGAGGCGAGCAAGGGCGTTCAGGCAGTGCGGGCATCCGACGGCCAGCGTTTCCGTCTGGGCGTCCGGGCTCTAGTGCCACCATATAGACACAAAGCTAGCTCTAAGATCCATTATTTGCCTTGTTCCTTGTGTATAAGAATTTTTCCATGAAGTCCAGATGGATTGTTTCTTTCCTATAGCTTTCCAATGAAATTGAAGGAAATAAAAGTTTCCTTTGTAATTCCTATGATCACTTCCTACAATCCAAATGCTGAAATAGGATTTATTCCTATGAAATTTCAATCCTACATTTTCCCTTTGTTTCACATGTGTTTCCAAAGGGGAGCTTTTTGGGGCTGGGCTCCGAGCGGACCCAGGCCTGGCAGACCTCACTATGTTTCGGTGTGAAAATAATTTAATTCTTGCTAAAAAAAAAAGAAACAACATATAATTGAATAAATTAGTTGAAGTTTCGAGCGATATTTATTTACTTTTATTTAGAACTGAACGTCGACAATATTTTTGTGTATGCATTGAACTGTCCGGTCTGTGTTTACTAGCTGTGACTGTGAGAGAGAATAAGTTGAAACATGCCAAAACAAGTTCAAGCCCACCTTTTTTTTTGGCATGCTAGAATACTATTGTGTCAGTCGATATGGATCAGACGGCTTATCAATTCAAAGCAAATTGTATTTAATAAATTTCAGTCAATTCCTCTAAATCTTTTTTAAAGTATACCTGTGAGATTTTAGCTCCAGGATCCGACTCTAATAATGTTGGCTGACCTGTGGATAATGCGGTGCCGATTGGCATGGAGTAGTTCCATGTGTTAAATCATTTTAAACAAATGTAAGTTAATTTTAATAAAACTCTTGTGTGAACACGGATAGTTCTAACTTCCGGCTTTTAACATGCACTACGGAATCAGGGGCTTAGGCGAAAAACACTTCGGCTTAGGCTAAGCCCGACCCGCCCGCGTTTTCTCGCCTTTGAAGGCCTAAGCCGAGTGTCAAATATTGGGCACTCGGGTTAGCCTAAGCCGAGTGTTTTTAAATCTAAGCCGGTGTCAGCGGGCACCCGGCTTACAAAAGAGATTCGTTTGGACATTTTGACGGAGGTCTAAGCCGAGTGCCAAGCCAGGGCACTCGTCTTAGAATTTTTTTTTAAAAAATCGAAGCCAAGTGTCAACACACGGCAAAGAAATTTAATTTTTTTTCCTGCAATTTCTAAGCCGAGTGCTGACGCCCAAAACACATGGCAAAGAAATTGATAATATTTTTTTTTAACTAATTCTTTGCCGAGTGCTGGAGCCCAAAACACACGGCAAAGGCCCAGGGCAGTTTTTTTTTTTTTTTTTTCGATTACTCAATCCCTCACTATTTTTTTTTTTTTTTCAGATCAGTTTCACATTATCACATGCATTAATAGATCACATATCTCACAGGTCCTCATAGATCACAAATATATGTCACTAAAGCAACCATAATTCACACAGTTCATCACAACATGTCACATAGTTCATCACAACCATCCAAAGTTCACGTAGTTCATCACATGTCACATATCTGGCCTAGACCCAGTACAGTGTTGCACACTTTACATGCTGCCTCAATACACAACCCATTTTCCCATTTGCAACGTTATTATAAGGTAGAACATCCAAGAAACTATCCATATAGGTTATCTCTGTTACAATATAAAGCATATGTTTTTCTGATAATAAAATGGCAGAGTAGACAGGGAAGTTCGGAAAACCAAGATAAGGAAGAAAATGCAGGACGGATAGTTTACATAAACTAGTTGAGATACCACATTAATTGCTGCGTCCATAGAAACTGCAGCAAAAACTCCTGCATAGAGATTCTAATGTTGTGTCAGAAGAGTTAGCAGTTCACTAAAGACTGACGCTTAATGCAAGAAAACCTAATCTAACCAGCAGCTCAATATGTCAAAAAATTGTGCTTATATAAAAGGTGGTACTGCACTCGCATCTCAAATTCAAATTCAGAGTTCTAATATATAAATAAATTCAGTTTTCAATCATGTCAACTCAGTTTTGAGTTTTCAGTTTTCAATCATCCCAAATTCAAATTCAGATTCACGTGTCAACTCTGTTTTCAATTTACATGTTAAATCATATATGTAGTGTCTATTCTTTTTGCTGAACTAATTCAAGTCCTCACTAACTATGCATCCTACTAGTTTATCACACAGAAACACCCAATTGATAGCAAAGTTATCAGTTATTTATTTAAGGCACGAAACATGCAGAACCTACTGGTAGGAAGAGCCAACAACATCCAGCTAAAGAATCCAACTAGACGTGCTCATAGAAGGTGAGCTACATATTAGATTACTATATTGTTGCCTCCACAAAGTACTTGCAGCACTCACCGGTTACCACATAATATAGTCCTCATATTTTCATTTGCCACCTGACTCTCATCTCAACACTGCTGCAGACATCACTTGCCCCAATCACTTATCTGCTCAACAATTAAAGGACTGCATCAGTCTAAGATTTTTTGAAGAAAACATAAAACTCTCATTTATGTTTAAACAAAGATTCATGCAAATAAATAGTTAAACAACATGCATATAGGACAATCATATCTCAATGCACATTACATACCACATTCAATTCTAAAATGAGATTGACAATATGATGGGACACACAACTCATTATTATGAAGTAAAGCATTAAAACATCCCTGCTACGTACTATGTCATCTAGGATACAGTCTGAAGCAGATGCAATGGCTATAGAGTAGCAACAAAATTCAGAGACAACTAACCAGCACAATGTTTAGGATTTGAGGACTGCAGGATGGTAGCTTGCACAACAGTCATATCTCTGACAATCTCACTAATACAGTATTGAGTATATCTCTGTTTTATATTGAGTATATTTAATATAAATGGTTATTTATCACCCAAATGGGCAAGAGCTTACTCCCAGGAAACCTAGAGAAACAGAATTGCTATATCTCTGTCATGCACAAAACCATCAAAGAGCTCACCATGACAACATATACCAGATCTGGGTGTAAAGTAGGCAGAGGAGCACGACAAAGAGAAGGCACCAAGGCTCCGGTGGCTGTCAGCTATTGGCACAGCGCAGCCACATGGCCAGAAGAGCCAAACAAGGTGGTGGTGACCATGGCGGCCAACCCAGCATGGTAGTCGAAGCACCGGCCGTCCGACCGTCGGCTCCTCGTCTGCCGCCTTCAGGCCGCATTGCCGCAGCCCCGCCGCCACCATTGTTCATAGCCCGTCACAGCAGCAATCAGATGAAGAAACCCATCCTAGCCTAAACTAATTAATTAGCTAATGCAACCTTGCGACCCGTAAAGAACACGCCTTTCGCTTAACCAAGGCGGATGAAGTGGGAGAGCAAACCCTAACCTCCGAATCGATCCCGGGGGTAGGAGGCGGGGTTCGGGCAGCCAGCCGCGCGAAAGGCGGCGACTTCAAAGCGGGTCGAGGGGGGACGGACGCTGATGAGGAGGAGAGGAACCGGGGCGGGGTCGCTGCCACGGCTGCGTCGCTGAGGCTTCCTCCCATGGAGCCGGAACGCGAGCGCGACAAGCCTTCTTCTCCCATGGGGCTGTGAGGTGGCACGGGGCGAGGCCGGGGTCGGTGCGGTGTGGCGCCAGGGCCGCCGGTCGGCGCGTCGGGGAAGGCGCGCGCGGGCCGGCGGGGAAGGCGGGCGCGGTGGGGCGCGCGGGCCGGCGGGGAAGGGCGGGCGGCGGCCGGCGGGGCGAGCGGCAGCCGGCCGGCGGGCGGCGCTCGGCGGGGCGGGAGGCGCTGTGTTCTTGTGTTCGAGTGCGGTGAGCAGAGTCGGAGAGTGAGAGGAGAGAAGATAAGTTGGTTTCTCATGCAAAATAAAAAAATCTAAGCCGAGTGTCTAGATCTAGGCACTCGGCTTAGAATAAAAAAAAAAAAACTGGTATTTTTAAAGCCGAGTGTCTACCCATACGGCACTCGGCTTCGAAAATTTTTCTAAAAATACATTTTCTAAGCCGAGTTTGGCACTTTCGGCTTAGAATGAAAAACTAAAATTCCACCGGCGCCCCGCCGCCGCCAAAACCCAAAAACTTCGCGCCAACATAAGAAAAAGCGGAAAGGAAAAAATGTGTAATCTAAGCCGAAAGTGCCGTAGCGTGTGGCACTTGGCTTAGGCTTAAAAAAAAAATGCTGCCACCTTCATTTTTTTCGGTTTTTCTTTTCCCTAATCCTTTGTTCCTAATTATTTTTCATTAAACTTTTAATATACCATTTCAAATTAACTAAACAATGAAAAATTATAATTTCCTCAAAACGAACCATTATTTTATATGACTTTGGGTCAACATTCCATTTTTATAAGCGCAATAAAAAAAACAAAAATTATCAAACAGATCCAAAAAAATCCCTAAATTTGAACTTGCCACTATATTTGATATCTTTTGACTATAGAAAAAGTTTCAAAGTCAACTCACAATTTGACCATCCCTATATATCCAACACACGGAGATCACTCTCGGTAACTCAAAACTTCTCGGGGAGATGTTCCAGCTTTCAAGCGATGTTCGTCACAACTTGCTCTAAACCTTCTCAATTTTTTTTCCACAACTTCCATATATGATATGGCGACAACTCATCGAATTTTCGTGATTTTTCAACCGTTTTCTTTTTTATACAATTTAAAAACCGTTCACCCACACGCTTAGTGTCGTGTTTTACAAAACGAGATCATTGGAAACCGCAATCATATCATCTCTGGGGCCTTAAATTAGGTTGACTAACATGAATATCAATTTTACACTCAATTTTTCCAAATATTTGAATTACACTGTAGTTCAAATCTCACCCGATAAAAAAAATATTGTTTGAAATGCAATTAATTAGTTATATATATTAAATAAATTGAAAAAAGCACCAAACTTTGTTAGGGGTAGGAAATGTGATATGTGTTGAGGAGAAAAAGTTTGAAGGCATATGGAAAAAAAAAAAAAATTCTAAGCCGAGTGCCATTGGGGGCACTCGGCTTAGATCCTCTAAAACGAGTGTTTTTTTTCCGGACTCGGCCAAATAAAAAATATGCGGGTGTCGCACTCTAAGTCGAGTGCCAAATTTTGGCACTCGGCTTAGAAGTGACGGCGAGGACGGCGGCGATCGGTGGCGCATGGTTGAAACTTCCGTTGGCGGTGTCGGCGTTAGGCACTCGGCTTATCTCGCCTCTAAGCCGAGTGTTTTGCCTAAGCCGAGTCTTTCCGGTTATGGCACTTTCGGCTTATCTAGCCTCTAAGCCGAGTGTGTTTTGTCCAAGCCGAGTGCCCCCGGTTTTGTCATGAACCAGATTTGGGCCAGCCCGAGAGTGGCTAATTGGGCCAAACGCCGCCGCCGCCGACCCGGGGAGGGGGGCGCGCGCGCGGGGGCCGGCCCCCCCGCCACGCCGCTTTCCCTCTCCCGTGCGACTCCGAGTTTGCTTCGCTTTCAAGTTAGGATTATCTTAGGTAATTTTTTTGTGTGCAAGGAGCTATCTCATCTATAAGGGAGACCCCTATTAGAAAATAATAAAATAGGAATTACTTGTAAAAGGTATTCCAATCGTATAAGGAAACCTTATAGAGATTGCTTAGATTACAAGTCCCACTAGTCGGGCTATATAAGCAAGAGGCATGTAATCTCTAGGGGATAAGCAAGCAAATAAAACATATCTATCGTTTTCAGCTCTTGGCCTCCTCCTCCCCAAGACCAGCGCGCCGCCCCGCCGCCCCACCCGCACCGCGCGCCGCCGCCTCCCCGTCCCCGGCGGCTCCTCCCCCTCCACCTCGTTGCTCGTGCTGCTGCTCGTCGCCACCGGGCGAGATTGCAGCCCCGTACATCATCTTAGGAGCCCCAACGGTCGGCGAACACGTGTCAATTCCGGCCCAATCTAGCGGAATCGGCGGGGCCCCAGCACTCGGGCTTATCGTGTCTAAGCCGAGTGTTGATTTTGGCCGTGTACCCGTTGCCTAGGCACTTTCGGCTTAGAGGCTCTAAGCCGAGTGCCCGATATATGACACTTCGGCTTAGGCCGGGCACACGGCCAAGGTGCTGTTTCCGGTAGTGATGACTTTCTGTGTCTTATTCGAACTGATACATACTTCCTTCGTTCTAAATTATAAATCGCTTTGACTTTTTGCTTCATTTATTTTATTATGTATGTAGACATATTATTATTATATCTACTCCCTCCGTTCCATAATATTTGCAACTATGGGAAGCGTGCGGTCAAACTTTCTTAACTTTGACTAGATTTGTAGAAAATACGTGCAACATTTATATCTTCAAATAAATTTAATAAAAAACTAGACTTAAAGATCTTTCCGATGATACTAATTACTTAGTTTAAATATTTATATATTTTAATTAATAATTACCGGCAATTTAAAAGTGTTGACTTCTCGAAAACGAGAATTGCAAGTATTGTGGAACGGAGGGAGTATATGGGTAACAAAAACGTTAGAGCACCTGACGCGGCGTAACAACTCTACTTAATTGATATCGGACATGCTAATAGTAGCCTTACTGAAAGCCTTTCCCTCACATGCGCCTTCCTCGGCGTGTGTGCCTCACGTACGTGACACCTGATGCGTCCATGGACTTGGAAACCGCACAGCTCAAGTCCGAGTCGGCGGTGCATCTCAGGCACGTGGAAACCGCCACTCCCTCCACATGCAATTCTAAACCATATCGAACTCGAAGCCAACACCGACGGAAACAGGCCAGCATTTATAAATCTGGACTCGACACGTTACGTAGCCACACAGCAAGAGCAAGTCGATTTATCTCTCGGCCGGCGGAACAAAACCAATCGTCTCGGCCGGCGCCGTGCCTAGGGCTTCGAGGATCCAATCCATCCATCGATGGCGTTGAAGATGATCGTGCATCGCAAGCGCGCTGCACCCAGCAGCCGCGCGAAGAAGGCCGGCGGCGGCAAGAAGCCTAAACAACGGCGGCGCTGCTACAAGATGCCGTCGGAGGACTACTACTTCGAGTTCAAGTTCGACGATGACATCGGCGACGACATGGTGGAGGTCAACTACGAGATCCACTTCGACAGCATCGACCGCTACGAGATGCTGGAGGACTTCGGTCCCTCCGACGACCCTGCCGTCGCCGAGGCGCGGGACCGCCACACGGGCGAGACGGTCTCCCTCAAGCGCGTGCGTCCCAGCGAGGGCGACGGCGGCGGCGAGGCGAGCCTGTCCGCGGTCGTGCGCGAGGCCACGTGCCTGCAAGGCTGCCTCGGCCACCCCAACGTCCTGCAGCTCAAGGGCGTGGCCGCGGACGACGAGACCGGAGACCTGTTCATCGTTACGGAGCCCCTCATCCCCGGCAGCAGCACCCTCCGCAGCCTGCTCACGCGGCGGTCTCGGTTTTCCGAAGACGAGACACGGCCGCTCATGAGGCAGCTCCTGGGTGCGGCAGAGGCGATGCACGGCGCCGGGGTCACCCACCGCGACATCAACCCGGACACCATCGTCGTGAGCGCCGGCGGCGCGCTCAAGGTCTGCGGGTTCCGGTGCGCGATCACGCCGGGGAGAGGTTCGTCGACGAGGAGGCGCACGGCCCGCCCATGGGCACGCTGCGGTACTGCTCGCCGCAGCAGCTGAACGGCCTCCGCTGCTACTGCCCGTCCGAGGACGTGTGGGCGATCGGGTGCGTCATGGCGGAGCTCCTCGCCGGTGAGCCCCTGTTCACGGCGGGTACACAGGAAGAGCTGCTCGATCAGACGGTCGACCTGAGAGACGACCTCTTCAACTTTGGAGTGGAGGAGGCGGAGGCGTTCGACGGCGCGCTGGAGGAGGTGTCCCTCGCCGGGCGTGAGCTGCTTGCTAGCCTGCTGGCGTTCGATTCGGCGGACAGGCCCACCGCCGCCGACGCTCTCAAACACCGCTGGTTCACGGACAACGACGTCGTCAAAGCCAAGTCTCGAGTTGTGCGTGCCTATACACAACGGTAGCCATCGGGGCCATCGATCGGCACAAACATGAAACTGATCAGTTCCTTGCTGTTTGTTCAGGTCGCAATATATATCAATTGTACCATTATGAAGTGGTTTGTGTTATGAAGATGTTGATCTTATTGTCAGTTTCATGTTTGATGTGTGACTGGTGAACACAATTAAGCCAGATATTCAGTTTGCGGTCCTTTTGTTGTGTCCACATATCTTAGCACACATGGAAGCATAACTAGGAACTGCAAAGCATGATTTCCGATCATCTTTTTTTTTTTCAAAAGAGAGTTGGCTCGTACTTCATTGAGAGAAAAGAATGTTTCAAGTTACACGACCGTTGCCCTTTCTATGGCGAGGTGACAAGGAAAAGAGCGTGGGTAACACACTAACACAAGGCACCGGCTAAAACGGTGGAACTAAAAAAATGTAACCTAAACAAACAACAATGAGCTATAGAAATGGGGGCGTGGGGGAGCGCTCTAGAGATGCTCAACCGTCCACGCCCGGCGGTGACCTCGCATGGGGAAGATCTTGTTGACAACCGCTCTCTTGGAAGGCGGAACGGAGTCTCGCAAAGTGGCTTCGGAACCTCAAAACGATAGTCGGGTCCGGGGTGGTTGACGGTGCACCCGGCTAGCGACCCTCCCACTTGTCGAGGAGCACACGGCGTGCCTGTCTCTCCGGGTTGGGGTCACGGAATGCCGGCTGAGGCTGGGGTGCCGACAGCTGCAGTGCCCAAACCAGCCGCCTCCAATGCCTCCGCACCCGTGAAGTAGAGCCGCACCATGCGGGGCGGCGATAGGGGGGGATCCCGCCCATCCTAAACCGCAAGAGGGGAAGAGGAAGGGCGCTCGGCAAGCACAGCCCGAGCTCGTCGAGCATTGGATCTACCCAAATGGGTGGCTCAGCGCTCACAACCGACACCGCCACCATAGGGTCCGAAGGAGTGGCGGTCTTTGTCGACGCCAGCCGTGAGTGAAACCCTTGGCGTCCTCCACACCGCCGGCGTGAGGGGGAGGCCACAAGAATCCTCGACCAGTCGAGGCCCACCAGAGCTCCACATCGACGGGAGGAACCACTTGTGTCCTCGGCTCCCCAGGAGACCCCCCGGTCAACGCCCCGTGTCAAGCGGCGCGGGGGCGTGGCACCGCCACGCCGAGGGGTGTTTGGGGTGGGCGGCGATGTCGAAACCTAGAGTGCCTCGCCCGGTGCCGCGAGCTGAGGCGGTAGAGGCAGCGGGATGGGGAGGGGCATCGGCGCGACGGCGTGATCCCGGCTAGATAGTTGAAGCATAGCTCGACATGATGCGGCGGCACAGCCGCCCGGCGACGGTGCGGGGCAAGGCTTGCCGAGCCAACGCTGCGCCTCCAAACGAGTGTGAAGCCGCCGCCGTCGACGGGGAAGGAGACGGCGGCGGGCCCCCGCCTCAACCATCTCGGGGGGTGGGCTCGCGGCGGCATCGACGGGCGGCACAAAGCGGCGAAGCCCAATGTCCGTGGCCCGGGCGTTGGTCGGCGGGACGCCACGCGAAATGTCGTCGGCCTAGCCGCTTGGGGAGCGGGCACCGGCGGATGGGTGAGGCACCGCGAGGGACCCGCCCGACATCACCGATCCTCGCCCGGCGGCGAGGATCGGCGTTGCCTACGCCCGTGGGCAACCGATCCCGGCACGGGTAGGAGCCCAAGATTCCGTAACCGTCATAGTCGGGAGCCGCACCCCCCGCTCCCGGAGCGGGGGGGTTCAACTAGCCCTCGGTGCCGAGGTGAGGACGGCGGCGCCATCTCGCAACCGCCAATGGCGAGCAAGCACGGACGCAGCACCGGGAAGCATGGGGGCTCGCTTGTCCACTTTCGCCCCGAGTCGGTGTCGTTGACGAGCCTCTCAACCAACGCCGCCTTAGTCCTACCGCGGAGGGCAGGATGGTGTCGGCGTCGGGGAGGGTGCTTGCCCACGGCCAACAGAGGAGCCATCCTCGACGCCGCCGACACCGGGGAGGCCAGCACGGGGACGCGGAAGAGCGGGGTGATGCGTGTCCGGGCGACCGCGGTGCATGGAGAGCAGGGACGCACGGGCGGCGCATCCCAAGGAGGAGGAAGCGACAAGGGAGGGAGATTCATTTGCGTCGGCGACAGCGGCGCATGGCGAAGCCGGGGGGGACGCCCGGGCGGGCATCCCGGGGTGGCAGAGGCCGTGTGGGAGGGCCACGGCGCCCGGGTTCCGCAGTAGGTGGCAGCTGCAAAGTGGTGGCGCGTCCATCCGCGCGCGCAGCCGCACACGCCGAGGTGGAAGAGGCGGCGGGAGAGAGATCCCTTCATGCCTGCCCCGTGGCGGTGACGACGTTGGCGGCAGATGACCTCCCGCGCTACCGAGGCGCCGCGGGGTGGGAGGCCACACGGGAGGGGGCCCGCCGCGCCCGGCCTCAGCAGTAATTGGCGGCGGTGGCTGTGGCGATAAGCGCGTCCGCCTGCGCAGCGCCACCGGTGGTCCAGCCCGCGGCGGCAGAGGGCCGCGCTGGCTTCCGTGGCAGGAAGCGGCGGCGGGGCGCATGGCCATGCGTGAGGCCCGGGCCGAGGGGAGGGGGAGAAGATGAGGAGCTGTGGTGGGAAACGGTAGATCGGGGCGGGGCGGACTTCAGGGAGGGGATGTTCAAGCAAAGGTCCGGTATTACCATAGTTAAGCAAATGACTGGCAGTTCCCTCTCTTCGATTCGCTTCAACAAGTCCTTATCATATTCATTAAGAAATGGTTCAGTCCCATCAGCGTGAACATCTAACTGATATGGCAGACACTGTTCATGGATGTGTGAGACGTCTTCTCCTTTTAAAAAGAAGTGAATCGACCTCCCATCTTTTGCGACGGAAAACGTCTGCTAACTTTGGATCTGCAGGAACATAAGTGTTCCATTTGTGCACATACTGTGCATGATGTTTGAATATTTTGAACCGGCGAGCCATCTCAACACGGTCCCATTTCTTGTTGAAACTCTTGCGCCAGCGCTCATATAAGGCCCATGTAGCTTCATCCGACTCCATGTCCTTGTCCATGGGAATGATACCATCATCTATGACTAATGTACATATGAGTTTACTATATCGCATATAAAAGACAAATGTAGCCATTTAAAGAAATTTTATATTAAAACATTTATGGATATTTTATAATTCAGCATGATGACAAGAAAAAGATGCATTTTTATCTATACTCTAAATCAATATTAACTACAGAATTGTAGAAATAGAATGGCACTAGATTATTTTTTAGGAACTGGCCTTTCATCTTTTCAAAATATTTTTTATAGCTAATGCGTCTGCATATCTGTTTCAACCGCCTGCATTTGCAAGGCATCTCAAAAGATAGATAACATCAGGGATGAAAATGGGTTGGAAAACCCCTTAATTATTTTCTACTTCTAGAATTGAATACACAAATGAAAGTGAAAGCGGTAAAGCAGGATATGAAAACGAACAAGAACTTAGAGAATTTAGAAAACAAATTAATTCGAGCTGAATTATGATGAACACGGTCGGCATATGAAAAATATAAAAAAAACAATACAGAATATTAACCCATAGGGCCATGCGCATAACAATTAGCAAGTGCACGGCAAGTGCATAACAATTACCATGTCCTACAACTTTCATATAAAAAAATATCTTGATACTTATGCGATTAATCTACTGCTGAAGTTTTGTTTACTTTTTTTGAATATCTTAATATCCTTAAATGAAAAACTGAAAACTAGAAAGTTGTAGATCTTGTTGAGAATTACAATTTTCATATAAAAATCATCCTCATCCGAGATTGTATGAAAATTTTTTCTAAAGCTGGACATCTAGTGGGGCTCGAATTCGGGATACACTACTATAGAATCGATTCATCAACGCGGCCCCGGTATCACTTTGCCGAAATTTAGTCCACCGGGTAATGATGAACCGCGCCCGGCGGTGATGAACCGTCAGGCGCGGGACAAACTAGAACCTCCACGGACTCGACCAATACCGGCGGTGAAGATTTATATCTCTACCGGTTTGAATCATTCCCCGGCGAAGGGTCTTGATGGACCTGAGATCACTCGCGGGTTTGAATTAAAACCGATAGCGATTCGACGATTGACACAACCGGGTTGATTGGAACCGATAGCGATTCGACGATTGACACAACCGGGTTGATTGGAACCGATAGCGATTTGGGAGGGGAAGCAAAGGAACAGTAAAATAAAAATCAGAAACTGAAGATTAACACGCATCGATTAACAAACGACACAAACCAAATTAAACCGTCATGGAAACAACTGATACAATAAATTAACATAAAAAGAAAGCGGTTGGCCTAATTAAGCCGCCTTGTTGGCCTTCTTCTTGGCCTTCTTGGCCGCCCGCCTGGCCTTCTTCCTGGCGGCCGACTCCATCTCCTCCAGTTTGGCCGCCGGTATCCCCTTAGCGAGGTTATCGGCCAAGTACTCGATCTGGAGGACGATGATGGACTTCTCCTCCAAGTGGTGATTCACCATTGGCGGGCCAACTTGGTCGGCCAGCCGTTGAGCTTGTTGCGGGCGGAGCCGAGGCGATGCAAGATGGACTTCTCCGCCCGGCGGCAGCCATGTCGATCGTCGGCGGCGTCACCGACCCGGCCGGGCTTCTTTGTGAAAATGGGGTAGAGAGGGGAGTGTGTTTGGAGAGCGGAGTGTTGGAGAGCGGACCGAAGATAGGGGGTTATGTACGTATAAATAGGACTCGGCCAGCGGTTTCTAAGACGAGGAACAAATTGAACACAAATGATAGAAAATTAAGATTGACACGCATCATAATAAATAATAAACCGATTCAAGGAAACAAAGAGAACCCAAATTAACGAAAGATAAAGAGATTGCAATGCAACAGATTAACCAACAAGCGAACCATTAGCAAATTAACCACACGGATCATTGTATCTTACACATCCACACGCATCGGACAAACAGAAATTAACATAAACAAATAAAAGAAGAGAACCTAGGCCGCCTTCTTGGCCTTCTTGGCAGCGCTTGGCCGGCCTCCCCGCGGCCGCCTTCCCGGCCTCCTCCTCCGGTTTGGCGGTATCCCTCGGCGGGGTATCGGCCGAGAGTCGATCCGGAGGGCATAGAAGTTGGCCCCTCTCCTCGAGGGGCAGATTCACCTTTGGCGGCCAACGTCGTCGGCCGGCCGTTCACTTGGTGAGAGCGGCGCGGAGGAGGTCCACAAAATAACTTCATCTCCTCCCGTGGCGGCCATGTCGACGATCGTGGGCGGCGAGTCCGCTTTTCCCCGTGAGAGGGGCATGAAAGAGAAGTTAGTGTTGGATAACGGGAGGGGGTATAAATGTGGCGTTTCCAAAAGACGGTTCCTCGGAAAAACGTAATCCGGCGACCCGCGCCCAATGGCCGCCTCTCCTCGGCACTCAACGCCCGACTTTATTATCCAAAGCACAACCGACAGTTAATTGTTTGTTTTTGACAAATTTTACATTGAACAAGTTAAGATTCAAATGAAATTATATATATATAATTTTTATTTTACTAATATATATATATATAACAGAACATATAATAAAAATGATAAAAACAAAAAGAGGAAGGCCGTCGGCCTAGTTCTCGTCCTCCTCCTCCTCCTCCTCCTCCTCCTCGCTGGTGTCGTCCTTCTTGGCCAAGGCCTCGAGGGGCGATCCCGCCAACCGCTCCACCTTTCGGGCGTAGTGGTTGATCTTTTCTTCCGGAGGTGGCTCCACCGTTGGAAGAAGACCATGGCCCCGACCCCGCACCATTGCGGGGAAGAGCACTGTTGCCTCGTTCTCCGTACCACGGCCCGCGTGGTTTTTGGTTTATGCCGGTGCCAATTATCCGGCAAGTGAACTTCCATATCACTACCGGTGCCAATTGAAACCGTAGTGATCGGTCATTACCACGCATCGGCCTATAAAAACGGCTAGTGCGGCCCTTAGGTTTGCAATTCAGTTCTCTTCGTCCTCTTTCTTGATACTCTTGATTCGATTTGCTTTGTTCTTCTTCCTCGATCTTCTTTGCTACTCTCCACATACATATCTATGGCCTCTCTATGGGAGAAAGCCCTCCACGTACAGATATCATTCTTATGCATCTTAGGCCACCAAAAGGTTCACACACAAGAGGTGCTACAAGAGTCTTCTGCGAAGATTGAGCAGCGCCGAAGGTTAGAACAGCAAGAGATTCACGGAGCCATCCGGTTCGTGTGCTTGAGAGGTCGGACAGCTGGATTTACATGTCCATATGAGAGACATGGCATTCTCCTGATAAGATCATATTGATTTATGAAAATCTGCTTCAATGAAAATCTCCTTTGGTGATCAAAGCAGATTTTCATAGATTAACATGATCTTCTCTTGCGAATGCCTATGCATGCTTGTCATTGGGCGAAACCACAACTTGCTGAGCAAAGATAATTATTTGTAAGGCATCCTTGCCGTGGATTCAATGTAAATCGAGTTATGCCCTCCTTGTTAGATCGAGCACAAGAAACCTCCGCGAGCACCGATGGAACGTCAGCAGCGCGCCGATGGGCTTTCAAAATCCCATCGGAATTTCATCGGCAAGAATCACATTACCTTCGGCGTTTTTTATTTTTAATGTTGTTTGTACACTTTCTTGAGAACATTGATCTATTCTTGGAAAGGTCTTTGTTATCATATATGTAACTTTTTTTCAAGGTCTTTGTTATCATATATGTAATCGGATATTGTAATCGGTTTGCTCCTCTCCATATATATATGTAATCGTGTGTTCCTTTCCAATGGATGTTTGCATTTATATATCATAATACAGGCAGCGATTCTTATTTTTTCGACGCCCTTCTTATCTTTCATGGACGAACATAAATATATAAATGCTCTATGTACTAACCGAAAAGTTATTACTAAATGTCAAAAGTAATCTCACGGCAGTGAAAGATATTACTAAAATCGTCGGTTTGAAATATATCACCGCCGGGGTTTTAATAGAGCCCCGGCAAAAAAGAGACAACACTACCGGTTTGCAAATACGAAACCGATAGTGATCAGCCTTCTATCGCGTTTATCACGTAGGAAAATCTAATAATAAAAATATGGATCGAAAAAAACCTAAGATCTTGTGTAGGGACATAATTTGGGTGCCCAAGGTTGTAAAAAAATTCAAGACATTTCTACATTGTGGGAGTAGACATGCTTCACAAAGGTACATGACCCCTTTCATCGGAAGCATGACCGACAAGGGTCATCTTCGTTCCGGTGTGGTCTCGGCCTCAAACTTTTTCTTAGATGTGCACATGCCACGTGTGAAGGAACCACGATGTTTGAGATTTTTCGCACAAGGTTTGGTATTTTTTTCAATTAAATTTAATTTCTACGACGACCCCCGAGTAATTACAGGTTGAACTGGGGTTACCCACTAACAGAGCCGTAGTGGTGCCAAAATTTCCTACATGGTCTCATGTGTCCAAGGAGGCAATTCAAAGGTGTAGGTTGGTGTAAAATTCATAAGTTTTCAAGCTTTAATTAACCTCCTTCTATCGCGTTTATCACGTAGGAAAATCTAATAATAAAAATATAGATCGAGAAAAAAACCTAAGATCTTGTGTGGGGGCATAATTTGGGTGCACAAGGTTGTAAAAAAAAATTCAAGACATTTCTACATTGTGGGAGTAGACATGCTTCACAAAGGTACATGACCCCTTTCATCGGAAGCATGACCGATAATTACATCCATAAGCTATCTTTGGGTCATCTTCGTTCGTGTGGTCTCGCCTCGAACTTTTTCTTAGACGTGCACATGCCACGTGTGAAGGAACCACGATGTTTGAGATTTTTCAAACAAGGTTTGGTATTTTTTCAATTAAATTGAATTTCTACGCGACGACCCTCGAGTAATTACAGGTTGAACTGGGGTTATACATACTTCACAAAAAAGCATTACAATTAATTGATTACAATTGACACGGTACAATAATCAAAGTGTACAAACACATTAAGAAATAACCACCTCAAAAACACCCTTCTAGCACCTATGCCCGAGGTGGTTACAATGCTACACGTTATGCTTACTGATCTAAGTAAGGCGGATGGGACCTCTCGTGAAGAACCAATGTCTCTCCGTCTTGCGGCAAAGGCCCGACAGGGAGACGGGGCTCTCATCTCCCGGCGACGAAGCACAAGAATGCATGCTACTTGGCTCCTCGCTTTTTCGTCTTCCGCCCGTCCATGCAACAATGGTGTTGCACAAGCATCACACCCAAATTACGTAAAAACAACGTTGTAGCTTAATCTTCAAAAACACCCTTCTAGTACCTCTTTGTATACACTTTGTCTACCCATGATAAAATGTTTATGTGGAGGGCTTTCTCCCAAATAGAGGCCATATATGTGGATAGGAGAATTGGCAAATAACGAAGAGGTCAGCCGGCGCACGGTTCGGCATACATGGCTCTCTCTGCGCGGGGCTGTTTTTATAGGCGGTGGTAGGTGGGAATGAGCGGTGGTAGGTGGCAACAGTGTGATCTTATCACCGTGAGCGGTGGTAGGTGGCAACAAGTGTGATCTTATCACCGTGGCGGTGGTACCGTGTGGCGGTGGCAACGATTAATGCGATCACCGTCGGGTCGGCCGGCGTTTATACCCGGCAGTGAACCTATAATGTAACATTGTCGGGCTACTGCTAAACCGGCAGTGATTAACTATAGAAATGGGCGCGCGAGGTGAAAATTTCACAAGTCATTTGAACCCCGCGCCATTTGTTTCAGCCTCGACGATATATAATAGCCGGGCGCGGGCGAGCTAAAAATTTTTCCTGGTCATTTCAACCCCCGCGCCCCAATCGTTCCCCACCAAGTGTCGCCGACGGAGCACCACCACCACACACGCCGCAGTCGTCCGGTCGCCCCTACGCCCCCCATCCATTCTCTTCTTCTCCGACGTCCCCAGCAGCTGCGCCGGCCCTCCGCCCTTCCACGGTGAGAACTAATTAGCCATTTAGTTCCTCGAGATTTTGCCTATGAGAATGAGATCTAATTCGCCATTGTTCTCGTCTCGCCTCGCCCGCTTGTTCTTCGTCCATGTAGACGGGGGACCGCCGCTACACCGCACCGCCGTCTGCAGCCTCCCCGCCGTCCCCGTCTACGCCCAACACCATACCCGCCGCAACCTCGAGCTCGATTCCGCCGGAAGAACGCCCGTCCCGCGCCCTCTCGCTTCCTTCTAGGGCGCCCGCTTCTCGCACCGCCGAGACAAAGACAGAGCGCCTTGGACCGCACGGAAGCTTCGGTGAGTGCGTCGGTCACGCTTTTGAGTTGTTCGTTGAAATGCCCGTGTTGATAAATCCAACCTGCTATTTCCTTTTTCTATTTACATTTTGCTTTCAAACGATTCGGGATCCTTATATAGTAGCAAAAGTTTTTTAATTGGTCTATGGTAAACAAATTAGATTTAAACATTGTGGTCATTTACAGCAATGATTGAAGACATTCTAATGCTCGAGGTGTAATTGAAATGAGATAGATGTTGAAATTCATGAGTTTCGTGGTGTTCAAAATCTTGCTGTACAACATTTCTGAATAACATAGCATTAACATCCTATTTTGGCTGCATGTATAGGCAAACCATGGCGTGGTATGTAGTGCATGTTGGTCAAGTGCCGGGATCTATCGAACCCGGCAAGATTGCTCTGCTCAAGTCTCGGCTACCCCGTAATTGTTACAAAAATACAAGACTGAAGCTGAAGCTTTCGGGGCCTACTATGGTAAAAATTTTCACTATCAACCAGCCACGAGATCGATGAGAAGCCTCTCTCCATAGATATGAAGATTAGGAGAATTGCGACTTGGCCTATGAAAGATGTTTTGATTTCAGTCATGGCTATTGTCATTGTTTTCCTTATTTGGAAGTTGATGTCCTAGGTTCAATTTCGTAGAACATTAGGTGGAGTTAGTTGTATGTAACCTTTGAACCATGTAATGTATCTATGATGCTTTTATGGGTTTAAAAATAGCTGATTTTCAGGAAAAAAAATTCAAAAATTATAAAAATTTTAAACAAAATGCCGGGTGGCATGGGCCCCGATGAATGACATACAAACCGGTAGTGTAACTACACCAAACACTATCGGTTTGAATTACAAACCTTCATCGATGACGAAACATCACCGCCGGGCCGCACTAACCAACCGAGAGTCTCCACTCTAATAACGCCGTCGGGTTGAAATCAGCCGGCAAATGTTCACGTAAAGTTCACCGACGGTTCAATGTAAACCGACATTGTTAGCTCTTCGATACAATGTCGGCTCAATCCAACCCGATAGTGTTATCCCTACAGATTAAGTCGGTTCGTTAAAGCCCGACAAAGGCTCCCAATATCAACTCGCCGGATGACTTCGAACCTGCATTGCTTGGATCAAAAATGCCGCCGGTCCGTGGAACACCCGGCGGTGTTCGGTGTGACAAGGCGCCGCCGGTTCGATATCAAACCGGCGAGTCTCTCCTCGCATCACCGCCGGTGTTTTGACCCGGTAGTGTTTTAAACCCCACATCACTACCGCTATGGTTACGCGGTTCAGTTTTCGACCGGCGGGGGTTGGAGCCCGGCGGTGATGGACAATTCTATAGTAGTGATATTTCGACTTAAAATTAGAAAAGTAGAAAATGGTCAAAAAAAAAAAAACTATATGTCATTCTGACTTCAAATTTGGTCTTCCGAATTTCAATCCAAATTCAATTTGTCCAAAAGAGCAAATTCGATCAGGTCAAATGTAGAAAACGATGCGGTTCGGTTGAGGATATTTCCATTCTCGTCCATTCTCAACGTTAGATTTTTTTTTTTTAGAATTACACAGTACAACGCAGACACTCACAACACGCACACACACTCATCCCTATGAATATATGTATGCAAACCCTACCCCTTTGAGCACCTCTAAAGGACTGAGCACCCGACAGATCTAGAGATTCCCGAAGTCACCATTGGCACCTCATCGTCGACAGGAACGTCGCTTACCACGGAATGCATAATGCCGGTAAATTCTGAGAAAATCCTAAGAAAAGGTGCGAGCACTAGGATTTAAAACCTGATGGGTAGCGTCCCACTAGACCATCCTACCATTGGACTACAAGCCAATTTGCTTCTCAGCCTTAGATAACATGACCTTGATCAGGTATACCATCTTAATTCTTACATAGTACACATGTAAGTTGGATGTTTTGGAATACTTATATACACTTAAACTGAAGCATGCTTATAGAGATGCTGCAGTCAAACCTATATATGTTAGACAAAATAGGAGATTTGAAACCTGATGGGTAGCATCCTACTAGACCGTCCTACCATTGGACTACAAGCCAATTTGCTTCTCAGCCTTAGATAACATGACCTTGATCAGGTATACCATCTTAATTCTTACAAAGTACACATGTAAGTTGGATGTTTCGGAATACTTATATACACTTAAACTGAAGCATGCTTATAGAGATGCTGCAGTCAAACCTATATATGTTAGACAAAATAGGAGTGAGGGAATATGATCCCAAATATCCAAGATATTCAGGAAAAATAAACCTTGCACCACACATTGGAGACTCGGAACTCATCTTTAGATTCAGTCATTCAGAGAAGAAAAGGTACCGGATCCACGTGATTTTTGGTTCCGGCCCACAACTTGAGTTCCTCCCATCAAGTTTCTCCTATTTTTAAACCATTAGACCAGACGGAATGGAGCGCTAGCATTATTTCCAAGCGTGGTAAAAAAATCTCAAATAAAAAACGTCTTTTCCAAGTGCAAAGCTCTAGTACTTGGCAAATTTATTTTTTTAGCCGTCCTATAGTACTAGATACTCTACATTAAAATTTTTCACTAGATCCAGTGGCGTGAGGGCGCCTTTTATTTGTCGAAGGCTGCCCCAGCACTCAGCAAAGCCTTTGCCCAGTGCCTCACAATCAGCACTTGGCAAAGCCCCTGAATCGAGTAGTGATCAGTCGACTTCCCGATCCTCTCCATGTATGAGCGGCGGTGTCTGTTGTTTCGACTAGTGAGTCTTGAACCGACTTCTTCAGCAACACTTTGTACCCTGCTTCTCTGTCATATCATTTTTTGGCCATAAACGAAAAGGCGACACCACAATATGACGTTGGCCTCTAGCAGCATGGGATCCTCAAGATCCAGCTCAGAACGACTCAGCTTGCCTACAGCCGGCATTCAAATTTGTCTCCAGCAGCAACCTTTGGCGCGTTGGTGCCTTGGTGGCTGACTGGCTGGCCAGCTAGGGCATGGAACCATGGTCAGTCCAGACACAGCTTTATTCTCATTTTATTTCTCTTTTTCGGGTCACATGTGACGTTGGTGATACAAACTAGCTAGGCATGTCAAACACACTACTGCGGAACACACAAAGCATTTGATTTGTATATATTGTCGGACTTCTCTTCCCCGATTGTCCACTAACTCTGCTCACTTATTCCTTCAGCGTACAAAAACTTCCAAAAATATTATCAATGACGTCTTCAGGAAAGAATCTCTCTGTAGCCATGCTCCTAATTATCATCGTGGCCACCGGTATGTCCTTGCACATATATGAACTGTTGGAAATGTAAGTGAATTAATTGTTCATATATCTCTTAACACCTTAAGTTTTGGATTTGAATAGGTTGGTGTCCTTGTAACTTAATATGTTGTTTTGATTAACCTTTTGGCTAATTAGTCATGTTCTTGCATGTGCTAGTATGTTCAATGTCTACATGCACGATGGCAGATGATTGCAGGCACCTGAGCGGCAGTTATCGAGGATGGTGCCTTTTCCAAGAGGATTGCTTTAGAGCATGCAGACAAGAAGACATTGGCAACATTTGCGGAAATTGTGACAATTTGATGAGATGCTGGTGCTATACATGCACGTCTGAGATTTGCTAGCACTCCGACCCATCCATGATGCAATGGCCCAGCTAGGCGTTAAAGGCATACCCAGAGCCGTAGGCTCCCGCGCTGCACGGGGTCTGGGGAAGGGGTATTTTAGCGCCAAACCTTACCCACACTATGTGCAATATTCGGAGGCTGGGGCTTGAACCCAGGGACCTTCCGGTTACAGGCAGTAGAGCACTACCACATGCGCTAGCCCCCCTTCCCAGCTAGGCGTTACTTAAATAAAATAATTATCCCTTGCTGGCTCTTACGTAATAATATTTATACAGTGTTTTCTTAAAAAAAATTCGAAGTTTACTAAATATGCTCAGCAGTCCAGACCCACGATGGCAGATTTGTCGAGGGGACCAAGAAGGCAGCAGAGACACAACGTTTAAACAAGTTCGAGCCACCGACGTGGTGTAAAAACCCTACCACAACAACCTAGCTAGACCCACGATTCACAAATCATTTATATAAAATCTGCAGGTGAGGTATATGAGGAATCAAGATATTGTTCTCCGATGCAAGATAACAAAGATAGGTAGGTACCCAAACGTGATTACATGTGAATCACGTTGAAACTGATTTTAAAAAAAGGCAACTGTACTACTTAAAACTCAAAAGCTTGGGTATAGACGAATCTGACATGTAGTTTAAAATTTGGGCTAATTGCAAAGCCTAACTTATAATATCCGAGTGATGTTACGGAATAACTTTGCTAGGACACCATGGAACACCAAAGCATAACTTATTATACATTAGAGTGAATTGGTGACTTCCAATCATCTTATTCAAGCTAAGGTCCGGGATTACCATAGTTAAGCAAATGACTCTGGCAGTTCCCTCTCTTCAATTCGCTTCAACAAGGCCTTATCATATTCATTAAGAAATGGATCAGTCCCATCAGCGTGAAGATATAACTCCAATGGCAGATACTGTTCATGGAAGTGTGAGACGTCTTTTCCTTTTAAAAGAAGTGAATCGACCTGCCTTCTTTTTACGACGGAAAACGTCTGTGCTAACTTTGGATCTGCAGGAACAAGCATCTCCAACAGTTTTGTAAAATATACTTGGCAAAAGTTGTGATTTGCCAAGTTACAAAAATATATCCAAAGTGAAACAAACTGTGGTTCTCCAATAGTTTTGCAAATTTAGTTTGGCAAAAAGAAAAAAAAAGGCAATATGTAGCATGCAAGTAGGGAGATGATTTTATTTTTTGCGGTCAATACGCAACATGCAAGCAACGAGGCGATTTGTCAAGTACTTCCCAGTTTGGCATATTCGACAAGTTGAGGATGGTTTATGCCAAGTAGGCATGTTTGCAAAACTGTTGTTCCATATGTGCACATGCTGTGCATGATGTTTGATTATTTTGAACCGGCGAGCCATCTCAACATGGTCCCATTTCTTGTTGAAAGTCTTGTGCCAGCGCTCATATAGGGCCCATATAGCTTCATCCGACTCCATGTCCTTGTCCATCGGAATGATACCATCATCTATCACAAATGTACATATATGAGTTTATTATATCCCATATGAAAGACAAATGTAGCGATTTAAAGAAATTTTATATTAAAACATTGATGGATATTTTATAATTCAGCATGCATATGACAAGAAAAAGATGCATTTTTATCTATACTATAAATCATTAACTACAGAATTCTAGAAATAGAAGAGGATGATGTATGGTACTAAATTATTTTTAGGCACCGACATACTGGCCTTTCATCTTTTCAAAATATTTTTTATTGCTAATGCATCTGCATATCTGTTTCAACCGCCTGCATATTTACAAGGCATCTAAAAAGATAGGTAACATCAGGAATGAAAATGGGTCGGAAAACCCCTTCATTGTTTTCTACTTCTAGAATTTGAATACAAAAATAAAAGTGAAAGCGGTAAAGCAGGATACGAAAAACGAACAACAACATAGAGAATTTAGAAAACAAATTCATTCGAGCAGAATTATGATGCACACGGTGGTATACGAAAAATCAAAAATCAATACAAAATATTAACCCATAGGACCATGCGCATAACAATTAGCAAGTGCATGGCAAGTGCATAACAATTACCAAGTCCTACAACTTTCATAAAAAAAAATATCTACATGCTTACACGATAAATCTATTAATTGCTGAAGTTTTGTTTACTTTTTTGAATATCTTAATATCCTCAAATGAAAAAAAACTGAAAACTAGAAAGTTGTACATCTTGTTGAGAACTACAATTTTCATACAAAAATCATCCTCATCAAAAAATCATTCTCGTCCGAGATCGTATGAAAAAAAATATGATTTTTTCTAAAGCTTGACATCTAGTGGGGCTCGAATTTAGGATATTTCGACTTAAAATTAGAAAAGTAGAAAATGGTCCAAAAATTATATTTCATTCCAACTTCAAATTTGGTGTTCTGAATTTCAATCCAAATTGGAATTTGTCCAAAAGAGCAAATTTGATTAGGTCAAATGTAGAAAATGATCTTTGTTCGGTTTAGGATATTTCCATTTTGTCCACTCTCAACCTTAGATTTTTTTTTTTTTTTTTGAGATTTACACAGTACAACGTAGATACTTACAACACGCACACACACTCATCCCCTGTAAATATCTCAGACGCCAACCCTACCCTATGAGCACCTCCGAAGGAATGAGCACCGGCAGATCTAGAGATTCCCGAAGTCATCATTGGTGCCTCGTCATTGACGGAATATCGCTTACCAATGAATGCATAACACCGGTAAATCCTGAGAAAATCCCAGCAAAAGGTGCGAGCACCAGGATTTAAAACTTGGTGGGTAGCATCCCACTGGACCGTCCTACCATTGGACTACAAGCCAATTCGCTTCTCAACCTTAGATAGGATGACCTTGATCAGGTATACCATCTTAATTCTTACATAGTACACATGTAAGTTGGATGTTTTAGAATGCTTATATACACTTAAACTGAAGCATGCTTATAGAGATGTTGCAGTCAAACCTATATATGTTAGACAAAATAGGAGTAAGGGAATATGATCCCAAACATCCAAGGTATTCAGGAAAAATTAAACCTTGCACCACACTTTGGATACTGGGACTCAACTTCAGATTCAGTCATTCGGAGAAGAAACGGTACTGGATCCACGTGATGTTTGCTTCCGACCAACAACTTGAGTTCCTCCCATCAGGTTTCTCCCTATTTTTAAACTATTACATCGGACGGAATGGAGCGCTCGCATTATTTCCAAGCGTGGTAAAAAAACCAAAAATAAAAAACGTCTTTGCCGAGTGCTAGGCTCTGGTACTTGGCAAATTTAATTTTTTTTAGCTGTCCTACAGTACTAGGTACTCTACGTTAAAATTTTTCACTGGATCCAGTGCTGTGAGGGCGCCTTTTATTTGTCGAAGGCTGCCCCAGCACTCAGCAAAGCCTTTGCCTAGTGCCCGACAATCAGCACTTGGCAAAGCCCCTGAATTGCGTAGTGGTCAGTCGACTTCCCGATCCTCTCCACGTATGAGTGGCGGCGTCTGTTGTTTCGACTAGTGAGCCTTGAACCGACTTCTTCAGCAACACTTTGTACCCTGCTTCTCTGTCATATCATTTTTTTCGCCATAAACAAAAAGTCGACACCACAATATATATGATGTTGGCCTCTAGCAGCATGGGATTCTCAAGATCCAGCTCAGAACGACTCCGCTTGGTTACAGCCGGCATTCAAATTTGTCTCCAGCTGCAACCTTTGGCGCGTTGGTGCCTTGGTGGCTGGCTGGCCAACTAGCGCATGGCAATATGGTCAGTCCAGACACAACTTTATTCTCGTTTTATTTCTCTTTTTCGGGTCACATGTGACGTTGGCGACACAAACTAGGCATGTCAAACACACTACTGCGGAACACACAAAGCATGTGATTTGTATATATTGTCAGACTTCCCGTTGCCCGATTGTCCACTAACTTTGCTCACTTATTCCTTCAACGTACAAAAAACTTTCAAACAAATTATCAATGACGTCTTCAGGAAAGAATCTCTCTGCAGCCATGCTCCTAATTGTCATCCTGGCCACTGGTATGTCCTTGCACATATACGAACTGTTGGAAATGCAAGTGAATTAATTGTTCATATATCTCTTAACACCTTATGTTTTGGATTTGAATAGGTTTCTGTCCTTGTAACTTAATATGTTGTTTTGATTAACCTTTTGGCTAATTAGTCATGTTCTTGCATGTGCTAGTATGTTCAATGTCTACATGCAAGATGGCAGATGATTGTAAGCACCTGAGCGGCAGTTATCGAGGACCGTGCCTTTTCCAATGGCATTGCATTAAAGCATGCAGACAAGAAGACATTGGCAACATTTGCGGAAATTGTGACAATATGATGAGATGCTGGTGCTTTACATGCACGTCTGAGATTTGCTAGCACTCCGACCCAACCATGATGCAATGGCCCAGCTAGGCGTTACTTAAATAAAATAATTATCCCTTGCTGGCTCTTATGTAATAATACTTATACAGTGTTTTCTTAAAAAAATTCGGAGTGACTATATGTGCTCGGCAGTCCAGACCCACGATGGTAGATTTGTCGAGGGACCAAAGAAGGCAGCAGGGACACGGCGTTTAGACAGGTTCGAGCCACCGACGTGGTGTAAAACCCTACCACGACCTATGTTTTCTCTACCGATATTTTAAAAATCTCGGTGGTCAGTGATAAACGGGAATATCGGATATATCGGAAATTTATCGGTGATAGAAATAAAATTTCGGAAAAAATTTAGACAAAAAATAACTCATTTTATTCAGGAAAACACATAGATCATTTCTGAACCATTTAACACAAAAAACTAAATAAAACATATTATCAATTGTCTATTCAATAAGCAAGACAACGACACGGCTGTAGCGTGCGGGTGTGTTACGACAGTGGCAACATGAACCTAGAAGAGAAGAGGAGAGAAAATGAACCATGTATTAATTGGGTGGGCTTTGGGGTCTATTTGTATGGACAAATTCTAAAATTTTGAAAAATATCGGGCGATAAATAAAAAATATCGGACCCGACCGGTAAACGGAAATTTCAGAAATTTCGGATATTTCGGACCGATATTTTTTCACGACAACCTCGACCCACGATTCACAAGTCATTTATATAAAATCTGCAGGTGAGGTATATGAGGAATCAAGATATTGTTCTCCGATGCATGATAACAAAGACAGATAGGTACCCAAACGTGATTACATGAGAATCACGTTGAAACTGATTTCAAAAAGGCAACTGTACTACTTAAAACTCAAAAGCTAGGCTATAGACGAATCTGACATGTAGTTTAAAATTTGGGCTAATTGCAGCTCCAGAGAAAGATGCATGAGAAGGGAATACCAATGTAATTTCTGTTGAGTCTGAAAGAGCGTGGGATTAGTTTACCTGACAAACGCGCGTAATAATCGGCGCGGGAAGCTGGAGTGCGGCAGAGAGCATCGTCACGTGGCTTCATGGAGCCAGCCTCGTCGTCGGGAGTTGGGCAGCTCTCGACGACTCCTGACTCCTGCTGAGTCCAAGCGGGCCGTGGTGCGCGCGGCGACGCCAGCCGCATGCGCTGAGCGGGATGCCATCGCAGCAGCGCGAGATGCGGCTGCCGCAACGGCGCCCGCACGCGCTGAGCGGGATGATGCCATCACAGTAGCGCGAGATGCGGCTGCCGTAGCGGCGCGAGATGCGTTACGGGAAGCCCGCAGGAGAGTCACTGCCATTGTTGCCATGGCTGCGTGCTGATTCCACCTTTATTTGTTGCTGCAGATATGAGGATAAAAAAAAAAACCTAGCCACCGCTCGGCCGGCCTAGGGCTTTGCATTTATAACTAGCACGTACTAGCATGGGCAGATGGGGTACGTAAACGCCCGGCCGAGAGTTTGCATTTATAACTAGCACTAGCATGGGCAGATGGGGTAAAGCAATTCACTCGAGTGGTTTGTCATAAAATCTTTGAAAGAATTCAAAGTAAACTCACGACATACTGTTTTCATTTCCAAAAATTGTTGCTATTACATACCCTACCTCCTATTGAGCCGCTGCCGCCGCCGCCGGGCGCCGGCATCTTCCCCATCCTCGCCCCCTCCACTCCGCCCCTTCCCTCTCCCCCCACCCGAAGAGACTCGAACAGGCGCCATGCCCGCCACCGCCGCCACCACCGTTGCCCGCCCCCTCCTCGTCGTCGGCCCAGCAACCGTAACCGGGAGGTTGCCCTGTCGCCCATGACCACCACTTTGCATGATCCAGCACGGGGAGGCTCGTGGGGCCCGGATATGGGCTTGCCAGGCCCACCACCACAAATCCGGCGTCCACCAAGCGGGGCAACAGGTCAGCTGGTTGGGATGCCTCGGCCTCTGCTCTTGTCATGGCCACGCCACCCCTCCCCCATTAGGCCAGCTTCGGGATGGCGCTCGAAACTGCGTCGGTCGACGAATGAGGAAGACGATGCGTCTAACGATGAGCGGCCCTTATCCTACCTGGAGGCCGCTCGTCGTCCACCAAAGGCTGCATCGGTACCCGGGTGGCCCAGCCGCTGGCTGCAATTGTGGCTCGGGCCATGGCCAGCCAAATGACGGGCGGCATGAGCCTTGTGGAAGACGGAGGACGCCAAGGGAGGCCGCGCCCCAGCTGGTGCATGTCTTGCATGCTCGGCCACCAAATGGTCATATCCCAGCTCGCCAACACCTTGGCCGTCGTGGACGGGTCCCTGCCCCCAATGTTGATGGTTGGTGGGAGAGACTTCGCACCCATGGCTACCTCGGCTGCCTCGATTGAGCATCGCTGGAGCGGCTCCCACGGACCTAGAAGATCCTAGAGGTGCTTCGCGAGTAGATGCTTCAACTGCCTCTCCTTCTCGCACCGTGTTGCGACCTATCGATTGCCACGGCGTTGCTTGCTCTGTCATGGCTTCTACCACCTGGCCTAGGAGTGCAAGCCATGATGGCGAGAGATACTGCAGGCAGTCCACGCCCACGTAATCCGCCGCTGTGACGCCTAGCCCACCTAGGCTGAGGAGCCACCGGGCGGACGTCTGCAGCGGTGGCGGCGGCTTCGCCTCGGTGCCCCGCCGCCCGGCTCTTCTTATGCCCACTTTCCCGCGCCCGACTTTGCCAGGGCTGGCCGCCCCTACCCATTTGGCGACTCCTCAAGCGGGTGGCGGCTCGGCTTCCCTGTCAGCCCATCTGCCTTTGAGCACGCGCCCCATAGCAGGCCCCCGAGTTCAGAGGTTGCCGTGCGGGGCGGGCACCGGTAGAGTTCGACGACAACACCAATGACGTAGGAGTACGACCGCAGTGGTTAGCAGCATGAGTGCACCGCCTAGCTCCACTCCCGCTGTGCTAGATCCTATTGTGTTGGAGTTTTCTGCAGAGGAGCCTACCACATGGTTTGACGACATGTTGGAGGGCTTGCATTTATTACTAGCACGTACTAGCATGGTCGGGGTAAACGCCCGGCCGAGAGTTTGCATTTATAACTAGCACTAGCATGGGCAAATGAGGTAAACCAATTCACTCGACTGGTTTGTGTATGAATTGTCATCAATTCTTTGATGAATTCAGAGTAAACTCAGGGCATTATATTTTTATTTTCAAAAACTATTGTTATTCGAACTCCGTTTTCTCTTAAAGCAATACACACAGATTTCAAAAAAAAAAAATGTTGTTATTCAGTTTAACAGGGCTGAGCCGTCGATAGAGATGGTTTGGTTGCAAAAATACATGAAATTGACATGCGAGAGTTTCAGCAGTATTTTTATTTTGAAGTCCTAGAATTTGTTATGATAAATGTTCACCCACACTACATTCTTTATTTCAAAAAAAAAAAAAAGACCAAATGGAGATATAAGAAGTGCAATCGCTAAAACATAGACGGCCATTCTTTAGTAGCCTAACCTATGCAATCAATGAAGCGAGTCCACGGTAGCACAAAAATGATAGGAAGAAGATAACATTACTTCACGATCAACAGCTGAACTGCTCAATTGACACAGGAAGGCAAGCAGTTCATGATATTTCAGAATTCAGAGTAGCATCCGGTTCTATTTATTTTATTACAAGTGATGATGACGATCACTTGGTAGGGTCAAGGACGTGTCCGGCGAACACGATTACCCCAGGCTGTTCCTCCATGACGAGGAAGGTGAGTTCCCCCATCGTCATAGTCGCACAATTGTTAGCCTTTTAGTATAGGAAAAAGTCCAATTACTACCACTGTTTTTCACTCAAGTCAAATAACCCCTAATGTATCGTTTAGTTTATTTTACTCCGGTGGTTTTTGCAAACCGGTGCACTTAACACCTTTTGGCACTAATCCAATCCGGTTTTGATGACGTGGAGGTGGTTTTGCAATTAGTCATGACACATAAAGTTGCTGACGTGGACAAAAAATTTCAGGTGCACATAGCCTCCTTGACTCAGGGGGTTATGTGCACCTGAAATATTTTGTCCACGTCAGCAACTTATGTGTCATGACTAATTGCAAAACCACCTCCACGCCATCAAAACCAGATTGGATTAGTGCCAAAAGGTGTTAAGTGCACCGGTTTGCAAACCACCGGAGTAAAATAAACTAAACGATACATTAGGGGGTTATTTGGACTTGAGTGAAAACACAGGGTAGTAATTTGACTTTTTCCGTCCCAAAATAATATATGTTGTTGGTCCGTGTGTTTTTATTGTATATAAAATAAAGATAAAAATATACCTCGATAAAAAGTAATTCATTTTCATGAAATCAATATTGCTATATATTTACTCCGTGTTTTTTTTATTAAGGTATGTTCCTTTGTTTTTCCAGAAAGCAGCCACAGCCAGAGTAACAAAATAGAATGCACATATCCGAATATCCAGCGTCTCAGAAATACTGCACATGGTACGCTTCAAAAAAAAAAAGAAATACTGCACATGGCCCCACTAGTATAGGAGTATATAAAACGTCAAACGGCGGCACGACTCATCTCCCATAATTCCCATCTCGCGCTAACCATGGCCGCCGCCGACGCCGCCGCAACCGCAGCCCGGGACGGGCAGACGGCCCTGGCGCTCCGCCTCGCCAAGCACCTAGCGCCTCTGGGTCCTGGCGACGAGGGCTCCATATACGCCGCCACCAACGACAAGAACGTCGCGTTCTCGCCGCTGTCCGTGCACGCGGCACTGGCACTGACTGCCGCGGGCGCGCACCGCGCCACGCTGGCGCAGCTGCTCGCCTTCCTCGGCGCGCCGTCGGTCGAGGAGCTCGCCGCCTTCGGCCGCAGCGTCGCCGATCGCGTCCTCGTCGACCGCTCCGGCGCCGGCGGGCCGCGCGTGCTGTACGGCGAGGCGTCTGGGTGGATGCCGCCCGGGGCGGGCTCACGGACGCGTTCCGCGACGTCGCCGCTCAGGCGTACAAGTCGGACGCCAGAACTGTCAGCTTCGCCGAGGAGGTTAGTGGATTAGATTTATTGCTATTTCCCCTAGTTCCTTCCATTTCATGTGTGTTTCCAAAAAAAAGTTTAGAACTACCTTTTGTGCTTCATCACTTTAAAAAAACAGAATATATTTGTACTTCAATTCATTTGCGTTGTTACTTGTTGTTAGATGGTCAATATCTAAACTAGATAGATGCCGAATTAATGGGTTTGCATTGTTACTTGTTGTTAGATGGTCAATATCTAAACTAGATAGATGCCGAATTAATGGGTTTAGATTAGTTGTTTGCATTGACTTAATGAGTGTGTGTGTGTGTGTGTGTGTGTGTGTGTGTGTATATATTATGACGCAACTTGTTTTTTACACTAATATAATAACACATGATGTACATGTGGTTCGTGAAGCCCGAGGCCGCTGTGGAGATGATCAACTCATGGGTGAAGAAGGCGACCGAAAACCTCATTGAGTCCATCATCTCGACCGGCGACATCAACGCCGACACCGACCTCGTGCTCGCCAACGCCGTCTACTTCAAGGGCGCGTGGGAGGAGCCCTTCGCCCCTACGACACGTCCCGTGGCACGTTCCACCGGCTCGACGGCAGCCACGCTAAGGCCAAGTTCATGACCAGGGGCATCAGATGGCACAACGTCGCCTGCATGGATGGGTTCAAGGTCCTAAAGCTCCCTTACGAGCGCGGCACAGGCCAGCTCAAGCGCGGCCGTGACGGGCAGGTCGTTGCCGCTACGCAGTACTCCATGTTCTTCTTCCTACCAGACGCGCGGGACGGGCTGTCAACCATGGTGGACATGGTCACCGCGTCGCCGTCGTTCCTATACGGCATACTGGGCGAGATGAAGGAGCGGCCTGTCAGTCTCAAGCTGCCCAAGTTCGCGATCACTTTCAGCTGGGGTGACCTCGAGGGTGACCTCCGTCGGCTGGGTCTCTCGCTGCCATTCTCGCCAGAGGCTGCCGACCTGCGTGGCATGTACAAGGGGGCGATGGGGACGCCAACGGAGGAGTCATCGGTGCTGCTGCTGCAAGGCGGCCGACGTTCCTGTCCAAGGTTGCGCACATGGCGGTGGTCAAGGTGAACGAGGTGGGAACCGAGGCGGCCGCAATCACCGTGTTACAGACTGGCGGTGGTGGGCCACCACCAGACCTCGTTGAGTTCACCGCCGACCATCCCTTCACCTTCTTCATCATGGAGGAGCGGTCGGGGGTGATTGTGTTCGCGGGACACGTTCTTGACCCTACCAAGTGATCGGCTTCATCAGAAATAAAATCAGTCAAACCTACATCAATAAAATCAGTCAACTGCTGGAATTGCTGAGTACTGAGTGGCAGTGTTTTGGTAATACTAAGAACTTTGGTTTCACTTGCACCCTGGATTTATTTTGTTCTTATTAGTGATTGCATCGTTTCTCGTACCTCCATCTTCGCTGGTTCTTTTCAGAAAAATATAGTCTGAGCCATGGTCGTGAAGGAAACATTACACTGGTAATGGCAGGCTGGCAGCACAATCTCTCCGTTGCCGTTACTACGGAAATTCTCTGTGCACATCAAAACCAACGACGTAATGGCAACACTTGAAGAAAGACGCATACACTGAATCACCATAGCTGTCTATCCTAACTAACCAGCCATTACTGCTAAAAGCAACTACAATCACGCTCTTTTTTTTTCGCGATCGGGCCATTCACCCGTGTTTCATTAAGAGGAGGAAAACCAAATCCAAGTACAAACTAAGCCGGGATGCCGAGCAGACATCAGGCTATGAAAGAGAAAAAAACAAAACAGAACAAAACACAAATAAAACACAACAGAAAGCAAGGAACCTAACTACTGGATGCAACCCGAAGGTTAATTACAATATAACCATGTCGCGACTGGACCGCAAGCACTCTCAAGCCTTGCGCCGCTTCTTCCCCCGCAGAAAGAAGACCTCCATGGCCTCCATGTTGACCTCAGCGTTGGGGCCCGTGTGAGGTCCGCCCCTCAGCCAAAAAAGGAGACCGCATCCTCACGCTCGGCCTCGACCTCGATCCCCATCTTCTTGAGCAAAACTTTCCTTGCCTGGTCCTCTGGCCTATGGAGCCTGGACGCACTTTTTGCAGCGAGCCGTGCACTACGTTTCGGCATTAGCTCGGAGGCGTCTTGGCGCGGGCGCGTTTTCCTCAAGACCGGCGTGGAGAGTATGGACGGCTCCAGCGGCCTCTTGAAAGCGGCTACAAACTCTTCCACCGACGGCACAAGCACTGGGCTCGAAGAGTGTGTAGACCCGCCTTCCTTGCCACCAGCTTCAGTGCCACCAGCGTCAGGCACCGGGAGGTCATCCCCGACCTCAGATTGCAACGCAGGCGCACCGAGCTCCTGATCCCTAGGCGGCGAGGCCGAGGGGGTGCCTGGTGCAGCGTCCAACACGACGGTGACAAGTGGGACGGCGAACTCGGCCTCAACCAAGTTGGCCCACCAGTCGTCCACCGGCCCTGGAGCGGTGGCAGATGAAGGAGTGCCCACAGACGCAGCATCCACCATGCACACAGGGGCCTCTTCCTCCACGAAGGTAGCTGGGCGCACAGCCATGGAGGCCGCGAGCTCAACGAGCATGTTGACACCGGTTTTGGCATCTTCAAATATGTATGCAAATGAGATAAAGGATAGTATTCCTAGATGAAAAGAAAGGCATAAAAAAAGAAGAAGAGATGTATGTTTATTGACATACTTTTTCTATATATATTAGCAAAAAATAAAACAATGAAGTGACAAAAGCAATCACGTGTGTTACCCTCGACCATGGATATGTATGTATACATATATAAATGGACTAGATCCCATTGTCCAAATAAATAATGATAGAGAATAATCGTGATAATAATCTCAAGAAATCGATATGCATGTATATATAGAGTACATTTATATGTACTTCAGATGCAAATACGGATGGCCTACAAGAATACGCCGCCGACCGACCGGCCGGCCGTCTACGCCAGAAATACGGGGGACGTATAAAAGCATGATATACTTTGTTGGCTAAATCAAATAACGAGTTAATATAATTTGTCGACACGCATGTGTTATATACATGTAGGTCGATCAAAACTCGAGAAAGAACAACACGATACAAGTACGTATGTCCACGTACTTCCTCATGCATATACACTGGCTCGTTAAGCATCTTTGTCTGGTTGGTGAGCTAACCAAGTGAATGAAAGATACGTGGCACAGGAGATCCGTATACACATATACGTAGTATACAACAGGGCCATGCATCGTCATATATTCACGTAACGTGATTACATGAAGGAGATATAGAGAACTATAAAGAAGAAATACCTCAAATATATGTGCACTTTCACGTGCATGGGGCAAAACATATACGCATGGGTACACTGTACGCGTGCACATACACACATGTTGGCTAGGAAACCGACCTGCCTAGCTATTTTCCGTTAATAAAATTAGTTATGGTGTTAATAATAAACAAAATACATACGAAGTGGCCCACAAGTCAGTGAACTATGCCGAAGGAGTCGGATGAAAACAACTTCTACTCCTGCCAACGCACGCAAGGGTTTAAACTCTGGCCACCGGCTTCCGTAGGAAGCACGAAAGCAAATTGAAATGAGGAGCGTCCGTCAATCGGATAACTACTCCCGCCTTGGCAGGACTTCTATTCAAATTAAATCAAATGGAGGAGCGTCGGTCTTGGTAACCACTCCCTCCAATAATCCCGGCAACTGTTCCCGCCCTCCTAGTCCGGGACTTGAATTCAAATAAGGATTCTCATGCCGCATAATCAAAGAAAAGAGCGCCATTAGTCTTGGCAACCGCATGATGCTGCTCCGTCTATAAATAGCAGAGCACTGCCAAGCGCTCAAGCCCCCGCTCCATATTCCAAAAATCGCCGCCAGGCTGCCGCTCTCGCCACATCCGAGAAGAAACCACCGCTGCCTCCATCAATCCACAAAGAAATACACCTACGCTGCCAAGCAAACAACTGCCCGCCGGAGATCCATCACCGTCCGGCCGCCCTTCTGCCATACAGAAGGCTGCCAGAAGTTCACCACGAGAAGCAACGCCGTGCTCAGGGTCCAGAAGAAGGTGAGAAGCCGCATGGCGCTTCTCTGATCCTCCTCTCCTTGCTTCTTGTCTTCTGCTGCTTCATCGACGCCTTCATCAACAACCTCGGCAGCGGCATCGTGCCTCCCTCTATCCTGGTATATAGGGCCAGTGAGGGTGGTGCTACGGTCATGGACAATATGTCCTGGTGAACGGTAAAAGAGCCGATGATGGCTGCGCTATGCGCATGGGCTACAAGCCCCGTGAAGGTGTAAAAGGCCAACATATGAGTGCCTTGGTAAAGGTTGGTTGCCATGCTTCATGGCTGCACTGTCGCGCATGGGCTATAAGCCCCCGTAAAGGTGTAAAAGGCCAACATATGAGTGCCTTGATAAAATTGGTGGATGCGCTTTGGCTCCACCCGGTTTATGGTTCATGGTGAAATCATGTGGTCGCGATCTTGGCTCCACACTCAAGAAATTTACATATGTTGTTGACCATCTTGTGCATCTATGTAATTTGCATGCCACGGTTATGAAGAAATTTCATATGTTAGTTCATATATTGATTAAAAGAAACCGTCAGCCATGCATCATAAATCACGTCAAAAAGAATATAACCATGTACTGCATATATGTGTTCAGTCCATACATACACGTCTCGCATGTTGTTAGTTTGTTAGCATCTCCGGCACAAATCAACTAGCTAACGTTTGCATGTATATCCGTATACTGAATTGACCATGCGTCAGAGCAATATATAACTTGCATGCTAGTCACAAAGAAAGTTCGGTTATAATAAATCTAAAGAAATAGCCATGCATGCGTGCATCTAAGTCTTATCAAAACAAAAGATAGCCATATGCTGCATAAAAGGTAACCATACACATGTGCGTGCAATACACCGGAGTGCTAATGGCCGCAAGGCTGCTCCGGCAGAAAACCAACCGCCACATTCGTAGGCTAAGCGTATATGTTTAGCGCTAATCAGGTTGCATGCTCGAGTCTTAGATCGTCGATTAAACTGCCAAACCAAGTAAAATATGTTGCACATTACGTCATGTTATAGCAAGCCATAAACTCGCTAGCGTCATGCCGACGTACCAACCAATTCGGATACTTGGCTAAAATTGCAATCTGAACAAATGAAATAAACAATTTCCTATGTGCTGCACACCAGTTAGCACGCCATTCGTGCATCTGTGGCAGGCTATACGTATTAACCAACATCATGAGGCCCCCATATTGAAAAAGAATCATAATTCCCTGTGTAAATCAGGTGCATCAAGTTAACCTCAAATCAGCTCATACCACTACTACAGAAACTTTCTGTAAGAACGCCCCCCCTTTTGCATTAGGGGCGGCTCGTTTCTGGCGCCCTACAGCCCGTCCCGGGGAGCGGGTTACGAGCCGCCCCTACTGAAGGCACAGGTAGGGGCGGCTCGTGTTATGAACCGCCCCTACTGTTAGTGGGGGCGGCTGGATAATGTTCCATCAGTAGGGGCGGCTGGGATGAACCGCCCCTGCTGTAGTAACATTAGGGGCGGCTCAATCAAAAACCGCCCCTATAGTGGTCTGTAGATAAGGCCGAACCAGCCACCTTCTTCCTCCTCGAGACACCCACTCAAACTCGAAAAAAAAAGGTTGGGAGGCCTTGGGCTCCTCCCAAAAATTGCTCTACTAAGGGGGGGAGGTTTTCAACTCAAATCCTTTGGTGGGGAGGCTTAAAAAGGTAAGGAAATGCTAATCCTACCACTTAATTCGATTTTGTATGGTTAGTTGTGGAGTAATTTAAATTTTGCTTTCCTCTCACTTTCTATGGTGCTTGAGCTTTATATGGAGCAAAGTAGAGCTTAGGATTGGAAGTGGTAGTGGAGATTAGTAAGAGTATTGAACTAGACCCATTTTTTAGTGGCTCTTACATGTGATTTTAGTGGAGTAATAAAATAGCTAGGGTTTCATGTGTTCATGGTTGATGAACATGTGTCTTTTTTTTTTTTAATTCTTAGTTTATATTTCTAACAAGTTTTTCTCTCTCATATGATGTGCAAATGCGGTTATTTTTTTAAAATTTTCTAAAATGATAACCTTTTAGTGTGTGCTTCAACTTTAATATTAATGCAATTATTAATTTTAACCATTTAGGGTTTGCCATGCATATGTACTCATATATATGACTAACTACACATTTGATGTTTTTTTTCTTTGTTGTATTAAAGGATGGAGTACAGGAATGATTGGATGTATGGCACGTTAAGGTGGAAGGAAGGTTTTCGTGACGAGGTGGATAAATTTATTGAAGCCGCTGAGAATCATGCGAAGACATTGAAAGAGGATTCAATAATATGTCCGTGCCGTGATTGCAAGAACGAGATAGCATATAGAGATGTGAAGACCATCAAACAACATTTGATTACCCGAGGATTTGTTGCAGATTACACAGTCTGGATTCATCACGGTGAAAATTATGTTGGTGAAGACGTCGACTTCGAAAATCTAGGAGATGACCTCGAAACCCTAGAGCGCTTCTCTCGGTGTGTAGATAAGCTTCAAAATAAAAGGAACCCCGAGCATGATAGTCAACTACGCCGATGATGATGGTTGGCATGGTATGGACGACACAAATGTCGTTGATGGTACGGGCAAAGGTGATGTTGCTGATGATGTCGTAGCACGTGAAGGGGATGAAGATGACGGTGATTATTTGGACGACATGCTTAATGCCTTTGGACCAGAAATATTGCGGAACAGCGTGAAAGGTATAGAGAACCTAGAGAGAGTGAGAGCAGCATCGAAGGAAACCGTGTATGGTGTTGAAAAAGGTTGTCCGACACCTTTGGACGCTACTACGTTTTGTGCTTGAGCTGTTGATCTTGAAGGCTAAATGCACGGTTGGTCGGACTGTAGTTTCAATGATCTGTTATGTCTCTTGTCATGGTTGCCGCCACAACCAAACTCGCACCAAGTGAATACCTACCAAGCAAAAAGGTTATAAGTCCATTGACAATGAGTGTTGAAAAGATCCATGCATGCCCGAACCATTGTATCCTTTTTCGTGGTGACACGTTCAAGGGCTGGATAAATGTCCTAGGTGCGGCGCTAGTCGGCACAAGAACAACAATTTATACAACGGGAAGAGACCTCCATTGGAAACAAGAGGAAGAAGGGTGGGAAAAAGCCGATTACACAGATTCTAATCTCGAAAAGGACACTTTCCGTTAGGAATTGATCCGAAGCGAGAAGAGTTCTGCCTTGGTAATGTGGTACCGCCGGTGACCGACCGCTTGAGGCGAATCTTCCTAAACCCCAAAGAAGCCAAATTGATGACGTGGTGGCAAGACGAGCGCAAGATAGATGATGATAAGATTGCACACCCGGCGATGGTACTTCGGTGGCAAAACTTTGATAATAATCACAAAGACTTCGCTCAAGAACCGAGAGGAATGTACGGTTTGGGTTAAGCACCGATGGAGTGAATCCCTTCAATGAGAGGATGACTGACCATAGCACTTGGCCGGTGTTCTTGACAATGTACAACATCCCAACGTGGTTGTGCCACCGTGTGAAAGTACCTTTCCTTTACGTTTCTCATCTCAGGTCCGAAACAACCAGGCATTGACATTGACGTGTTTATTGAGCCAGTGTTGGAAGAATTCTATAAACTATACAAGGAAGGGGTGATGATGTATGATGCGTTCCGAAAGGAGGACTTCTTATGTCGAGCCATAATCATTGTTTCTATCAACGACTATCCCGCAATGTTTGCTTTGTCTGGACAGATCAAAGGGAAGACTGGATGCGTGGTCTGCTTGGATGGTACTATATGGGTGTATCTAAATGCATCCAAAAAGGTGGTTTACTTGGGCAATCGACGCCACTTAAAGAAAAATCACAAGTATCGAAGCGTGAAATACAAACACTGGTTCAACAACACTGTAGAGACTGAAGACCCTCCAGAGAGACGTCAGTATGGACAACATGTGTACAGAATGGTCAAAAACTTGCACATTGTCTACGGAAAGAAGAATCTAGATGGGACGATCAGAGATCGAAGTACACCTCCTATCGGGCGTACCTTTCAAGAAACAATCCATCTTCTTTCAAGAACTCGAATATTGGCCGAGTTCGAGGTTCCCATGCAATTGATTCTATGCACGTGAAGAAGAATGTCTTTCAAAGCACCATGGGTCTCTTGATGGACCCGAATAATTCGAAGGATGGTCTAAATTCACGAAAAGACATGGTGCAGCTAGATGTGAAGCCCGAGCTTCACCCTGTACTTCAGAAGAATGGAAAATACATCCTGCCCGCGGCTAGCTTCAACTTGACCCTAGAAGAGAGAAGGGCTATATGCGCTTACCTAATGGCGATCAAAGTTTCGACCGGGTTTTCGAACAACATCAAGAAGCTAGTGTCCATGAAGGACCTCATCAATAACACACCGCAAGGCTCATGATTGTCATGTAATGCCGACGGTGTTCCTACCTATTGTAATCGGGTTATAAAGCCGAATTCTTGAAAATGGCCATCACCGCATGTGCTACTTCTTTTCGAAGATATCCCGGAAGTCGATTGACAGAAAGAGCTTGCTGAACTACATGATTTCGCGGTGGAGACCCAAAACCAGCAAGAGATATGTATGCCTCCCGCTTATTTTGATATAATGCCACATCTCATGCTTCACATGGTTCATCGATAGAGGCACCGGGCCCTTGTTACTTGCATGAAATGTGGTGCATTGAGCGATGCATGTCGATTCTAACTCGATTCGTGCATAATCGAGCATATCCGAGAGGGCTCTATGATTGAGGGTTACAATCATCAAGAAGTCGCCGAAAGTCTTTGTCAAGAGTGGCTAAAAGTACGAGAGAGGGATTGGTAAACGCGATTCACGTCATACGGGTAGGATAGCTGGGAAAGGCATCAGCGGGAGGAAAGTATTCGTTGACCAAGAATACAAACAAGTGAGTCAGGCGCATTACGGTGTGTGTAAGAGTTCAACGCTTATGCGATCGTGCGTTGATTACCACTTGGCTCTCATTCAGGAGCGGAGGAATGGCCGCTCGGATGACCGGGTCAATAAACGGCCGCAGGAACAATTAACTTCATGGTTGAAGGACCAAAACTTACCGACCGGGAAACCAGGGGATGATATTACCAAGCACGGGTTAGCATTAGGGCCATCGAGACAAGTCACCACGTGGCAAGCATACGACATTAATGGGTACACATTCTACACCCATGTCAAGGATAGTAAATGTGTGAATCAAAACAGGGGTTCGAATAGAAGCTATCAACGACAAAACCGAACGATCACATACTTTGGCATCATTGAAGAAATATGGGAAATTGACTATGGAATGGAAGTGCAGTGCCCGTGTTCAAATGTCGCCGGATGAAACAACCGGAACCGAACGAGATCGGGTTGAAAGTCGTTGACCTCGGTGATTTAGGCCACCAACGGACCCATGGGTCGTCGCTTCGGATGTAGCACAAGTTTTCTATTTACCCTACGATCGATCCCGACAAGCCAAAGAGGACGAAAATCAAGCATGTCGTTGTCCCCGGGAAACAACGCATTATCGGAGTTGATGGCATCGAGGATGTTGACGTTGACGAGCACAATGGTTATGCGAAATACGATTATTCACGAGACTTTCCAAATAAGATCCAGTCTGTTGAGAAGAAGTTACCCAAAGACATATTGCCATGGGAGCGAAAAAAAGGAGTCAAGGGGAAAGAGGTCACGGGGAGTTAGCTAGTTGTTAAATGTGTGTGTTTCAAAAATGTATCGATGTATGAGTGAGACTACCTTTATGTATGTGTGAGACTACCTTTATTCATATAAGAGTCAAACTTTTTCTGAGGCGTCTACATGGCGTGTGTGAAGGCACCGCAAAGTTTGAGAATTTTCTGTAATTGTTTGGTACTTTTCTCTAATTATTTTAATTACCGCGCGAATTCTCCCAGCAAATGTATGTTGAACTACGACCACCCCGGAAAAAAAAAAACCGAAACGGTGCCAAACTTTGCCGATAGGTCCCTTGTGCCCTAGGAGGCACAACATGTGGAGGACGGTGCGGGGGGTTATTTTGTTTTCAAAGTGTAAATCACCATATTTGGTCGCACGCGTCCCGAAAAAAAAAAAAAAGAAATCCAAAAATGGCTAAAAAAAACCTAGGATTTTGCGTGGGGCCATATTTTGGGTTTAGGTGACCACAAAAAAAATTTGAGGAAGTTTTGAGTTAGGCGGAGCGGACGTGCTTCACGGTGGTATACTCAACCTCTCACGAAGCCTATTCTAACACTTAGGTTTCTCATGGTTGTGTGACCGGTGCGCTTTGCGTGTGCTATCAGCCTCAAACTTTTCTCGAGGCGTCTACATGGCGTGTGTGAAGGCACCGCAAAGTTTGAGAATTTTCTCGTAATTGTTTGGTACTTTTCTCTAATTATTTTAATTACTGCGAATTCTCCCAAAAATGTATGTTGAACTACGACCACCCCTAAAAAACCCTAAACGGTGCCAAACTTTGCCGATAGGTCCCTTGTGCCCTAGGAGGCACAACATGTGGAGGACGGTGCGGGGGTTATTTTGTTTTCAAAGTGTAAATCACCATATTTGGTCGCACGCGCGTCCCGAAAAAATACAAGAAATCCAAAAATGGCTAAAAATCTAGGATTTTGCGTGGGGCCATATTTTGGGTTTAGGTGTCCAAAAAAAAATTTGAGGAAGTTTCGAGTTAGGCGGAGCAGGGCGTGCTTCATAGTGAAAAACTGAAATATTCATTGAAAAATTTTGAAATTCAAATCCTAATATGTCAAAATTTGTCGAATCCATGGTTTTGTAAGATAAGAAAGTTTATATTTATGTTTTTTTATTTATAACTATATTTCTATTTTTTATTTGTCGGATAATATGCCTTATATATATATTTTTCAAATTGTAAAATGAACTATAGGGGCGGTTCCCCGATTCGGCCGCCCTATTGAGCCTCACTATAGGGGCGGGGTGAATCGGGAGCCGCCCTTGCGAGGCCACGGTATATATACGCAGCCCGCCCAAATCGGCTAAGTCCGGGCGCGACTCTTCCCCAAATTACGCCGTCGGGCTGCCCAAAATTTTCACCGCGTGCCGCCGCCGACATCCTCTCCCTCCTCCCCTGCCCCTCCCGCCCCTCCTCCCTCCTCCCTCCCTCCCCCCGCGCCCCTCCTGCCTCCTCTCCTCCCTCCCCCTGTGCCCTCGCGGCGCCGCCGTTCGAAACCCTAGCCGCCGCCTTGCCGGCCGGCTTCCTCACCGCCATGGTTGTGCTCGCCGACGAGATCCCGCCGCGGGTGTGCTCCTCCCCTCGCCCCCTCCTGCCTCCTCTCCCTCCTCCCTCAGCCCCGGCGCCGCCGCGGCCGGCTTCCTCACCGCCCCGTGGTGCGCTCGCCGGCGAGATCCGGCTGCCGCGGGTGTGCTCGCCAGACGGATCTTGCCGCGGGTGTACAGGCTGTCTTTGCTAGGAAGAAGGGCCGCCCCCAAGTGGTGTGCCGCTTTGTCTTCTTGTGGAGATCCGGCCGCCGGTGAGCTGTGGTCCTGTGCTTCTTTTGTGGAGATCCGTCCGCGGTGTGCTTGCCGGTGAGTCAGTCTGACCCGGTGCTCGTGCCGGTGACCTGGTGCTGCGCCGGTGAGCTGTGTTGCCTCCCCCTACTCACCCTACCTACTCTCTGCGCCCGGTGAGTGAGCCGCCTCCCCCCCCCCCCCCCCGTTCTACTGCCTATATGATGCCTATCTATTTCTGAGATGAATATCTATTTCTGAGATGCCATATTACTGAGATGAGTTTATGATTGCTGCCTATGATGCCAACTTATTTGAGATGAGCACATGCCACTGCCTATGATGCCTATCTATTTCTGAGATGAATATGCTGCTGCTGCTATCTATATAAATGTCACCATTTTTTTCTGAGATGAATATGTTGTTGCTTTTATCTATATAAATGCCACCATTTTTTCTGAGATGAATATGCTGCATACTTATTATGCTGATGCCATATTTCTCACTGCCATACTTTCTTCTTGTGGTGACTTTCTCATTGCCAATTTTTTAGTACTTTGTGGCATGACTTTCTCACTTTGCCTCAATTTTTCACTTTGCCTCAATTGCCAATTCTTCTTTTGTGGCATGACTTTCTCTTAGCCAATTCTTCTTGTGGCATGACTTTCTCACTGCCTCAATTTTTGAGTACTGTGGTGAATTTCCCTAGTTTTTGGTGCATTTCTCACTGCCTCAATTTTTGAGTACTGTGGTGAATTTCCCTAGTTTTTGGTGCATTTCTCACTGCCATATCTAGTTATATGCATTTGTCATGCCATACTTGGACTTGTCATGCTCAATATGCCATACTTGGACTGAAATGATAAAACCTGTTTGGGAGGAGTACCATATACTGCTTTCTATGAACTCTAACTATGGGAGGGGTGCCATATCCTGCTTTCTATGCTTCCTGTCCATACTTATCAAAGCTAGCTGTCCATACTTGCCTAGTTTAAAATGTTCTACTACTGCTGTTGGCTATCTATTTGTCAGTGTTTTTTTGCAAACCTATCTACTGCTACCTACTTGCTGTTGGCTATATGCATTTGTCATTCTCAGATTTACTATCATTGGTTATATGCTACATACCCTACTTATTTCAAGGTTTATTTGTCATATATATCTTTACTGCTGCTTTCGCTATCTATATATCTTTGCTGCTCTTTTGCTATCTTAGATATATATGCTTCTTCTTTGCTATCTATATGTATGCTTATTTCAGCACATGCTTATTTCCTGCCTCCTAATGTTAGTACATGTGCCTTATTGCTGTTTTTGGTCTTTGTTTTTTCTTTAAATGTTAGCTTAGTCTTTGTTTTTGGTCGAATCTGCTTGTATTTGGTCTTTGTTTTGAATTCATATCTGGGGCTGGCCGGGCATCACTTGTATTTGGTGCTGTTTTGAATTGTTATTTGGGGGTTTGGGCATCACTTGTATTTGGTGTTGTTTTTAAGGCGAAAGCGTGGCATAGGCAATGATACGATCCCTTTTCGGTGAGGCGGTGACTATGATGATTGTAACGCCCTACATAATTGTAACATTCTAAACTTGGATGGCTACTAGAAGCAACCAGTTTAGAATTGATGAAATGACAAAGGGGCAAGATCTGAGTCAACTTTGTAGACAACTACTCTAATTGTCTTCATAACTACTCTATTTGGCATTATATTGTGCTCATGTTTTTATATGCTCAATGTCATTATATTGTGCTCATGTATGGTGCCATGGCAGCACCTATGATGCTACAGCCACTACCTATGCTTCTCTTCCCTCCCACTCTTCTCTCAACTTCTCTCTTGGCCTCCTCTATATATGCTGCCATCATCATGGCAGCAGGTATGCTGCTATAGCAGCTAAGCAGAAGCTCTCTCTCTCCCCCTCCCACTCTTCTCTCTCCCACTCTTCTCCCACCTTCTCTCTCTCTCTCTCTCCCACTCTTCTCTCCCACTCTTCTCCCACCTTCTCTCTCTCTCTCTCCCTCCCACTCTTCTCTCCCACTCTTCTCCCACCTTCTCTCTCTCTCTCTCCCTGTAGCCCCCACTACCTTCTCTTCCCTCCCACTCTTCTCTCACCTTCTCTCTTGGCCTCCTCTCTATGCTGCCATCATCATGGCAGCAGCTAAGCTCTCTCTCTCTCTCTCTCCCTCCCTCCCTCTAGCCTCCTCTACCTTCTCTTCCCTCCCACTCTTCTCTCAACTTCTCTCTTGGCCTCCTCTCTATCTTTGTCTTCATGATGGCGGCAGGGTAAGGGCGGCCAGCGGCGAAAATTTCGGCGGACGACGCGTAATTTGGGTTTTTATATGGTCACCGTACTTCTATGTGCTCACTGTTTTTATATGATGACCCTTTTTGAATTTGTCCCCTCTCCTCCTTTGGCCGATGATGAAATTGTCATATTCCATAAAAAATATAACCTGATGATCATGAACTTGTGAGGAACTGGCCATCATTGCTAGCCGCCCCTACATTACCTTCATTACCTTTTACGTTGATGCCCTTATGCTCCAAGTACATGATCAAATGATGATTGACATCTATCTCGAGGCCTCTAATGTTTCTACTAGTTTTTTGCTCGATGATACAAAAGGGTAAACGAGACTACATGATAGTCAACACGCTAATGGAGAGCAAACCACTACCGCTGTCATTTATTCCTTCATGAAACTAGGACTCTACCGCATATTTAACGCCCTATCTTTTTTTTTTGTACCGGACTAAATCGAGAAAATGTCTCCGACAAGAGACGGTGCACCCGGTAGCCTTGAGCACGAGAAACCCATTGAAGAGGGAGAGCCTCGTGGCATGACTTTCGATGAGTTCCACGCCGGGTAGACGAGTATAGCTGGGATGAAAGATATTGATCCGTTCGCGGATGAAGGCGAGGAAGAGAAGGAGAGGATGATGACACCTCCTCGACGGCGAGGGTTACGAGGAGGGATATGCAAGTCCCGAGGATCCTTTCCCACGTGAACCCGGGCATAGGCCCACCGAGGGGGCGACACGGACAAAGACTTTGACCCCGCGCAACGAGGAGAACGAGGTAGAGACACAAAGGCTTAGTAATCAATTTATACTAATGCTTTTATCATGTCACTACCATTAACACTTTGGCCTCCCGTGTACATAGGTCCATGATGAATCTCCTCCTAAATCGGCGGCGTCGGCGTCGCGACGTTTTGTTGAAGGCAATGGAGAGCAAAGAAAGAGAAGAGGCACGTGCCACGAGAGGTGAACACTACCAACTCGCTCCCGAACCCCGGGACACGACCACAACCTCGGCGCCAAAGAGGAAACGAGGAGGGATAAGAAAACCAAACCGGTTTCGACACAAGAACGTGGTCTATATGATAACGGAGGTCGGTCCGGGAGGGGACATCCGTAAGCCGGAGCAGATGAGGGCAAGATTCCGTAATTCGATGGGCGCCCTTGTTAGAGATCAGTTGAACCCAGCTATCCCATCTTGGCCAGAAATACCGGTCGAGACAAAGAATTCTCTATGGGACAAGCTGAAAGTCAATTTCAAGTTTCCATCTGGTACCGAGAAGGCCGTGAAAACGTCAAGCCTTTAGGACAATGGGGAGATATTCCGACGTTGGAGGTGTGAGCTCAACACCAAATATATCCAACAAGGCTGGGACGCCGTTTCACAAGTATGGGAACATAACTCAGAGTCAATGGGACGATCTAGTGGCTCAAAAGACTACGGCGGAAGCATTGGCCATCAGTGCCCGTAACAGCGAGCTAGCGAAGAAGAACATACACCCTACCCATTTAGGTCCTGGTGGATACTTTGCGGCGAAAAGACTTTCCTAAGAGGGACGGAGAGGCGGAAGCAACTGGGATTCCCCGTGCAGAATTTGGGGATACGGTCAAGGAATTGGATACATGCCGGGAGCACCGCATCGTCCCGGTTCTTCCCTTAAGTTTGACAAATCGGAGACTCAGAGGTAGTATCAAAGATGTTGGAATACGGTCAAGGAAAGGAGAAGGGCTCATTCAAACCTTCCCAGAGAAGGACGGCGACACTTGCCTTGGGAAGCGCCGAGCACCACGGGCGCACCGGGGGCATAGGGAAAAGAACAACACGGAGACATGGCTTTGAAGAGGACCAGCACACATATAAGAAGCATGGTAGAGACCCGGCGTCGGAATCCTTGAAAGCACAAGTAAAGGCCATGGTAGCGAAGGCGCTCGAGGAAAGAGGGCTGCCTGTGAACCCGCCGGCCCAACTTGCAGTAGTCGGGAGCCCTCCGGAAGTTCCTAGCGACCAAGGTTCCACTGCGAGCACAACCGCCGTCGATCGCATACGGGAACCAACTAGTTGCCAATGTGTGGTTCTCGTCGGAAGGGCTCAAGTTGTCAAGGTTGTCGCAAGCGGGTGTGGCACATCCCACAGGGGCGGTGGCACGGTAGGCCTATCGGCCGGACTACACTAGGGTCGAGGTGCATAGCGTGGAGCCCCATTACATGGATTATGACCTTGACCACCCGACTCTGAGGGAGTGTCCAAACTTCGGGCAATGCATTCGACGGTTCATCCTCCGCACAAACGAGACATCGTACTAACCGGTTCTTCGCCTCCCCCACCCCATATTCCACGGCTAGAAGGAGTTATCGAGGAGGGGGAGATACTTTCACCAACACGTGACGAAGACATGCCTGAGATGCCACACTCCCCTCCTCGTGACCAACAAATGCCTGAGATGCCACACTCTTCTCCACGTCCCTACGAGAGATGGGGCCTTCAAAAGAAACTCAGATTGAAACGGAGGTGCCCCGAAACAAAACGAGAGGTGCCTCCGAAAAGAAACGAGAGGTGCCTCCGAAAGAACCTAAGGGTCAAGAGAAGCGGACAAATTCCGGACATGCGGCTTCCGCCCGGGGCCTTTCGTGCCGAACAAGTTATGGCATCGAGGAGTTTTGGGAGGAGTCGGAGCTTAGGAAAAAAGTATCCAATCCATTGCGGGCCCGTCTTTGTGGCCATGAAGGGCGTCTCGTTGGTGTCTAGGTGGTTCGCCCATGATCAGTTCAAGCCCGCGTAACCAAGTCAAAGAAGTAGCGGGACGGACTTGACCCTTCGGTCACCAATCACTTTCGGCCAAAAGTATCCTGATGTTGGAAGAATCGATGGTCAAGGAACTGCCTCGAAAAATATGAAAGAGGCAAGATATTCCTTCCAAACGATGTCATGCGAAGATGCCGCGTGGAATGAAAAAGTTTCATGATTGGTACTTGTTGGTATCTGAGAGAGGACGACACATAACCGAGATAACACTCCACTACCCGATAACCTTCTCGGTGGACCTTGTGGTGAGATTGCCTTCACATTCGGCGACATGCATACATTGTATCACCTCGGTGAAATGGACATTAATCTAGTTCACATCTACTGCGTGTAAGTCCTTTTCTCTCTTAATATGGTATGATTTCGATATTTGATAACGTTGTAACTAACCTAATCGATCTCTTTTTAGTATGCAAGCCACCTTGCAAAACAGGTTCCAAGTCCGAAAAATGCATACATGGATCCTCGACAAATAGCACAAACACGCTTTGCATTTGCTAGGCAATGGAAACCCCGGATGGCAAATACTTAGCGGGTGCATCGGCCGTGGAGGAGAAAGAGAAAATCCGCGAAGGCAATGAAGGGCGCGGCCATTAACATGGCGGCATACTTAGCCGTGTCTTTCAAAAATTTCGAACACAATCATACTATATGGCTACCATACCACTTCGGGTAAGTTCAATTTGTATATAATGGTTGGTTAATACATATTATACGCATATGTGCTTATCATTTTCCTCGATTGAATTTATGCATTAACCAATTGGATCGTTATATGCGTCGATCTTGGGCTCGGCGTCGCGTGGGTTTTGGATTCACTTGCACACTCCGCCCGCACATTATTCCGACTTCATAGCGATTCTCAAATCGTATAAATAACGACAATCCTCTTATATGAATCAATATAACCTCTAACTTTTTTTGTCACATACTAACATGTTGTATTTGTGAATATCAATTTCAACGGGGCATACCGTTGGTATGTTAAAAAGTTGAATGGGAGACATCTTGCCGAATGAAGGGTGAGCTGTGCATCAAAAATGTATACTTGTGTAAGTATGACCTACCTCGATCTTGCATAATCTCAAATGCATTTGCTAACAATTTTATATACACAAGTGTGCCAAGCAAAAGCACGGAAGTGTTCAGCGGGATATTACGTATGCATGGCGATGAGTAACAGACCTTTCATTACACTGAGACACCGGACTTGGTATATATGCTCATTCCTCTCTCTTATGTATATGCTCACTATGTGTTTCTATATATAGGCTAACTTTTTATTATCCCTAATTGTGTAGGCGAGACGCGGGTAGGGACAAAAGGGGACCCTTACCGAGATGATGACCTCTTGGAACTCGTGGCTAGCCTTTGTGACTTCATATTAGATCATGCTATACATCCAAAAGATTGCTATCTTGATCGTACTTCGAGTTGCAGAGGAATCCACTACTTCAACATTTTTCGTGAGTGGGAAAGGCTAGCAATAGGGAGGTGAACTAAGAGATGAGATTGAACTTGTAACTTATGTCAAATAAACCATGTTTATTGTAAGATTGAGTAATGGAGATGATACTTTGTGAGTTATGTGAATTGTAGATGTTTATTGAATATAATATATATATATATATATTGTGAGAATTGTGAATTATAGATGCTTATTAAATATAATATGTACATGTATTGTGAGAATTGTAAATTATAGATGTTTATAGAGGCGGGTATGTATATTTCAGTTTTGAATTTTTTTTTTGGCGCCAAATCCAGTTTAGGGGCGGTTTTAGATTAAACCGCCCCAAGATTTTTTTAGGGCGGCTTTAGAAACAACCGCCCCCTACAAGTATTTCTTCACTTGGGGCGGTTTTATATTGAGCCGCCCTAATGAAACCTCTTGTAGGGGCGGTTAGTCTTATTAGCGCCCTTCATGACCACAGTAGGGGCGGGAGCCGCCCCTGCGTGGTCTCATCAGGAACGGGAGAGTTAGGGGCGGTTTCAAAAACACCGCCCCTCTGCTCCAAACGAGCCCCCCTACGGAACTTTACTGTAGTAGTGTACCACGCACGCCATTAGTAAAAGATAGTATAAAATCGGACTGCCATCTGCATGCGTCCAAATTCGTCCCGCCTGGGACCGCATAGTAAAATGACCAAGGTTGGTTTATTTATGTCAAATATCGAATATTGGTCAAGTCAAAATATTAGGCCAAATCAAATTAAGTCAAATTAAATAAGATAATAAACTTCAGATCAAATGACATGCCACGGGCATGGACAAATTAAGTGCGCTCCCATGGCCAATCCTAGCGCTGCAATATGTCCTTCTAATAAACCTCAACCCAAAAGAAATATGGCACCATATGCCAAATGCATTCATATATACCTCGACATGCTGCCACATTATCCAAAAATTAGACTATGCCAAGTCTAGTCTTTGAGGTAAACAACGTGCATGTAGATTACAATGCATTATTGACCAAAGAAAATAAATATCAAATGCACTAGATGTACGTTGTCGGCATACATACATCTCAAAATCCATGTAGTATCTCAAAACGTACGCATGTCCAAGTTATCATTCAAAGATCAAATGCCAAGCCCCATGCAATCCAAAAATTACACTAATGCTAGCTCATTAGTTGTGGCAGCGTAGTAAAATAAAATAATTAAACAAATAAACAATTCGTGAATGTGGCTAAACCAAATGGTCATTCCCAAAAGCACCATTTGTGCTCGGCACAGGCCTTCTAAATGGCATGCATGCATGATGAAATTCATGATAACCTTAATAAAATAAATCAATCTATGCACCTTGGTCAAGTCAGGTGCTGCCTCGGCAAAGTAAATTCCTCGCCATGTATGGCCCAAATGGATTTTGTGTCATAAGCCGAACACACTTGATCTCATATAATCGAGACCTGTTGTAATGCCAAATAAACCACGTGCATGCATACACGAACAAATGCACCAAATAAATGTTTGCCATACAAAGGAATCGTGCTACTTCGGTTGGCATGTATATATGTCAAAACATGTTTAGCTCAACGCATACATGGCCAAATAAATAAACAAAGGACATATGTCAAGGTCTAAATAAATAACAAATAATCATTAAAGTGTGCATGAATTAAATATGTGCATACCATGGTTCCCAAAATGCTAGTCAAGCTAGCGACCCATCATATGAGGAGTATATGTTGAGACTCTTATCAAATGAAATGTCATTATTAAAGGAAATGACCATCATCATGTGCAAGACATGTGCATACATCTATCTGCGACTACAAGGCTGAAGACTTTGTTTTTCTTTTTTAGTAGTATGTAATAGGAAGCCATATGATGTAATCTACTTTCATGTACTCATCTTTGGAACTCTTAATCGGGGTGTTCTCTTCGAGATGTAATTAACATAATTTTTATGCAAATATAAGAATTATGGAAGTATGGACTTCATAATACGTTCTTTTATGTTTGTCCCGTCTAAATTTCATTTAAATCTAAATTTGTCTACATGTAACGCCGGAGGCGGGTATTAGCTGCCCGTTTTCCGTCATCGAGCATTGGGTCATCCATGTCACGGGGCCCCCACCGCCGCCGGCGGGCGTCGGCGGTCAGCACGCGGCAAAGACTGTCGGTGGCGTGGTAAGCACCCTCGTGGGCTTGCGTTTGCGCCGCCCGGCGGCGACGGCGGGGACGCGGGCCGGCGCCCCAGCGGCGTTTGCGTCGAGGGTCCCCCAATCGCGCTGCGTCGTCGAAGCGAGAGGGCGGACGGAGGATCTCAGAGACCGCGGATCGAGACCGCGAACCACGCCCGTCGACTCGGGCCGAAGGGGCACGTGGGGTGGAGCCCCGGCAAAACGATGTGCAGCACTCGCGGTCCGCAAGGCGGGCGGCGGCGACGTAACAACCCCTGCCTCCGGCACCTTCAGCGGCAGCGGCGCGCCCGATGCCCCTCAGCGATGGCGATGAAGAAGCGGCAGCGGCGGGAAGGTGCGGAGCGCGTGGGCGTGGTCGTTGGAGAGCGATTGAAGCAACGCCCGGTAGCTCGGCGGCGGCGGGCCTCGGGCGGTGTGGGCGGCCGGTGGGCGGCGCGCATCGCGGCATCTGGCGAGGAGGACCTCTGCCCGGCCGTGGCGGCTGAGGAGGTGCGACGGTGGGGTCCCGAGGGGAGGGGGGGGCGGGGACACGTCACGCCACCCTGCGGCCGTCACGGCCGCATCGCGACGGCGTCTTGGAAGTCATCATCTTCTTGCCGCTGCGGGGCGGCCGCTTGCGCTTCTTCTTCATGGCAGGGGGACGGCGGTACCACCGCCGGGCGGCCATTGCCGGACCCGAAGCCACCTCGGGCGGCCTCGGCGGATCGGATCACGGCCACCGGTGCGGGGTGGTCCTCACCGGAGGAGCACCCGGTGGCGCGACACCCATCCTGGAGCGCGGAGACGACGGGGTGGGGGAAGTGCATTGCCTCATGGAGGGGCCAGTGCCCCGAGGCTAGCTTGTGGTGGAGGAGGCGGAAGCCGTAGCGGTGGGCGGCATCTCGGAACTCGTCGCCGGAGCGGTCGGACATGGGGATATCGACCGGCGCTCCTCCTTGGTCCTGCCGACGGAGGAGGGAAGAAGGGACGAGCCTCGACGGAGAGGCACTTGCCGGTGGAGGCCGTGGCTGAGGAAGGAGCGTCGAGGTCTCCATCCACCAGCTCGCCCTCCTCGACATCCCCGCACGGGTAGAGGGCGAAGCTTCCGGATTGGCGGCATGCCGCACCGAGGTCTCTCCCGCCATGGCCCCGGGATGAGGCGACGGAGTGGAAGGGGATGACGCGGGTGGAGGGCCCGGGCGTCGGGGGCGGGCACTCGGAGGCTCCCGTGCGCAGGGAGACACCCGCGGCCGCCCCTCACACCGGCGATGGCGGTGGCGGCTGCGTGTCCGGCGCGGCCGACCATGCGCGCTCGCATCCGGCGAAATACCGCGGCGTCACGCGCGGCGCGGCGGGGCTGCAGCGGCGAAGAGGCGGCGAGTGCGGAAGCGGAGGCGATGGGGCGGAATGTGCCGCCTGCATCTCCCACATCGCGGACGTGAAGGGTGAGGACGAGGGAAGGTGTGATCCGGCGGCGGCGACCCCCAACGGCTGGGAGGCTGAGGCGTCGGCGGCGGTGGATGCCGGGCTGTCGCTGCCGTCCCAGACAAGGCCACACAAGCGCGGCGGTAGGTCGCCGTAGCCAGCGGCGAGGCGTCGGACTGGACAGCGGCGGGGCGGGCGCCGGGAGTCCTCCGCAGCCTCCCACGACTGCAGCGGCAGGCCGGGATCCGGGGAGGAGCGCTGCCCCACTCGAAGAGCGCGCGGAGGTCAAAGCGACGTGTGCGCTGCCGGGCTTCAAGGGCGACGGGGGGCTGACCGCTGGATCCGGTCGCGGGACACCCAGATCCAGCCCCCGCGGTGGTGGGGGCGGACCAGCGCCGGGCGACGGGTCACGGGGCGGCGGCCACACGCTGGCCGCGCCACTACCGCCGCGGGCCGGGGAGGAGGGATGGAGGGCTAGGTGCAGGTGGGGGGGCCGGGGGCGCCGGGCCGGGCGGCCACCGGCGCCCGGCGACGGCGCTGCTGGAGGCTCCGCCAGGAGGCAACAATCACGCTCACGAGGGAAGCCAATCATACTTCTTGGTCTTGCCTCTGCTGTACTTCTTGGTCTTGCCTCTGCTGCTTCTATGTAATGCAGACATCGTTCTCTCGTTTTTTTGCTTTCAATTTCAGTGGGGATGCCTTGTAGGATGTGTTGTCACTTTGTCAGCCTAGATCTGTAGAAGCAGTCTTAGCAGAGGATCCACCTCGGCCGCGCCACAGTAGGGCGGCCCCGTTAGTGTTGGGGCTTGACTTTGTTTTTTGGATAAGAAAGTTTAGTCAAAAAGGGGTAAGAAACTAGAGAGAATTATCTACATGGCCCTAGAAAAAATGCAACTTAGCTACATACTCTCTTTTTTTTTACTGAACTTATCTCTATATATGACCCTAAAACGAGCTTTGGTTGGCTCTATGGCCTTCTGTCAGGTTTTCGCACTTAACGGTGTCAAGTGAGGGGTGAAAAGACCATTTTACCCCTAGGCGATAAAAAAGACAAAATGCAAAGGTTTTTTTTTTTTTTTTTTTCTTTATATCCGTAATAATAAATTCCCACATAAGCACACACATATATAATCAAGTGGACATATATATTACAATAAATTGAGCTTATCCAATCCATAAAAATTTAAGAACTGTCTAAACGATTTCAATGAGCCTATCCTACGACGTGACGGTGCGTGTGCGCGTGGCGGCAACGCAGTCAACATCCGCGGATGATGTGTGGGACGTTGGCCAAAACGGTGGCGCGATCCTCGACTCCGGGATAAGCCTCACCACCCTCACCACCCTAGCTAGCGTACAATGTCGTGGTCGCTGCGCTCAGCAGGCACCTCGCCATCATGGAGGTGTGCTTCGCCGGTCCGCGCGGCTTGAGCCACCAGCCAAGAGCTACGCCATCGACCGGGCAGGGCTGTCCGGGCATGTCGTCGGCGGTCAGGCCGCGACATGCCAGCGCTGGGTGAGCTTGCACCACCAGTTGGCTAGGGACACCTCCGCCGCCGCTAGGGCAGTCGGCCAAAGGGGCCAAAGGATGGAGCCCCCACACACACACAACAACAACAACAAGAAGCAAAAAAAAAAAAGTGTAATTTTCATTTTTTGGGCCAACCGGCCAAGGCCCATGACTTCTATCTCTCACGACACGAGCCACGAGCACCGGCCAATCGAGCGTAGACTGGACGTATACGACTACGACTCTAGGATAGTCCGACATTTGGTTTTCATTTTGATTTTCTACCGATCGATTCCGCCGCCACTGCCCAGGCGCCCAGCCGTCCACGGTCCACCGATCCATCTCGTCCTCGCCGGCCGTTCGGTCCCGTGACACGATCAGGCACTGGATCAGGCCATTGCCCATTGGCGATCAGTACTGTTGGCGATGACTCCGACTCCCCAAGGCCAAGGTAGGGTTGCAGGACTGCACAGTTATTTTACCTATCTTCTCCACTACATCTACCATCTTAATCTCATGTTATTTTATTTCATGTATCATGTTAAATATTCATCAGGCAAGGGTAGTAAAAGAAAGACACTTTTTTATTTTTATTACAAGAAGACAACTATAGAAGGGGATTCTAATGATATGGTTAATCCTCAGTTAGATGATAATGATGTGTGGTTGATCCGACATGGTGAAGAATCGTGCGGTGAAATTGAAATGAACAAGGTATATTGCTCGTTTTTGCAAACTATTTGCTTGTGTATTATAATTTCACAATGAATTACTACAGTTATGACTACCTTGCTAGAATATGTTTGTATGGACAAAAAATTTGGATCGAATTGTTACATTCTTGAACCGACGAATATAGTATGGCCCCCCTTTATTTGTCTACCAGTTCCGCCACTGAATCCGACGAATCTGTAGTAAGGGAGGAGGGCGTGGAACCTACCGGCCGCTGGCGGAGGAGCGCGACAGCAGGTTCCTGGACGGCGTCGGGGGCCGCTCATCGCGCACACCTCTCGCACGTCCGTGTTTTTTTTTCCGATGGAACCGATCAGCTGCGCTGGAGTACATGGGTGCGAGAAAGAGAGAAGGGCATTCTTGTCTTTTCACCATCGAAAAAGTGGATGACCTAAGCGAATACACTAATAGACCTAACAGAAGGGTATTGAGCCAACCAAAAACCATTTAAGGGCTATGGCGATAAGTTCGCGAAAAAAGGCCATATAGCTAAGTTGCATTTTTTTTTTTCAGGGCCACATAGATAATTCTCTCAAGAAACTAAGCTGGACTTTTTTTAGGGCCAAGGAACTAACTTTCTTTTAATAGTATTAGCATGTATGCCTCCAAATAAATTTATTATGAAAACATATTCTATAACTAGTCTAATGGAATTTATTTTATATCTCGAATGTTACTACTTTTTATATAAATTTAGCCAAACATCAAATTGTTTGATTTCTTGAAAATCAAGAATGCATAATACAATATCAATTTAATGAACATTCGAACGGTTTGACTTGTCAAAAAATAGAATTGCATTCTTTGGACTGAGGGTGTGTTTAGTTGGTGAAATATATTGAGTTGGGCTCTTGTAGCACTTTTCATTTGTATTTGATAATTGTTGTCCTATTGCTAACTAACTAGGCTCAAAAAATTGCCTAGTACTTTTCAGCCAAACCGTGTAATTTGTTTTTTTTTTGTTTACCTACATTCATTGTCTCATGTGTAACGCCCCGACCCGGGATGACGGTTAAGATCCACTCTACACGTTGAATGGACCACACCTGCTAATTAACTCTCTTGCGCTTTCGTCCTCGCTTCGCGCAAAAGGATCGATCCGGAGTTAACAGCCTCCCCGGCCGATGCTTTTAAGCTGGTTCGGTCTTCCTTCCCTTCATGATGTGGCACTAAATTCGCGCAGCTACAGTACTCGAACAACCATCCCTGAGCTACAGTAACGCGAAATCGGCCCGGCCCATCATCTTGGCCCATGGGCTGTGGGGTTGGGTCTCACATCCACCCACCCTAAAGGGCTCGACGTCCTCGTCGAACCAGCTTACCTATACGGGACAAATAATGTTCAGGATCAACTCTCTTGGCTCACGATCCATACGTCCGTGAAACCGCGAGAGTTGGCTCTGAATACCATTTGTAACGCCCCAACCCGGGATGACGGTTAAGATCCACTCTACACGTTGAATGGACCACACCTACTAATTAACTCTCTTGCGCTTTCGTCCTCGCTTCGCACAAAAGGATCGATCCGGAGTTAACAGCCTCCCCGGCCGACGCTTTTAAGCTGGTTCGGTCTTCCTTCCCTTCATGATGTGGTACTAAATTCGTGCAGCCACAGTACTCGAACAACCATCCCCGAGCTACAGCGAACGCTGGAATCGGCCCGGCCCATCATCCTCGCCCATGGGCTGTGGGGTTGGGTCTCACATCATGCATGCGACAAAAAGATACGATGTGACGAATGCGTAGCACTTTTTGGGTTCACTTTTTAGAAAGTGAACACACCCTGAGTGTGCATTCGGACAATGAGTGAGATGCAGGAGAGCACCGAAATCAAGTTTGCCTGTGGAGTAGGAAGTAGTGCCCGCATGCCCTAACATCTAAGTAGGCTAGTTAATAGAAATATCACGTTTCTCGGTGACGGTCATTGTAACCCAGCACCGGTGACCACCGTGAGTCGCTGTTGTAAGACTTTCTACCCTATATTAATAAAGTTTAGGTTTTCTTAAAAATTGTGTACCAATTTCTATGAATCGTTAAACGTATTTGTAGCGTGATTCTGACGCAAATCGTGGATTAAGGACCCATTCAAGTGGGGGCCCTGATAGATGTGTTGCCGGGGCACCGCCGTAGTGAGTGGTCATGGCAACGACGTCTTCCTCCACCCGCACCGGGGGGTCTTGGTGGAGGGCGTGGGGGGGCCGGCGGTGGCCATGACAAGTAGAAGGATGGCGTGCAAGGGGAAGGGGCGGCGTGTTCACGATGAGCAGGTCGAGGCATCCCTACCATCTGACCAGTTGCCCAACCTCGTGGACGCCAAATTTGTGGCTGCGGGCCTTGCAAGCCCACATCCGGCCCCCGCAAGCCTCCCCATGCCGGATCTTGTAGGGTGGTCATCTGGGGCGACAGGGCAACCTCCCCTAGTTGCGGCGCTGAGCCGATGGCGGGGAGGGGGCGGACGACGGTGGTGGCGGCAGTGGCTGGCATGGCGCCTGTTCGAGTCTCTTCTACGGGTGGGGAGAGGGAAGGGGCGAGGGGGAGGGGGTGAGGATGGGGTCTGCCGCCGATGGCGCGGCGCGGCTCAAGAGGAGCAAGGGTTAGTAATAACAACAATTTTTGAAATTGAAAATAGAATGTCGTGAGTTTCTTTCAAAGGTATTATGACAATTCATACACAAACCACTCGAGTGAATTGGTTTACCCCATCTGTCCATACTAGTGCTAGTTATAAATGCAAACTCTGGGCGGGCGTTTAGAGCATCTCCAAGAGCTCTGGTATATTCAATGAGTTATTAGCGAAAAAAAAAAAAAAACATCATCAAAATTAGGATCCAACAGACTCTTTATTTTTCTCAGCTAACTATTCTGTTTTCTATTTCCTCTCCCTCGCTAGACAAATATAGAAGACCTGTCTCGCTAGTCATCTTTCCCGCTCCTTGCATGTTGGATTTAGAGAAGCCATTGAATTTCATCAATTTTTTTGCTAGTTATTTATTTTTACATAATAGCTAAATTAAAATTTTAGCTACTCATAAATACAAGAGCTCTAGGAGATGCTCTTACGTACCCCATCTGGCCCATGCTAGTACGTGCTAGTTATAAATGCAAAGCCCTCAGCCGGCCGAGCGGTGGCTAGGGTTTTTTTCTATCCTCATATCTGCAGCAACAAATAAAGGGGGACAGCACGCAGCCATGGCAACAATGGCAGCGACTCTCCTGCGGGCTTCCCGTAACGCATCTCGCGCGCCGCTATGGCAGCCGCAACTCGTGCTACTGCGATGGCATCATCCCGCCCAGCGCTGCGTGCGGCGCCGTTGCGGCAGCCACATCTCGCCGCTCGCGATGGCATCCCGCTCAGCGCGTCGCGGCGGGCGTCGCCGCGTCGCCACCGCCCGCTTGGACTCAAGAGTCGTCAAGAGCTGCCCAGCTCCCGGCGGCGATGGCTCCACAAAGCCACGTGACGATGCTCTCTGCCGCACCCCTGCTTCCCGCGCCGATTATTACGCTCAAAAGAATCGTCTCCCAATGTACATCTAAACTGTGTAATTAGTTTTTTTTACCTACATTTCGTGCTCCGGGCATGCGTCTTTTCGTGCATTTAATGCTTCGATGTGATGTGAGTGCAGGAAATTTTAAAGAGAAGTTGTGGATCTAAACACAGCCTCAACAAAAATTACATTGGTATTCCCTTCTCATGCCTCTTTCTCTGGTGCTGCAATTAGCCCAAATTTTAAACTACACGTCAGATTCGTCTATACCCTACCTTCTGAGTTTTAAGTAGTACAGTTGCCTTTTTAAATCAGTTTCAACGTGATTCTCATGTAATCACGTTTGGGTACCTATCTGTCTTTGTTATCATGCATCGGAGAACAATATCTTGATTCCTCATATACGTCACCTGCATATTTTATATAAATGACTTGTGAATCGTGGGTCTAGGTTGTTGTGATAGGGTTTACACCACGTCCGTGGCTCGAACTTGTCTAAATGCTATGTCTCTGCTGCCTTCTTGTTCCTCTCAACAAATCTACCATCGTGGGTCTGGACTGCCGAGCACATTTAGTCGCTCCGATTCTTTTTAAGAAAACACTATATAAGTATTATTACATAAGAGCCAGCAAGGGATAATTATTTTATTTAAGGAACGCCTAGCTGGGCAATTGCATCATGGCTGGGTCGGAGTGCTAGCAAATCTCAGACGTGCATGTAAAGCACCAGCATCTCATCGAATTGTCACAATTTCCGCAAATGTTGCGAATGTCTTCTTGTTTGCATGCTCTAATGCAATGCCATTGAAAAGGCACGGTCCGTGATAACTGCCGCTCAGGTGCCTGCAATCATCTGCCAGCGTGCATGTAGACATTGACTAATTAGCCAAAAGGTTAATCAAAACAACATATTAAGTTACAAGGACACCAACCTATTCAAATCCAAAACTTAAGTTGCTAAGAGATATATGAACAATTAATTCACTTACATTTCCAACAGTTTGTATATGTGCAAGGACATACCGGTGGCCACGATGATAATTAGGAGCACGGCTGCAGAGAGATTCTTTCCTGAAGACGTCATTGATAATTTGTTTGAAAGTTTTTGTACACCGAAGGGAATAAGTGAGCAGATAGAGTTAGTGGACAATCCGGGGAAGGGAAGTCTGACAACATATACAAATCACATGCTTTGTGTGTTCCGTGGTAGTGTGTTTGACATGCCTAGTTTGTGTCGCCAACGTCACATGTGACCCGAAAAAGAGAAATAAAACGAGAATAAAGTTGTGTCTGGACTGACCATGGTGCCATGCGCTAGTTGGCCGGCCAGCCACCAAGGCACCAACGCGCCAAAGGTTGCAACTGGAGACAAATTTGAATGCCGGCTGTATGCAAGCTGAGTCGGTCTGAGCTGGATCGTGAGGATCCCATGCTACTAGAGGCCAACATCATATTGTGGGTGTCCCCTTTTGTTTATGGCCAAAAATGATATGACAGAGAAGCAGGGTACAAAGTGTTGCTGAAGAAGTCGGTTCAAGGCTCACTAGTCGAAACAACAGACGCCGTCGCTCATACGTGGAGAGGAACGGGAAGTCGACTGATCACTACTCGATTCAGGGGCTTTGCCAAGTGCTGATTGTCAGTAACTGGGCAAAGGCTTTGTTCAGTGCTGGGATAACCCTCCACAAATAAAAGGCGCCCTCACGGCACTGGATCCAGTGGAAAATTTTAACGTAAAGTATCTAGTACTGTAGGACGGCTAAAAAAATTAAATTTGCCAAGTACCAGAGCCTAGCACTTGGCAAAGATGTTTTTTATTTTTGATTTTTTTACCACGCTTGGAAATAATGCGAGCGCTCTATTCCGTCCGATCTAATGGTTTAAAAATACGAGAAAACCAGATGAGAGAAACTCAAGTTGTGGTCCGGAACCAAAAACCACATGGATCCGGTACTGTTTCTTCTCTGAATGACTGAAACTGAAGTTGAGTCGAGTCTCTAATGTGTGGTGCAAGTTAATTTTCATGAATATCTTGGATGTTTGGGACCATATTCCCTCACTCCTATTTTGTCTAACATATATAAGTTCGACTGCAGCATCTCTATAAGCATGCTTTAGTTTAGGTGTATATAAGTATTCCAAAACATCCAACTTATATGTGTACTAGGTAAGAATTAAGATGGTATACCTGATCAAGGTCATGTTATCTAAGGTTGAGAAGCGAATTGACTTGTAGTCCAATGGTAGGACGGCCCGTGGGGACGCTATCCACTAGGTTTCAAATCCTGGTGCTCACAACTTTTCCTGGGATTTCCTCGGATTTACGGTGTTATGCATTCAGTGGTAAGCGGCGTTCCGTTGACGACGAGGCGCCAATGGTGACTTTAGGAATTTCCAAATCTGCCGGGTGCTCAGGTCCTTCGGAGGTGCTCATAGAGGTAGGGTTTTGCGTACCTATATTCATAGGGAGGAGTGTGTGTGCATGTTGTGAGTGTCTGCGTTGTATGGTGTAATTCTCAAAAAAATCTAAGGTTGAGAACGGACAGAATGGAAATATCCTCAACCGAACCGCATCATTTTCTACATTTGACCTGATCGAATTTGCTCTTTTGGACAAATTCGAATTTGGATTGAAATTCAGAACACCAAATTTGAAGTCGGAATGAAATGTAGTTTTTGACCATTTTCTACTTTTATAATTTTATGTCGAAATATCCTGAATTTGAGCCCCACTAGAAGTCCAGCTTTAGAAAAATCATATTTTTTTCATACGATTTTGGATGAGGATGATTTTTATATGAAAATTGTAGTTCTCAACAAGATTTATAACTTTCTAGTTTTTAATTTTTTCATTTGAGGATATTAAGATATTCAAAAAAGTAAACAAAACTTTAGCACCAGATTAATCGCATAAGCGTGGAGATATTTTTTATATGAAAGTTGTTGGACTTGGTAATTGTTATGCACTTGCCATGCACTTGCTAATTGTTATGCGCATGGACCAATGGGTTAATATTCTGTATTGATTTTTTCATTTTCCGTATACCGACCGTGTTCATCACAATTCTGCTTTTATTAATTTGTTTTCTAAGTCTAAGTTCTTGTTCGTTTTCATATCATATCCTACTTTACCGCTTTCACTTTCGTTTTTGTATTCAATTTAGAAGTAGAAAACAATTAAGGGGTTTTCTGACCCATTTTCATCCCTGATGTTATCTATCTTTTGAGATGCCTTGTAAATGCAGGCGGTTCAAATGATATGCAGACGCATTAGCTATAAAAAATATTTTGAAAAGATGAAAGGCCAGTATGTCAGTGCCAAAAAATAGTTTAGTACCATGCATCATCCTCTTCTATTTCTAGAATTCTGTAGTTAATATTGATTTAGATTATAGATAAAAAATGCATCTTTTTCTTGTGATCATGCTGAATTATAAAATATACATCAATGTTTTAATATAAAATTTCTTTAAATGGCTACATTTGTCTTTTATATGGGATATAATAAACTCATATGTACATTTGTGATAGATGATGGTATCTTTCCGATGGACAAGGACATGGAGTCGGATGAAGCTCCAACTTCCAAATCAAACGCCAAAATACCAATCGCTGGGTGTGTGCACTCTTTCTCGGCGCCTAGGGTTTCCTAGGCGACTCGAGCGTTTCTCGTCTCGGCGATTCCGGACTCCGTTCCCTTCCTGTCTTCTCCCAAATCTCCTAGGACGATCTGTTCTAGGACTCTCAATTTAGGTTCCCACGATCAGTCTTCCACACCGGGAGTGCCGATCTTGTTGTCTTGTGTCCGAAACTCTCCACCAATTAGCCCATACTCCAAACCTAGAATGCTAGCCCGTTCATCCGGTGTCCACCTTTCTCAGTCCGTCCCCTGGTTCTTCTGCCTGGTAGTGCGCCAATGGAGGGTGTCGCGGGGTTGTTGGAGAAGATGCAGTCATCGACGACGGAGGAGAAGAGGTCCATCAAGATTGGATCCGAGCCGGCCAAGGCGGGGGGTGGATCGTCCTCCAAAGGCGATGGCCAAACTGGCGACGAGAGAGGAACTTGAAGGGCGAGGCCATTGAGCGCACGCGTTCGGGTGGATCTGGTACCCGACAAGGGGATCTCGTGCTTGGATCTTGAAGATAACACTTATGTGATCACCTTCAATCAGGCGTCGTGGCCGAGGAAGGCGCTTGATGATGGTCCATGGACGATCTCGAAGGAGCTCTCGATCGTGGACGAATTTGATGAGTCCAAGTCGGCGGAGGAGATGGATTTTGTGTCGTTTCCCATCCGGGCCGTGGGTGGAGCGTTTACCGTTTGGCATGATGAATCGTGTGGCGGCTCAGCGATCGGGGATGATGAGGGAGTGTTCATGGAGGCAGATGTGGGGAATGATGAGATGGCGATCAGGCGTGCCCTACGTATCAAGGTGAGGTTGGATGTGTGGAAACCATTACGCAGAGGGGTGCTGGCGGACCTGGGTGGTGACAAGGGAGAACGATGGTGCCCGATTTCGTATGAACGCCTGCCCGAATTCTGTTACATGTGTGGCATTAATTGTTGGCCATGTTGACCGAGCTTGTCACTTGAAGCTGGGGAAGAATGAGAAGGCTCCCTTCAGTCGGGAGTTGAGGTATATCCCGACTCGCAAGCCATTTGCTTCCAAGCGGCAACAACCTGTTGGTGGTGTGCAATCGGGGAGGAGTGGAGGGTCGGGTTCTTGGAAGTCCAACCATTTGGACTCGTGTTCAAACGGGCCTTCGTGGAGGAAGAACTCGGAGGTCCCCGGCTTGAGGAGAAAGAGAGAGGGGGGGCGGGGAGGTAACCAATCCGCTCAAGAAGTCGGGGGCGGTGGTCGTAGTGAAGGAGGTCGCAGAGAAGGTGGTCGTAGGCGGCACATCATCAGGGCAGGCTGGTGCAAAGATGGTGTTGTTTGCTGGTGGTAAGGGGGCTGGGGAGTCTGGAGATCGGGAGGCTTTGGTGACTGGTCAGGTGTCCAGTGTCATGCACACTACTAATCAGGTGGTCCAGTCGGAGAAGGTCATGGGGGGTGAGAAGAGTAAGAAGGGAGGGAAGTATAGAAAGATTGCAAGGGTGGGGGAGTTGAAGCCCAGTGAGGTGGGTGCTGCTGGTGGGGGACAAGAAGAGGAAGGGGGAGGAGGATGCCATGGATCTGGATATCCGGGGTGAAGCTAAAAAGTTAGTGCAACTCGGAGGAGGAGGGAACTCACTAACCACGATTGAGGCGGGGCTATCGAAATAGCCCCCGCAAGTCGAAATGAAGATCGTCGCTTGGAACTGCCGCGGGTTGGGGAACGGCGCGGCAGTTCGTGGCCTTCTGAATGTTCAAAAGGAGGAGGACCCTAACATTTTGTTTCTGTCTGAGACAAGGATGATCGAGAGCAAGATTGGTGGTTTTAGGTGGAAATTGGGGTTGTCGAATATGGTGGCAAAAGATTGTTCGGCGACGCACGGTGGTGGTCTAGCACTCTTCTAGAGGTCAGGGGTCAATTTGCATGTGCGTGGTATATCGCGCTTGAACATAGATGCAGATGTGACCGATGACGATGGCGTGGTGTGGAGATTCATGGGGTTCTATGGGGAGCCGGAGGAGAAACAACTGTCTTGGCGTGCATTGAGTGTCCTGAATGCATCAAGGCAGCGTCCGTGGATTTGCATGTGGGATTTCAATGAGATCCTGTTGGCAGGAGAGAAGGAGGGTGGCCAACCATGACAACAAGGTTGTATGGATCGATTCCGGGAGGCATTGGAGGATTGCGAGCTGGCGGATTTGGGCTTTGTAGGTGATCCTTTGACATGGCAGAATAATAGCCACTCGAGTGAGCTCTACATCAGGGAGAGACTCGACAGAGTGGTGGCAAATAAAATTGGACTTCGCGGTTTGCTATGTACCATATAATAAATGGGGAGCCGAGACATTCCGATCATAGGCTTGTGATTATGGATACTAATCCACCTCAAAGTCTGAGAGGCGGTGGGGTGCAGCATGCTTCTCGGTTTGAGGCAGCTTGGGCGGATGAGGAGGATTGTGCTGAGGTAGTGGAGATGGCCTGGAAGGCGGCAATGGAAGTGAGGGGGGACCGATGTGCGTGGCGCGGTCCTAAATGTGGCTAGAGAGTTGGGGGATTGGGGGAAGAATGTGTTGCGAGTGCTGGAGAAAAGCATTAAACGGACGAGACGAGCCTGGGAGGAGTGTAGGCGGGGTAGCGTCTTGGCTACCACGGTAGGGAGGGAGGAGGTGCTGAGGTTTAAACTAAAGAAGCTAGAGGAGCAAAAGATTTGTATTGGAGGCAACGAGCCAAGGTACATTGGCTAAACCTGGGTGATCGCAATACTCGCTTCTTTCATCAGTATGCCACTGAAAGAAAGTGCCGAAGCAGGATTAGAAAACTTGTGAGAGAAGATGGAGTATCAGTGGAGGATGAGGAAGGCATTTCGGAGCACATTTCTAATTTTTATAGTAACTTATTTACAGCCACTGTAGGCGCACGAAGGGAGGAGTTGTTAGCGCATGTTCCTTGCGAGGGTCACCGATGACATGAATCGTCCCTTCCTGCGTGCCTTGACTCGGCCGAGGAAGTTAAGGCGGGGCTGGATGCTATTGGTGACTTGAAAGCTCCTGGTGCCGACGGGATGACCTCCTTGTTCTACAAAATATATTGGGAGACGGTGGGGAATGATATTACGAAGGCAGTCCTGGATTTCTTGAATGGGGCTGTCTTGCCGCAAGAGTGGAATGAAACCATCATCGTGCTAATTCCCAAGGTACCGAACCCTAAAAGTCTGAAAGATCTCCGTCCTATCAGTTTATGCAATGTGCTTTATAAGATTGCTTCCAAGATTCTGGCTAGCCAGCTAAAATGTTTTCTTGATGAAATTATCTCACTGAACCAAAGTGCTTTTATCCCTGGTCGTCGCATAACTGATAATGTGTTAGTTGCATATGAGTTGACACATTTCCTACAAAATAAAAGAAGTGGTTCTAATTGTTATGCTGCTCTCAAGCTCGATATGAGTAAAGCCTATGATAGAGTTGAGTGGAATTTTCTGAATGGTATGATGGAGAAACTTGGTTTTGATTAGAGATGGGTTGCCTTGATTATGCAATGTGTTTGTAGTGTTTCCTATCAGATCAAAGTTAATGGCAGTTTAACTGATGAAATAATCCCTATGAGAGGGCTCAGGCAAGGGGACTCCCTCTCCCCTTAGCTATTTCTGTTGTGAGCTAAGGTTTTTCTTGTTGGTTAAATGAAGCTAAAATGAATGGGAATATGGAGGGGGTCACTATATGTCCAAATGCACCGAGTATTACTCACTTATGGTTTGCTGATGATTCATTGCTACTCCTGAAAGTTAAATGCAGATCATTTGTAACATGTGCTACAGCTATATGAGGATTGCTCGGGGCAAATTATTAATAAGGACAAGTCGTCCATCCTGTTCAGTAAAAACTATGATGATATGAGGAAGCTCCAGTTCATGAATGCGCTGAATCTGTCTCAAGAAAAGAAGAATGACAAGTATTTGGGCTTGTCGGTGTATATGTGGCGGTCTGGGGCTAAGATGCTAGCCTACCTGAAGGACAGAGTGTGGAAACGTACTCAGGGATGGATGGAAAGATTGCTTTCTAAAGCTGGCAAAGAAACTCTAATAAAAGCTGTAGCACAAGCCATTCCCACTTATGCCATGTCTTGTTTTGATTTGACCAAGAGCTTGTGTGATGAGATTAGCTCTATGATCTGTCGTTTCTAGTGGGCTAAGTAGGAAAATGTTAAGAAGTTACATTCGCTATCATGGCCGAAAAGACAAGGGGGGTTTGGGGTTCGGAGATTTACATCCGTTCAATCTTGGGATGCTTGCAAGACAAGGTTGGCGGTTGATCCAGCAACCTAACTCGCTCTGTGCTCGGCTCGTTAAAGCTAAATATTGGCCAGACGGCAATCTGTGGGGTGCAAGAGAAGGGCCTGGGATTTCGCATACGTGGAGGAGTATATTGCGTGGGCTTGAAGCGTTGAAAGGAGGTATTATTTGAAGGATTGGGGATGGCACGAATGTTAGGATCTGGGAGGACCCTTGGATCCCCGCTGGCCAACACAGACAGCCGTGGACTACACGGGGACAAACAATCCCTGTCGAAAGTGTCTGAACTTATTGATCCATACACGGGCTCATGGGATGCTGAGTTGTTCAGAGAAATCTTTTGGGATGAAGATGCAAAGAATATTCTGACCGCAAAGACTCGTTGGCTTGGCATTTTGATAAGAAGGGTAGGTTTTCAGTAAAATCGGCATATCATATGCTCGATGATGTTAATGAAGCTCGCCAGGTATGACAGCAGGGTGAGCCATCTAACTCCCGGTGTTCAGGTCATAAGAAAGTGTGGAAGGAAGTCTCGGCGTTTGGACGTCCCCCCAAAAGTCGGACAATTTGTTTGGAGGCTTCCCATAATTGCCTACCTACAAAAATGAATATCGGGAAAAAAAGGGCATCCTCCTTGACACCATATGCCCAGTCTGTTCGAGATATGATGAGGATGGGGCACACTTGTTTCTTGAAATGTAAAGAGGTTCGCCAATGCTGGAGAGAGTTGGGTCTGGAATCATGTAGGCTACAGTTGCTAATGGCAGGTTCAGCCCAGGATTTCGTGGGGGAGCTAATGAAACTGAGATCAGACATCAGGTGCATGGCTGCGTTTCTGCTATATGGCGGTGGTGGAATGTTAGAAACAAGGTGAATGTGGGTGAGCTTATGCCGGCTAAGAAGGAGACCGCTTTCGGGCGAGTCCTCCAGTTGACACAAGATGTGCTTAAAACGAGTCGGCTAGCTCTCAATAGGGTCCTTGATCCGGTCGTTCACCGGTCGCCACCACCGGGAAGAGTATCTCGAAGATCAATACCGATGGTGCTTACGGAGTTTCATTATCCGTGATCACGAGGGCTCAGGGGTGGTTGCAGGTGCCGGTAGTCCGGGGATCACCCATGACGCCTTGTTAGCGGAAGCAAGCGCCCTCAAGCAGGCCCTTGAAGCAGCAATTCACTTTGGAATCTCAAAGGTAGTGATTGAAGTTGATTCAGCTATTTTGTTGGAGGCGACGAGCTCAACGGAATATGATCTGGCTGTTGGAGGCGGCCTGTTCCAGGAGATTCGTAGTTTTCTATTTGAGAATTTTTTGACTTCAACTTTGTATAAAATGCATAGAGATTTTAATGCGTGTGCCCACGACTTAGCTCAGTTGGGGATGAGTTGGGACCCGGGTCAGTACCATGTTTGGGCTGATCCCCTCCCACAGTTTGTATTAAGTTGGATGGCTCGTGATTTAGCTGAGCAATCTCCTATTAATGCAGGGCAGTAAGCCGTTTGCAGGATAAAAAAAAAACCGGATGAAGCTATATGGGCCCTATATTAGCACTAGCGCAAGACTTTCAAAATATTCAAACATCATGCACAGCATGTGCACATATTCATATCCAAAGTTGGCAGACGTTTTCCGTCGCAAAAGAAGGCAGGTCGATTCACTTCTTTTAAAAGGAGAAGACGTCTTCATTGGAGATTATATCTTCACGCTGATGGGACTGATCCATTTCTTAATGAATATGATAAGGCCTTGTTGAAGGCTTGAAGCGAATTGAAGAGAGGGACGAACTGCCAGAGTCAGTTGCTTAACTTTGGTAATACCTATAATATAAGTCATGCTTTGCTGTTCCATGGTTTGCTAGCAAAGTTATTCTGTAACATCAGTCAGATATAATAAGTTATGCTTTGCAGTTTCATGTATTACCAAAAAAAAAAAAAAAAAAAAAATGTACTACCATGTGTGCTAAGATATGTGGACACAACAAATGGATCGCAACTGAATATCTGGCTTAATTGTGTTCACCAGTCACACACCACATGATTAAAACAGCAAAACACTGTCAAACATGAAACTGACAATAAGATCAACATCTTCATATAACATAAACCACTTCATATATAGTGGTACAATTGATATATATAGCGACCTGAACAAACAGCAAGGAACACTGAATCACGGTCACCATATGCATCAGTTTGTGCCGACGATGTCTACTGTTGTGTATAGGCACGCACAACTCGAGACTTGGCTTTGACGACGTCGTTCTCCGTGAACCAGCGGTGTTTGAGAGCGTCAGCGGCGGCGGGCCTCTCCGCCGAATCGAACGCCAGCAGGCTAGCAAGCAGCTCACGCCCGGCGAGCGACACCTCCTCCAGCGCGCCGTCGAACGCCTCCGCCTCCTCCACTCCAAAGTTGAGGTCGTCTCTCAGGTCGACCGTCTGATCGAGCAGCTCGTCCCGTGTACTCGCCGTGAACAGGGGCTCACCGGCGAGGAGCTCCGCCATGACGCACCCGATCGCCCACACGTCCTCGGACGGGCAGTAGCAGCGGAGGCCGTTGAGCTGCTGCGGCGAGCAGTACGGCAGCGTGCCCATGGGCGGGCCGTGCGTCTCCTCGTCGACGAACCTCTCCCTCGGCGTGATCGCGCACTGGAACCCGCAGACCTTGAGCGCGCTGCCGGCGCTCACGACGATGGTGTCCGGGTTGATGTCGCGGTGGGTGACACCGGCGCGGTGCATCGCCTCCGCCGCGCCCAGGAGCTGCCTCATGAGCGCCCGCGTCTCGTCTTCGGAGAACCGAGACCGCCGCGTGAGCAGGCCGCGGAGGGTGCTGCTGCCGGGGATGATGGGCTCCGTGACGATGAACAGGTCTCCGGTCTCGTCGTCCGCAGCCACGCCCTTGAGCTGAAGGATGTTGGGGTGGCCGAGGCAGTCATGCAGGCACCAGGCCTCGCGCACGACCGCGGACAGGCTCGCCTCGCCGCCGCCGTCGCCGTCGCTGGGACGCACGCGCTTGAGGGAGACCGTCTCGCCCGTGTGGCGGTCCCGCGCCTCGGCGACGGCGGGGTCGTCGGAGGGACCGAAGTCCTCCAGCATCTCGTAGCGGTCGATGCTGTCGAAGTGGATCTCGTAGTTGACCTCCACCATGTCGTCGCCGATGTCGTCGTCGAACTTGAACTCGAAGTAGTACTCCTCTGACGGCATCTTGTAGTAGCGCCGCCGTTGTTTAGGCTTCTTGCCGCCGCCGGCCTTCTTCGCGCGGCTGCTTGGTGCAGGGCGCTTGCGATGCACGATCATCTTCAATGCCATGGGATGAGCGAACCACGAATGAACGAAGCCGGATCGATGGATGGATGGATTGGATCGTCGAAGCCCTAGGAACGCCGCCGGCCGAGACGATTGGTTTTGTTCCGGCGGCCGAGAGATAAATCGACTTGTACTTGATCTCGCTACGTAACGTGTTGAGTCCAGATTTATATAAATTAATGCTGGCCTGTTTCGGTCGGTCTTGGGTTCGATTCCGATATGGTTTAGAATTGCATATGGAGAGATTTGCGGTTTCCACGTGCCTGAGATGCACCGCCGACTCGGACTTGAATTGAATCCAAGTCCGTGGCCGCATCAGGTGTGACACACAACGAGCAAGGCACATGCAGGAACGCTATTCGGCGCACGTGGCGCACAGGACGAGCGTGCACCGGGAGGGGTAGGGGCGGGGGGGCGGAGCGCGGCCGGCCGCGGCGCCGCCGCCGGGGCGGTGGACGAGGCGGCGCCGCCGAGGTGGAAGAAACTGAGGGCGCCGGTGTAGCTTTAGGGTTCCGCGAGGTGGAAGAAATTAAGAGCGCCCGGCGACGGTTTAGGGTTCTCGGCGAGGTCCACCATTGCCTCCATCCTCGCCGCCCGGCTGTAGAATGCGCCCCCGGCCGGACTGGCGGCGGTGGCGGTTCGGCCGGCGGTGGCGAGGCGGTGGGGGCGCCGCCGCCCGAGTGGGCAAGGGCTGGACCCATTTGGCTGGGTATGGGTTGGCGGCGAGGCGTCGAGGTCTGCTATGGAGCTCGCCGGTGGTGGCGGCTAGGGTTAGGTTCGCCGGCGTTGGATAAGAACAGGGGGCGGGGAGAAGGCGGACGCCCGCGAGCGCCCTTTGGCTCGCCCGGAGCTCCGGCGAGCCCTAGGGCGCCCGGCGCCCGGGGCGTGCTCGGGAAGATGAAGTTAATGTGTGGCTAGCATTGCTGGCGCGCGTGCGCCGAATAGAACGGCCCCAAGGCGCCTATGAGGGAAAGGCTTTCAGTCAGGCTACTATTAGCACGTCGCATGCGGACAAAACTCATGGGACACTTTCAGTGAGGGCACATGCACTCTATTCTCATCCACTTGTTCCTCTTCTTATCCGCTCGTCTCCTTCCCCGTTCGTCTACGTGCTGTAGATGGGCCAAACAGCCAGTCGTGCGCGTGGCTCACTTGTTGGCTAGCCATGCTCGCGTGCCCTCTCAGTTGCTGGCGTTGGTGGCTGGTGGTGCTCGTGGCACACACCACCTACCGCGCAGTTGGCTCCACCTTCTGCTCGCTCGTCTCCTACGTGCGACGCTCGCTTACCATGGTCGCGCGCCGTCTGCGCCGCTTCTCCGCTTTACGGCGGCGTCATGGAGATGAAAAAGATTGTGCCCTCGCACCGGCAAGCTCATAACGCGCCCCACCACACCTGTGCTGCCATGGAAGCGACTCCATCTCCCTGCTGCTCGTTCGTCCCCGTCGTGCGGTGCTCGCTGGTCGCGGTGCGCAGTCTTCACCGCCTCCCTGCTTCCCTGGCAGCGGCTTTCGGAAGGGGAGACTACACCCTTGAGTTGGCAAGCTCACAGTGCCCACCCCGCCCGTGCTCCCCCTCCGTCCTCTATGTCGGAGCTTCCGGTGCACCTCCAGCCGAGCGTAGCGTTATGGCTCCGTCCGGCAGCCCGGCGTCTGATGTACCCACGCCCAACGTCCTCGTGGTTGCAATAGGCTTCAGTGTTGCAGTATGTTTTTCAGTTTCTTCAATCCCTTTGTTGCAGTAGTTGTTCAATGTTGTTTCTGCAAAATTGTTGGTGTTGTTAGCAATAGCATATTATTGGTGTTTCAGCTACTTGATCCTAATGTTTCAGAGCTTTTGATGTTGTTAAGAAAATTTGTTTTACATGTTGTTTCAACCTCTTCATTCGCATCTGCTGCTTTATTATTGTTGTTGTGATATGTGTTTCCGCGATATTGCAATAGTCTATTTTCAAGAAGTTGCAACGTATTTTTGCAATGTTGCAACATGTTTTTTTTTCAATGTTGTCGTTGTGGTTGTAGCAGTCAAATTTAGGTGTTGCAAGTGTCGATTTTAAGATGTTGTAATTATCGATTTTAATATTACAACTCGTGGCTTCTCCAACCCTGTGACCCAGCTGTCGCGGTGTCTGCTCCCCAATCCAGTGCAGCGTTCTTTAACCTTCTTTGTGCCTGACGTGCACGCAGACGCTGGTCTCTGTCGGTGCATGCTGGGGGCGGACCAAGGGAAGCGTGAACGTAGGCCTTGCCCTGACGGGACGCGGGGCACGCGCGCTGGGGCACACACGGGCCGTCGTGTCGCATCGAGGACCACTACTACAGAATTGTCCATTACTGCCGGGCTCCAACCCCCTTCACCGCCGAAAACTGAACCGCAGAACCATAGCGGTAGTGATGTGGGGTTCGAAACACTACCGGGTCAAAACACCGGGCGGTGATTTGAGACAACACTGCCGGTGTCAATACGACCTGACAAATTACTTCAAATAACACTACCGGTGTGCAACGGAGCCGGTAGTGTTGAGGAACAAAACACTTTCGGTTGTGTATCGAAACCGGCAAAGTACCATAGTAACGAACACCGTTGGCTCTGTGTCAACCGACGGAGATGTTTCACGATCACACTGCCGTTGTACATTTCAACCGAAAGTGTTTGTTATGCCAACACCGCCGGGTTGTTTCAAACCTACAGGTGTTGTAGACAGTGGCACTACCGTGTTTTTGGGCGTCCGCGGTGATTGCTATGCCAACAGTGCGGTTTGTAATAGCCGGCAGCGTTACAAAATAAGAATGACCAGTAATTACAGCAACGTATAATGTCAGGTTTATCAACAAACCATTATCATAATCACATATCCACATCACAGGGTCTTGGTCAGCAGCCAAGTAGTGTAACAGTTACAATAGCTCACAAGTTTAGAGGGTCTTGGTCAGCAGCCAAGACATCGAGTAGCTCACATGTTCAGATCTCTCACAACATCAACAACAAACTACAGTAGTCTCTTGATAAGTTCTGGTGTATTTTCGTTCTTATAGATCACCCTACCCTTTGCAATGGAAAATCGTCCTGCTTTTGTCAATACCTCATCTATGATGAATTTGGCCAGCTCCTCTTGCAGTGCTGCAATCTCCGACGGTAGGATATTGTTGGACTTGATTTTCTTGCGCTGTCATTCAGAAAATATATATGAATCAGTAGATCAGTTTATTGAATTATTCAAAAAACCAAATGAATTGGGGAGTATACACACAGTTTCGTCTTGTTGTTTCATTTGCCCGCGGAGGAATTTAAACATCGCCCACATTGCATAGAAACCGCACTGATCATTCCCCGGTGGCTGCTCTAACCGAGGCACAATATTTTCCCCCATTCTTGCAACCTTGAATGGGACAAATGAAGCCCCGAGTTTTGCTTCACGGACACTGAGCCACATTAAAAAGAGTGAAAAGGGAAAAAATTAGAGCACGGTGATGATATCAAGTTAAGATTAGTGGTCTAAAGACCTAACAAAAGGGCCTATATAGAGAGAGTGCAGCTTATACTGTGGGTTAGAAAAGTAGTAGTAGTAGAATCTAGTTAGAATTCAAGTGCACCAGTCTCACAAGCATCAAATGTATACTGTGGGTTAGAAAAGTAGTAGTAGTAGAATCTAGTTACAATACAATTGTACCAGCCTCACAAGCATCAAATATATACTGTGGGTTAGAAAATAGTGAGCAACTAACTTGCATCACACACGTGATGTCAAAATTAATAGGTTATTAGGGTCACTTACCTGTTCAGCAACTTCACTAGTGGATTCAGAAGAGAAAGTGGTTTATCCTTCGAGTCCCACACCAAGATTTCATTGCGTCTAAGATTGACAACAACGAAGACAAAATGCTCGCTGCAATCACAAATTCCTAATTATCGAATCATCTTAATGAGAAAGATGCGTACATATGAATTAAAAGCGGTGAACACATACTCGCAGTTGTGGGCTAGTAAGATTTCTGTTTTCTCGAGGAACACAAATTCATCAATAACATCCATCAAAGTTTGCTTCAGTACTAGCGGGTCTTCTCCCTTTAGTCCACTGACGCTGACTTCAGAGAGTCTGGTGGGTTCGAAGAAGCCATACTTTTTGAATAAGCTGATGCCTTCACAATATTGTGAGATATACCTGCATAAAACCATGAGGAATGCTCAGAATTTAACAATTTGTGACTGGATAGTAGTTAATTGCATTGCCGTGCGAGTCAGGTACTTACATCGTCCACAGCGTCAAGATTTGTGTGTCGAGGGCGCGTTGTTGGTATAGCTGGAACAAGGTCTCCCATCCAACAAATAGCTTCTGTTCTTCTGGATAATGAAAAACAGACTTTGCAGGGACGATAACCTGAATTCCATCCAAAATTGGATCCCTTGTTTCAGCTAGGTAATAGTCATGCAATTTACGCATGGCTGGGGTCAAGTTCATCACCAGCTCATCCTCAACCGAATTATGTCCCTTCACATACTGCATTGCCATTGGTAGGCAACCATCTTGGTCATAATACATCGGCCTTGTGAACGTAAATCCATCGGCCTTGTGTTAGTATGACGGGGTTGGTTCACGAGGTATCCTTTGCCTTTGCCTTTGATCTTGTGGTTGGCGCCACTTGAGGAGGAGGAACCTCGCTTTGGCGGGCCGATGAAGAGTGAGGAGGGTTATGATGTTCGGGGGGTAATGAAGAGGAAGGATGAATTGTCTTCTTTGGGGACGATCTTGGCACATGTCCGACGGGGAACTAGGAGTTCTATCGAGGATTAGTATCATGGGAGGGATTAGACTCACAGTCCTCCTCATCATCCGATGACAACTCGTTGTCCAGCTTAATGTAGCGCTTGCGCCAAAAAAAAAAAAAAAAAAACTTGCTGGTGGATGTTCTGACCAAGTTTGGGCCTGTCTTCCACTGCAGGGTGCTCAATGACTATCTTGTTATACTTCTTATCAAGTATGGCATCAATGCTGACGCGAGCATACCCCTGTGGAATTGGTTGGCCATTGATGACCCCATCTTCAGTGGTCGGCCAGGCCTGGCCGACTGCCACCTTGTCTTTCGTCCATTGCTGACGGACGTACAACTTGACATTGACAGGTTCTTTGATGTTGTCCACCGCATGAGGCGCATTCACATCTTTCTCAAACGGGGCCGATCCGCAGCTGCTGCGGCCCTTGTGATGAAGGCTCAAGGCATCATTAGGGTCTTGTAGTGCTGCTTGTCTTTGAGACAAAAGTTGCTCGACTCTGACATCCACCAACCTTGACAGACGTCTATCAAACTCTTCGTCAGTCTCATGTACAATCACCGAGCGGCGCCGATACTCTCAAGAGTAGTCCGACAATGCTAGTTTCCAAGGAACAACACCGGCTCCTCTAGTGCGACCAGGGTGCTCCTTGTTTCCGAGTGCTTGGGTGAGCACGTCATTCTCCCTCCTAGAAGCGCGAGACCCTTTCTTCACCTCCTCGGTTACTTCAGAGATCTTCTTGACGAGGTTTTTCATGGGTTCATTTTCAGTGCTAAAGCTCCCGTCTTCTTTAGAGTGGTGTACGTTCCTCGCCATACAGTATAATATCGATCTTGTCTCCCAATCTTCGATTGTCAACCTTTAAACCTTCAGCGTGGCGTCTCTCCATCTCATCCAGTTCTAATTGAAATTCCGCCATCTTTTGGGCATAGCCACGAGAGCCGAGGCGATGAGGATTTATGTTTTTCAGCTGAGTTCTGCTTGTTCTTTGTGCTCACTTCTATGAACTCGAGCTTAGCACAGTGTTCCTTGAATTCCTCCCAATAGATCCTCTGTGAGGTGTACTCTCCTCCATCCCAATCGGCTCTTTACCTTGGAGCACAAACTTTTATACAGACTCCCCCCTTTGAAAGTCGCGAAAGCATCTACACATGGTTTCATAAGTTTTTTTCTGTACCAATTCCGTGTCACAACCCTCTTGGAAGGAGAAATAATCTTTTAACAAGAGCCATACAATCTTCTTCGTAGCCTCAGGAACCCTCCATGGATCTGTATCCTTCCCAGTCCACCTCCTGTACTTAATTGGGATTTTGTCCCTTACAAGTACCCCAAGACACTAGAGTATTTGGACATAGCTGTTGGGGTGCGGCCGGTTCCCCGTACTCATCCACCTCAGTGATAACGTAGTTTGTATTCGTCTCAGGAAGCCTTGTTTTGCCTCGCTTGGTTCTCGGCTTCTTGCTTACCGAACCTTCTGGCTGCTCGGGCACTACCTGCTCCTGCTACGCAAACAGTACCAAGCAAGATAAGACACTCTCAATTAACTTGCGTGTGTATGGCAACCTAGCTAGTCACATGAATCCGGGCACATTACCTGGTCACTTAGGTCACATTGATCCGGTTCGCGGCACCATGCTAGGGCTCCAAACCGGCTCGTCATTCGCGGCTTCCGCGGTTGCGGCCGATGCGGCTCTCCCGTCCCTGGGTTATCGGCCGGTTCTATTTGAACAATCGACGGACTAACTGCGAGGGGCGAACCATGGGCGTGACAGAACCGTGTTCCACGGTTGGTACAAATGTTGTAGAAAAACAAAATAACAAGTTGCTGCACCATCTAACACAGATTTGAGCAAACAGGTTGGGGGAAATGGCGTCGCACTCACCTTGGACGAGATGGGCCGGAGATGCAGGTGTGGAGGTGGAGGGGCACGCTGCGTTCGGCGGCGTCGTGGACGAGGATGGCGCGAGGGCAGCCGGCGGGAGATGGAATACTGACGAAGAATGGAGAATGTGCTACACGAAGAGGGAGGGTGCACTTATCATCGGCGGCATTCTATCGAACATGTAAGGGGTAGTGAGAGAGAGCACCTAGGGAGGGTGGGAGAAAGCCGCTCTCCTTGCGCTCCTCCAAGTCCTCGGACGGGCGTCGTGGGCGAAAGTGTGATGTGGGCGAGAACGAGACGTTGACGGACGGCGTCGAGGTTGGCGGCCGGCGTCGAAGAAGGCGAAGGACGGCGTCGAGGTGGGAGGCGTCGATGGAGGTGAAGGAGGGCGCCGAGGTGGGAGGCGTCGATGGAGGCGGGAGGGCGTCGAGTTCGGCGTCGCGGGAGGCGGCGTCGATGGAGGCGGCGAGGCGGCGTCAATGGAGGCGGCGCGGTGCCGAGGTGGGCGGCGGTGCTCGCCGGCGGCGTCGTGTGGTGGCTCAAGTTGCACGGGGAACCGGTGGCGCGGTGTTCAAAAGAATTGGGGAAAATTTCAAGGCCGCGCCGATTCACATATATATAGCGTAACACATCACCGCCGGGTCGATTACACCCCCGACAAAGATATATGTTCACAACCCGGTGTAATTAACCCGGGCAGTGATGTCCATACACCGCGCTTCATGAATTTTAAGCTTTTGTAAGAGTCAAAGGGATCATGTATGTGCCTTTGTGAAGCAAGTGTCATCCACCAACGTGTAAATGGCTTGAATTTTTTTTTTTTTTAGTCATTTAGACCCAAAATATGCCCCCACACAAGATCTTAGGTTTTTCCCGTGAATATTTTCATTTTTCGGTTTTTTCGTTCTTGCTAAACGGGGCGGAAAATGGCAAATTACATCATGGAAACACAAGAATTTAGCATGTATATGTGCATACATTTGACTCCTAGGCCAAATGAGACCATGTGGAAAAGTTTGGCATGGTGCCTATTCTTTTGGGGGGTAGCCTCGCTTAAACCTACAATTACTTTCGGTCTCGTCGCCTTAAAAATCAATAAAACTGTAGAAAGTACCAAACCAACTCCTAAAAATCTCCAAATTTTTGGATGACTCACCCACTGATTGTGAAAGACATGGAAAAAGTTTGAGACCGATAGGACACACGAGAGCATATGAACCACGGGTAACATAAACCTAAGTGTATAGTTATGGTGACATGGGATCATGCATGTGCCTTTGTGAAGCAAGTGTCATCCACCAACGTGTAAATGGCTTGAATTTTTTTTGCAGTCATTTAGACCCAAAATATGCCCCCACACAAGATCTTAGGTTTTTCCGGTGAATATTTTCATTTTTAGATTTTTTGTTACTGCTAAACGAGGCGGAAAATGGCAAATTACATCATGGAAACACAAGAATTTAGCATGTATATGTGCATACATTTGACTCCTAGGCCAAATGAGACCATGTGGAAAAGTTTGGCATGGTGCCTATTCTTTTGGGGGTAGCCTCGCTTAAACCTACAATTGCTCGGCCTCGTCGCTTGAAAAAAAATCAATAAAACTGTAGAAAGTACCAAACCAACTCCTAAAAATCTCCAAATTTTTGGATGACTCACCCACTGATTGTGAAAGACATGGAAAAAGTTTGAGACCGATAGGACACCTGAGAGCATATGAACCACGGGTAACATAAACCTAAGTGTATAGTTATGGTGACATGGGATCATGCATGTGCCTTTGTGAAGCAAGTGTCATCCACCAACGTGTAAATGGCTTAAATTTTTTTTTTTTACAGTCATTTAGACCCAAAATATGCCCCCACACAAGATCTTAGGTTTTTCGGTGAATATTTTCATTCTTAGGTTTTTCGTTCTTGCTAAACGGGCGGAAAATAGCAAATTACTCCATGGAAACACAAGAATTTAGCATGTATATGTGCATACATTTGACTCCTAGGCCAAATGAGACCATGTGGAAAAGTTTGGCATGGTGCCTATTCTTTTGGGGGTAGCCTCAGTTAAACCTACAATTACTCGGCCTCGTCGCGCAGAAAATCAATAAAACTACAGAAAGTACCAAACCAACTCCTAAAAATCTCCAAATTTTTGGATGACTCACCCACTGATTGTGAAAGACATGGAAAAAGTTTGAGACCGATAGGACACCTGAGAGCATATGAACCACGGGTAACATAGGAAACATACAAATCTTAGGCTTTTTCCTATCACTGCCGGTTTATTTGTTTAACCGACAGTGAAATAACCGACAGTGAACCCTACTGGTAGTGATAATGGCTATCACTCTCGGTTACGAACCGGCGATGAACCTAAATTCCTCTGTTTTGGCTACTTGATCGGTTCACTTTGAAAGCAGATTGCAAATCGGAGCGCTTAGTGTAGATAGACTAACTCCATAGATTACATAGTTGGTGAAGAACGTTAATTTGTCCAAACATAGTGATTACATTTAGTTAACAATCATGTAACTCCATCGATTACATATAGTGAACAATGTAATCTAACTCCATCGATTACAATAGTGATCGAGCTTGTACTAAGCAGGTTCACCTTCACCCTCATCTACGATCGGTTGGGCTACGTTAACGGCGAATGCGGGCATTTCGTGATAACCTCTCAGTAGTTTTCAAACTTCATCCGTCACTCCATCCACTCCGACAATCTTCCTTTTCCCTTCTAGGCCGTGCGTGTAGCTTTCCATTTGTTTTGTTGTCCGGTGCATAGAAAACTTGCGTAACATCTTTTGCAAGGATGAAGGGGTCCTCTCTATGTGCGGTCTTCTTGAGATCAACTGTATTGAACCCTTACGTATCAATGTTGATGGCTGATTTCGAACCCACCGGCAAAGAAAAAACAGCCGCCTTCACCGACCGTAGTCTAGTTCCCATATCTCCTCTATGAAACCATAGTAGGTATCTTCCACTTTGCCATTGTCGCCTCTGATTCAAAAACGAACACCACTTTGTTTTGGTATTGGCTCTTTCCATCTTGCTTTCTTGTGTAAAATGTGTATCCATTGATCTCGCACCCTTGGTACATAACATATGTACTCTTAGGCCCCCACCTAGGAAATCCAGTTTGATTACCCAACTCTTTCCCAAGCAAGCTTACTCGCAACCAATCGCAAAATTCATCTCGTATGTTTCTTATGTAGCCCATTCTCGACATGTTGGGATTTTGCTCTTTAAGCATTGCCTTGTGCCGCACAAGGTATGGCCTCGCGTCCTCGGCTTGCGTAAAACAAATAAATATGCCTGTCTGAAAAGCAACGGCGTCTTTTATCAGTAGCAGATTTAGGTCCGATCGTTCCTTTGCCACTTATTCTTCCCGCGTGACGAGATAATTTGGAAGTCCAACCCTCTCCATGTCTAGATAATATGTGCGTAACTTCGATGGCTTCTTCCGTTGACCATCCTTCAACCATGCTCCCTTCTGGTCTGAACCTGTTCCTGACATACTTCCTAAAAACTTTCATCAACCTTTCGAAAGGGAACATCTGATGCAGGTGCATTGGGCCAAGGCCTCTAATTTGTTCAACAAGATGAACCAGCCGGATGCACCGAGATATCAAAGAAAGTCGGCGGAATTCCACCTCAAGCAAGCTTAGTGCTTCGGATATCTGCTGCTGCAGCTGGTCCAGCGTGGACATAGGAATGACCTTTTTTGAGATCGTATTGAGGAACGAGCACAACTTTAGGATTCCCTCAGTGAGCCTTGGGGGGAGCTGGAGACCACGTATAGCAACAGGGAGCGGTTGAGTCATAATGACATGACAATCATGGGCCTTCATGCAGCCATAGTTGAACTTGAGTTCTTTCATGTTCGCTAGCCTCTTCAGGGCTACCACAAGAGCTGTTGGGAGTTTTAGTTCATTGAAGAAGGAGATAAACTTTTTCTTTGCTTGCCCCGTTCAAGGTCCATGTCGCAGCGGAAGGTACACCCGATCATTCTCTAGCCGCCTTTGGATGCGCGGACCCTTCATGATTCCCAAGTGCTCCATGTCTTCCCGTGTGGCTAGTGAATCCTTCGAGGTCCCCGGTGTTCATCAAATGGTTTAGGGTGTCACAAAGACACATTTTTAGTAAGGTGCATGGGATCAAGACGGTGGCGTACCCTCAATAGTGGCCGATGGCGGTTTCCAAAAAGCGACTTTTTCTTCCGGATACTCCCTTCAGTCATGCACTTTGCGCCTCCTCCCCTTCCCAATGACAAAATTCAGTTTGTCTAGTTCTCGAAGCATCGCTTTCCGTCTCGATAATCTGGAGCCCTCCCTCTTCATATTCCCGAACGTTCTTTTGTTCCTTCCGATGCAGTGTCCCTCTGGTAGGAATCTACGGTTTCTCATATAAACCATTTTATTGTTGCCCGGTAGATGTACCGCATGTGTTTCATCCAAGCACTCGACACATCGAGTATAGCCTTTTGTCTTTTCACCAGATAAGCAACCTCGGCCCGGCAAGTTAGTGATTGTAGCGATTAGTGTTCCCTTGACCGTGACATGTTCCTTTTTGTACTCGTCCCAAACATTCTTCACACCCGTCTCGAACATCTCTAACAGTTCATCGATCATTGGTTCTAGAAGCGTGTCTATGTCATTCCCTGGCTGTCTTGGCCCTTGGATCGATAGTGGCATTTGGATGAACGAACGCTTCATACGAGAGGTGTGGCGGAAGATTGTATATATCTGAGTGTCACCGGCCATGTGCTATGCTTGCTCGTAACCCGGTCGAAAAAGGATTCATCCCATCGTGCTCAAACCAAACCAAAGGTGCCTTACCTCTCCACCGAGCTCCTTGTAGAACATAGTATTGACAGTCCTCCGATCCACGCCCGTCGGCCGGGTGCCTCATCTTGGTGTCTTTCGGGCGGCTCTTCGCCATGCCAAATATAACAGCTTGGGCGACTTTGCACATGCAAACGACCTATGCACCCGGGAGCTATTGGGAAATACCAAACGACTTTAACAGGACCTCCTCTGCTCTTGCTACCTTCATTTGATGGCCCATGCTTGTAGCGTGGTTCTTTACACTTGGGGCATGCATCCAACTTTCCGTATTTTGTTCCACGGTACAATATACAATCATTGACACATGCGTGGATTTTTTCGACCTCGAGGCCGAGGGGGCAGATCATCTGCTTGGCCTGGTATGTCTTCTCTGCCAACTCATTGTCTTTTGGGAGCAATTTCCTGATTACACTTAACAAGAAATCGAAGCCTTTGTCGCTCACCCCTTCTACGGATTTGTAGTCTAACAGCAATATGTTGGCCTCCAGTTTGCTCACTTCACAATCCTTGTACAATGGCGTTTTCCATCTTGCCTCATTTTCTCTAGCTTTTGCGCAACTGTTTGGCACTAAGAAATGCGGACTCGCATTACGTAGCAACAAAGAAAGGCCATCCTCTTCGTCGTTGTCATCGGCAAAGAGTACCACTAAGCAAGGCGCGTGGTGCCCTCGTCTTTGCTTCGTCCATGGCGACGTCGTTGTTTTCCCCGATCATCATTGTTTTCCTCGTGCACGGCAGGAATGGCCTGATCATCATTGTTTTCCTGCGGAACATTCAAACCAATCTCACCATGCTCTGTCCATGTGGTATACCCTGGCATGAACCCCCGTCTATACAAGTGGTTCCGGACACACTCTGTGTTAGCATATTTCCGTTGATTCTTGCAATCCAAGCATGGGCAAAAAACATACTTCCCAACCCCAGCATGAGCTCTGGCAGCACGTAGAAAATGCGAGACTCCATGAAAGAACCCTCGGTTTGCACGGGACCCATACATCCACTCTCGATCCATCTCTACAAAAAAGGTGAAATTGAAGACTTGATCAATTCAGCTCGAAAAAATGTGGCTCGTAGGTGACCCATGGACTATTTAGATCGGCAAAATTGTAAAATCTCGACTCACATACTAACAAGAAATAATTATAGCACTACAGGAAAATGACGTAATTAATTAGGCGACCAACCTTATAGATGATGGATTGTCCACAAATTGCTTGGAAGCCTAGCAGAAATTACGTTCAATTGGAGCTCGCGGCTCTACAATGTAGAAAGAACAAGAACAAGAATCAAGGGATGTACCCATCATATCAGAGGTAATTAGGGAATAAAATCAAAGGAGCAGATGATTGTTACTAACCTTAAACCAAATACCGTCAAGCCATTCTTCAAATACAAGCGATTCCTTCACGGATTAGAACGGTCGCAGCACTGGAGGGGAGGGTCTAAACGAGCGCCTCTGTTCTTGGGATGGTACAGAGTAGGAAGGAGAGAACACTCCTGTCACCCTTTTGAGGTGCCCGACTTATCACTGCCGGCATTATTTTAAAACCGAGAGTGAACCGGCACAGCACTACCAGATCGGTCACACTATAGTTTTCAGTGACAACAACCGACAGTGCATGCAGAGAGATCGTTGTCGGTTCTTATTTACACCCGGCAGTGATATGAGTCCATCAGATCACTGCCGGGGCTTAATTTTCACCGGTAGAGATATAAATCTTCACTGCCGGTATTGGTCGAGTCCGTGGAGTTTCTGCGCTGAACGGTTCATCACTGCCGGGCACGGTTCATCGCTGCCGATGAACTAAATTTCGGCAAAGATACCGGCGGTAGTGATGAGCGAACCTGTAGTAGTGGACTCGAGGCTGAGGGACCTTTTTTTCCAGTGTGCGCATGTGTACATGTGCCGGGCATCTGATGGATATGTCACTCCATCAGACGTCGGAGCGCCAGCATCATCGAAATGCTTTTGTTCCTGCCTCTGCCATGTGAGCAAAATGGTTACTCACTTATCACTTGTGTTTCTTATTTAAATTTCTTTATGTAATTACCTTTTTTGAATATTCTATATTATAATTTAGTTCAATATTGCAAATTATTAGAAATGTACTTTGATTTTATTTCACTTTGGTTATTGACGACGAACTTGGTAGTAAAAATCTATTCATCAATTTTGAATTTAACAATATGAACTTTGACTTGAATATAATTGGGTAAAATTCAATCCACTGCTCCTATGTTATTGTTACTATAGAACTGCCAGGTTCACTACAAGGCCCCATGCATGGATTTGTATAAAAAGTACTCCTTCATTCCAAATTCTAAGTCGCTCTAACTTTTTTGTTGCATCCATTATGTTAGCACATAAATATAATAATAATATGTTTAAATACATAGCAAAATGAATGAAGCAAAAAAGTCAAAGAGATTTATAATTTAGAATGAAGGGAGTATGTATTAGTTCGAATAAGACATATAGAGTCATGTCAAAACCCGGAAGTTAGAACTATCCGTGTTCACACAAGAGTTTTATTAAAATTGACTTACATTGTTTAAAATGATTTAACACATCAGGGAACTACTCCATGCCAATCGACACCGCATGATCGACAGGTGAGCCAACATTATTAGAGTTGGATCCTGGAGCTAAAATCTCACACATAGAAAAGTGCATTCGCCACCTATGTGAGTTTTGGATAATTAATGACAATCAAAGTAGGGACTAACACAATTCTCTAATTACGTAGGTGCTAGTTCATTGAAAGATTTGAATGATTTCATTTGGTGATTATAGCACCACCCAATTTCAATGGACGGAAGGCGTTTCAACTCAAGTGGCATAACTGTTTTTATATTTAAACTTGAGTTATAGGAAACGCCGCACTAGGGATACAAATTAGATTGACTAGTATGGGGATAGAATGCTCAAGATCATCTTTAGTAAGGCGTTTGAGGGACACGTTTGCACGCAAAAACACTTAGACTCTTTTTTCTTGTTGCGTGCTGAGAAAATGAACTACCAAAGGTACCAGTAGGTCATTTTAGCGCATTGCGCGCGCGATATTTTTGCCTAGCACTGGTACCGGTAGAAGGCCGTTTGGACCGCTAGGTCATTTTTTCGCGTGTTCCCAACGGTCGGATTTCTTATACCACTGGTACCGGTTGAAACCCCGTTTGTACTGGTCCTAGTCAAGCTGAATGCTTGTGAAGGGGTACGAGTACTTATACTCCGACCCTCCACTTCTAATCGTGATCCACTCATTCTACTTGACTCCTGCATCTCAGAAACAACTCCCAAGTGCTTTCTCACACCCTCTCTCACCCTATTGACTCTAGCTTCAAATCCCACCCTACATTTGAGTTGAGAAGTGAGATTTGAGAGTAGAAAGCTTCGATTCAGATCTTGAGCACTCTTCCCCCCATTCTAGTTGGTTTGATTTGTGTTTGTTTCTCTTGGGTTCTTGGAACCCTAGCCGGCTAGGCGTTCATTGTGGTTGCCCGTGTTGATTCATTTGTGAGGGCACCCCGAAGTGTTTGTATCACCCCGTTTTTCTTAGTGAAAATCTCGGGCTAACCTTTGTGGTTGCTTGAGGGAGGCAAGGAGATGGAAGAGACTCCGACCTAAGTGGTCACCTCAACAACGAAGACGTAGGGTCTCCTTTGTGGGGAACCGAACCTTAGGATAAATCTTGTGTCATGTGTGCTTGTTGTTGTTGATTATTGCGATTACTTGTGATATCACTTGTTCTTCATATTCTTCCATCCTCTCTACCTCTCTCTTAGGTTGTGGGTGCCCGATCTATATCTTGGTGAAGGGAGGAACCAAGGGGAGTGCATCTATATCATCTACATCTTCTACAAACATGTGGTATTGGCTAGATCTGAGGTCACAACTCATTGTACTTTGATTTCGTGTACTGTTCGTGGCCTACAACTGGTACCGGTGGAAACACCATGGGTACTGGTAGGCACAAGGCCATTTGTACCGGTGGAGACACCATTGGTACCGGTCCGGTATTTAACTTCCACTTAAGTTTGTGAGTTTCAGGTTTCGATAATCGCCTATTCATCTCCCCCCTCTAGGCAAATTAGATCCTTTCATATACTTTACAAAGATTTATACGAATTGACTGAAATTTCGGCTGACTCAATAGTATTCTAGAATGCCAAAAAGCTTTGTTTCAGCTTGTTTTGGCATGTTTCTGCTTATTCTCTCTCACAGTCACAGATAGTAAACACAGACCAGCCAGTTCAATAGATAGCCAAAAATATTATCGGCCTTCAGTTCTAAATAAAAGTAAATAAATATTGCTCGAAACTTCAACTGATTTATTCAGTTATATGTTACTTTTTTTATTTTTTTTAGCAAGAATTAAACTATTTTTACACCAAAACATAGTGAGGTCTGCCAGGCCTGGGTCCGCTAGAGCCCAACCCAAATAATTGGGTCAATACGGCTTGTAGGATGTTTGTGGATATAAGCAGGAAGTTAGAGGATATCAACATTACATTTATTAGTAAAATTCATTAATTAAATTAACAAAGTCTTTAAAGACCATATAGAGAAAAGAGAAACCAAAACCAGAGCAGACATGATTATGAAATGGAGTGATATTCACATTTTGAATATTCGTATCCTCGGAGATATGCATGTAACAAAACCACATTTATGATCGAGATATGGAAGCACACTGGTGCTGGATACAGTAGATGACCACATTTTTTTTTTTTTTTGATAGAAAGTATTTATATGCAGATCAATTGTTCCTTTATATAAGAACCTCATACTAAAATGGAGAACAAATACACATGCATACACTCTTCTCTGCACCACATCAGGACAAGGGAATTTGATCTTCTTTTTCTCATGGCAGTGGTCAAGAAGACAGTTACCATAGTCCTGGTGGCTGCGATCCTGTCTTCAATATCTCCATGCTGCGAAACTGGCCCAAGCTGTAAGAACCACTCTAGTTACTTTTAATTATTCTTCTTAAGACGAATGAGTTACTGATTTAATCAACGATTGTTGTTTGGACTTTTGATGCAGCATGTGCAGGCATTGGCTGCAAGCCTGCAATCAGCTAGATGCAACACCTTGTGTGGACCCTATCAAGAATGACGTGGACCACTGTACAACTGCAACATACGCTTTGAGATGCCTAGCCGCTAGACATAGGACCAGGTCTGCCTACTGTAAACATGAGGGTAAGTGTTGCTGCCCACCATGAGAAATAAGTGCAGGGGTTGTGTAATACATTGAATAAATAAAATTTGTGTGTCACCAGTAAAGAGAGGAAGGAATATTGACTTTATGAAACACTAGCTCACATGGATGGTTGGACACAGAGCTTCTTGAAATGAATTCATTCGACTGCGCATACGAAAAGTTTAGATATATCAACGTTATGAGATGGGGACATCCTATTTTTTTTTCAAAAATATATTTTCAGAGACCATGCATGGGCTTCAAACAGCCACCTCTTAAAATACAGCATTCTAATTGTATCTAAACAACTGCCATATGAAAATGGAGATTTTTAGAGGCAGTCCTTTGTACCGATATCGCGCATCTAGAAATTTAAGAGGTAATCTACCCAACTAATACACCAACTTATCTCTCACTCAAATCCATTCATATGAATAACCTAGGTTGCTTCTCAACCTTCTCTCTCATTACTCATTCAACATTGAACGTTCAGGATTAAAAGTATTGACACATCTCCCACTCACCAGTCGTCAGCAATTTTCCTCTTAACGCTCGCGGTCCTTCCTCCCACGACTCCACGCGACCGAGGCCAGCCGCCCTCATCCTCTCGCCCCATCTCTCCCCAGCCACTGTGCAAACCCCGCGACCCCGCCGCCATCGCGTTCTCAGCCCTACTCAGCCCTAGCCGCCGTGTTTGTGTGCTTAGGTCGTGGCGTCCTGGACAGGGCCATCTCGGTGAGGCCGATCCTCTTGATCGGTAGTCGCGTCGACCCACGCGGGGGGTGCTCATGCCCCGGGCCGTGGCGTGGCCAGTCAGGGCGAGGAGAGGTGCGTGCTAGTGCCACGAACACCGGCGCTCGTGCTGCACCCGCCGCAGCCGCAGCCCCTGCCGCCCACGAACACCGGCCCGTTGGCGCGGCGTCGCGGATTCCCTACGGTTTTGTCCCCATCTGTGCCGGAGAAGGAGGAGGAGCCAGTTTCCACGAAGATGACCATGGACAGGAGCGACAGGCGGTGACGTCAGGACAAGACCGGTTGCCGATCGATGCTACGGTAAGCAATGCGTGCCCGACGAATTCCTAGGCTTCATCTCTTTGTACATTTGTTTGGTTTGTGTGGACCGATCCGATTGATCGATCTGGTTCGTGCTGATGGATGCAATTCTCTGTTTCGCTGCATGTATTGACACATGAGAATCAATTTGGGTCTGTAACCAGACATTGCATCTAGCCAGAAACACAAACTGCTATTTGTTAATTAAGCTGAGCACAAACATACCGAACAAATGTTTGAATTTTTATTCGTAATTTCTTAATGCGATCATTTATTGTTTTCTTTAATTCTTCTATTTTTTGAGATGTCGCTGAGTGTTGACGGTAGTTATTGACCAATTTTATATATATAGAAAGCTCTTAAACATGGATGAATGTTACTAAAATATTATTATTTCTAATGAATTCCACGAGTTTTGGTGTATACTTAGTTTTGTAGGAGAACTTTGGAAAACAGCGGAAACAGAGCCGAAAAGAGTGAAAATAGAGAAACGGAAGAAAAGGACCAAATCAGGGCGATTGGAGTAAATTCCTAGGGTCAAAATGTGAAGAGAGGACACCTCGCCAAGGCCGGGGCCCACATGTCACGGGGGTGCCGGGGCGGCCCCACCCCTCGTGCCGCGAGGCACCGGGCCGAGGATCTCGGGGCCAGCTTCGGAACCTTCCTCCACCGACCTATGGGAACCCTAGAATTCACACCAACCGTCCATTAAAGTCGGTTTTTAGGTCGGCTTGATCCAAGGGCTCGATTCATCGCTCGGGACTATCAATACGAGGGCGGACCTCACCCCCGAAAACCCTAATTCATTATTCTCTTTTGGATCAGAGGTGTCCCTTGTATGGATCTACCTCTTAGTTAGCTATCAATAAAAGATTAGTTCTCATTAGATCTAATCTAGAAAATAGAGAGAGGAGAGGTGAGAGATCAGAAGGAGCTTCCGGATTTGTCGGATTCTCCTCAAGCTTTGTACTTCTATGAATCTACTTCTTCATTGAATTCAGGTTCTTTATTTAATATTCTAAGTTCTCTATTTACTTTACTTTAGTATTTACTTTCAGTTTATTTATTTGATTCTCGCTTGCATCAAGTGCTCTAGTCTTAGCTACGCTAGAGTAGTAATTATTAGATTAGGCTTAGTGCTTAGTCTAGTAGTTACACGGAATTGTACCCAATCCCACGGATAGTTTGTGGTAGCCCCTGTGTCGTGACAGCCACGACGGTAGGCGTATTCCACCACGTTCGGGTTGGTGTTTGTAGGACTATAGTTAGAGCTTCCTAGCCCCTTTCTCACCTCTTTCTGTGGCTAGTGTTCTGACGTCCCAGAATAAGTAAATCTTGGAGTATCTTTAATTCTTAGATCAATTAGAGACTTAGAAACCTATTCTCTCTCTCCACCAAAAACATTTAGTTATCCTTAGACGGTTTGACTCTTGATTAGTACACTTCACGTTCCCCGTGGAAATCGATACCTTGGAATACTCTTAGGTGAAGGCTACATCGGTATCCGTGTGCTTCTGCGGATTTTTACGTGTAGCGTTAACAAATACCAACAAGCTTTTCGACGCCGTTCTTGCGGGAACGGTAGGCGTGCTAGTTTAGAACCAAGTCCGTCCTTTTATCCTTTTTATTCTATTTACCACCTTTTTTCTTACCACTATCACCACTACCACCATGGATTCAACTCCTATTTTCAAACTTTCGCCCCAAAGGGTGAATTGCTAGAGCCACCTAAATCATCACATCCTATTCTTATGGATGGCTTTGAGAGTCATCCTGCTTTTATAGCAATGGTTCTGGAGCAACCTTTCTCTGGAAAAGAAGGCGAAGATCCACACATCCACACCTTCGGGAATTTGAGCAATTGTGTTCATGCTTAAATATTCCTGGCATGACACATGAGACCGTAAAATGGAAATTGTTTCCGTTCTCCCTTTTGGAGAGGGCGAAAACAATGGTATGCTCATAATGTTAGGAGTGTAAACGGAGATTGGGATGAACTTCAAGGCAAATTTTGTCTTGCTTTCTTCCCTATTTCTAAGGTTATCACTCTTCGTCTTGAAATCCTTACTTTTAAACAAAAAGAGAAGGAAACTATAGGAGCAGACTGGGCAAGATTTTCAAGTTTATTTATATCTGGACCAGATTTGTCTATGCCCGACCATGTTCTATTACAACATTTCCATTATGGCCTTAGCAAAGAAGCTGCCCTTATCCTAGATACATCTTACGGAGGTTAATTCTTACATAAAAACGTTAGTGAGGGAAAAGAAATTCTTAACAAAATCCTTGAAAACACTCCATACACTGGCATTTATGATGAATTCCCGAAGAAGATGTCGAGCCAAGCCCTAAACCAATAGAGGAGGAACATGCAACCAAATTGGAAAGTCCAATTGACTCATCTAATAATTTGGTTGCTGAAATACCTCCTGAGAAGGGAATACAAAGCCATCTAGAGGATGATGAACCATCACCTTTAGAGCTTCCGTTTGCATTCGAGGAAGATATCTTTGAAGATTATGGAAATACCTCGAATTTTCCTATCCAAGCGAGACCTCTAGAAAGACCACTCCACGTGATCCACAAGAAGAATCTGTTGCCATAGAACACATTAAAAGCCTTTCAGCTATCATGAGTTATGAATGGCTAACTGAAGCGGAGTTATCACCCGAGGTAGCTCGAGTCACCTCCCCTTCAAATAGTCTTCTATGTCAAATTAGAGGGTCTGCTAGAAAAATCCATTACAATCCTTCTGTCGGGATAAACAATATTTCAAAGGAGTTAGGCGATACTCTCTATCCCGACACATCCTTAACTCCAACTCAAAAACTTTTACAAGGCCCATCAGGGATTTATTTTTGAAAGCCATGGAGTTTTAAGGACTATTCTGTTAGAATTAACAACTCGAGATATGTTTAGATTTTCATATTTATGACATCTCGGAGATTCCTCTCTTGATTGGCAAACCAATCATGAGAATTCTACAGGAAGAACCATTACGAGGTCATTTAGACTTTAAGGTTGGGGATTTCACTATGACCATCCCTCTTGCTCGATCTGTTAACACGATAGTGGAACCTAAACCTAAACAAGACCCAATTGAGGAGGTCTTAATGGTGTCTCTACAAGATATGACCCAACCATCCTTCGACATTGAACACTTCGTTCAAGAAGAAGAAGAAGAAGAAGAGTTGGCAGAGCCTATTGAGCTAGATAAAAATGAGGAACCTCCACCTCCTTTAATAGAGCTAAAACCACTTCCTCCTGGTTTAAAATATGTCTTTCTTCATAATAATCGACAAAGATCAGTTATCATCAGTGATGAACTTTCTAAAGATCAAACAAAAAACTTGTCACTGTTCTTTAAAGACATAGATCAGCTATAGGTTACTCACTCGAAGACCTCAAGGGCATTAGTCCTGCTTTGTCCACTCATCGTATCCATATTGATCCTGATTGCACACCTTCAAGGGAGCCACAATGCAGACTTAACCACGCTATGCGAGAAGTTGTTAAGAAAGAGGTCCTTAAGCTCCTACACGCTGGGATTATTTATCCTGTGCCACATAGTGAGTGGGTGAGCCCTGTCCAAATTGTGCCGAAGAAGGGAGGAATGACGGTTGTTAGGAATGAGAAGAATGAACTTATTCCTCAATGAACCATTACAGGGGTGGCGTATGTGCATTGATTACCGAAAACTCAACAAGGCCACAAGGAAAGATCACTTTCCATTACCCTTCATTGATGAAATGTTGGAACGGCATATATCATTCTTTCTTTTGTTTCCTTGATGGTTATTCGGTTATCATCAAATCCCAATCCACCCTAATGACCAAAGTAAGACCACTTTTACATGCCCGTATGGAACTTACGGCGTACCGACGAATGTCGTTTGGATTGTGTAATGCTCCAGGCTTCCTTCCAACGGTGCATGATGTCTATTTTCTCTGATATGATTGAGAAAAATCGTTGAAGTGTTCATGGGCGACTTTACCGCCTGTGGCAAAACCTTCGATGATTGCTTGGAGAATTTAGATAATGTCTTACAACGATGTGAAGAAAAGTACTTAGTCTTGAACTGGGAGAAATGTCATTTTATGGTTCGGGAAGGAATAGTACTTGGACACAAGGTGTCCGAACGTGGGATAGAATTGGATAGAGCAAAGATTGAAGTTATAGAACAACTTCCACCTCCCACAAATGTGAAAGGAATCGACAGTTTCCTAGGACATGCAGGGTTCCACAGGCGATTTATCAAAGACTTTTCTCAAATCGCTAGACCCCTAACTAGCCTATTAACTAAAGATGCACCTTTCATCTTTAGTGATGAGTGCCATGAATCCTTTCAAATCCTTAAAAGTGCACTCATTTCAGCTCCAATCATTCAACCACCTGATTGGAATCTTCCATTTGAGATAATGTGTGATGCTAGCGACTTTGCGGTTGGTGCTTTTTTTTTAGGCCAAACCAAGGATAAGAAGCATTATGCCATATCCTATGCTAGCAAAACCTTGTTTGGACCACAGCTCAATTATGCTACCACTGAAAAAGAGCTATTGGCTGTTGTCTTTGCTATAGACAAGTTTAGATCTTATCTAGTGGGGGCAAAGGTAATCATTTACACAGACCATGCTGCTCTTAAGTACCTCCTCACAAAGAAAGATGCTAAACCTTGGCTACTTCGACGGATTCTTCTACTCCAAGAATTTGACATAGCCGAGATAAAAAGGGAGTAGAGAATTCGGTAGCTGATCACTTGTCTAGGTTTCCGTATAAGGAGACACATGAGCTACCCATCAATGATTATCTAAGGGATGACACTTTGCCTAAGATAACATACTCTAATCCATGGTATGCAAACATCGTAAACTTTATAGTGATAGACTATGTTCCACCCGGTGAAAACAAATGAAAGTTAATCAATGAGAGCCGTTATCACTTGTGGGATGAGCCTTATCTTTTTCGAGTTTGCGCCGATGGATTGTTGAGAAGATGTGTCCCTATGGATGAGGCTACTCAAATTATGGAGAGATGTCATGCCTCACCATTTGGAGGACATTATGGAGCATTCCGGACACATGCTAAGATATGGCAAAGTGGTTTTTTCTGGCCGACGATGTATGCAGATACAAAGGAATTTGTCAGGAGATGCCATAGATGTCAAAAACATGGAAACATCAATGCACGAGATGCGATGCCTCTCACGAACAATCTCCAAGTTGAACTATTTGATGTTTGGGGGATTGATTATATGGGACCATTCCCCAAGTCTGGGAATTACGAGTACATCTTAGTAGCCGTAGACTATGTATCCAAATGGGTAGAAGCAATGCCATGTGAAACAAGTGATTCAAAACATGCAAAGAAAATGTTCCATGAAATCATATTTCCTTGTTTTGGTACACCCCGAATGGTTATAAGCGATGGAGGATCCCATTTCATAGATAAAGTCTTCCGAAAGTATTTAACGGATCATGGGATTCGTCATAACGTTGCAACACCATACCATCCACAAACTAGCGGTCAAGCGAGAAGCATCTAACAAACAAATCAAGAATATTTTGCGAAGACCGTGGATGAAATGGGGAAAGCATGGAAGGACAAGCTTCCCGATCTAGAAAATAGAGAGAGAGGAGAGGTGAGAGATCGGAAGGAGCTTCCGGATTTGTCGATTCTCCTCAAGCTTTGTACTTCTACGAATCTACTTCTTCATTGAATTCAGGTTCTTTATTTAATATTCTAAGTTCTCTATTTACTTTACTTTACTTTAGTATTTAATTTCAATTTATTTATTTGATTCTCGCTTGCATCAAGTGCTCTAGTCTTAGCTACTGTTTGGAGTAGTAATTATTAGATTAGGCTTAGTGCTTAGTCTAGTAGTTACCTGGAATTGCACCCAATCCCACGGATAGTTTGTGGTAGCCCTGGTGGTGACAGCCCTGACGGCCGACATATTCCACCACGTTCGGGTTGGTGTTTGTAGGACTATAGTTAGAGCTTCCTAGCCCCTTTCTCACCTCTTTTCGTGGCTAGTGTTACGGCGTCCCGAGAATAAGTAAATCTTGGAGTATCTTTAATTCTTAGATCAATTAGAGACTTAGAAACCTATTCTCTCTCCACCAAAAACATTTAGTTATCCTTAGACGGCTTTGACTCTTGATTAGTACACTTCACGTTCCCCATGGAAATCGATACCTTGGAATACTCTTAGGTGAAGGCTACATTGGTATCCGTGCGCTTGCGGATTTTCTGTGTGCGATAACAAATACCAACACTGAGGCAAAGACTGAATCCATCGGCCACTGCCTACCAACATCAATGGTGTGCTGCGTGGATACGCCGCGACATGGATGTAAAGGCCTGCACTAGTGATAATCTACTAGAGGCCATGCAATGTTGTGCCACATAGCGTGATGCCTTCTCGCACCTGTGACCAAAACATTACCTTGGTGCCGTACTCACAGCTGAGCACTACTACAAACGCCTTCTTTAGGAGTGGCTCCGGATACTCATTAGGGGCGGTTTTTGAAGCCGCCCCCTAACTATCCGCCCCTAATGTGCTTCCACTTTAGGGGCGGTTCCCCCTCAGCCCCCTAACGAGGCCAACTTATCAAAAATGGTCAACTACAAAGTTACATAACTTTTCAAGATCTACAATTTTCATTTAGAATGTTTCTCCATCCGAGGTCGTTTACTAAATTCGAATTTCAAATTTGACACATTTCAACGTAGCTTTTGTATGGCTAAATGATTTCAAATCAAAAAGTGGTCAACTACAAAGTTTCACAACTTTTTGAGGCTACAACTGTTATTTAGAAAGTTTTTCCATCCGAGGTCGTTTTGAAAAATTCAAATTTCAAAATTTACACATTCAAACTAACTTTTTGAGGCATCGAATAAATGCAAAGTATTGACACATCTCCCACTCACAAGTCATCGGCAATTTTCCTCTTAATGCTCGCGGTCCTTCCTCCCACGACTCCACGCGACCGAGGCCAGCCGCCCTCATCCTCTCGCCCAATCTCTCCCAGCCACTGTGCAAACCCCCAACGACCGCGCCGCCATCGCGTTCTCAGCCCTACTCAGCCCTAGCCGCCCGTGTTCGTGTGCTTAGGTCGTGGCGTCCTGGACAGGGCCATCTCCGGTGAGGCCGATCCTCTTGATCGGTAGTCGCGTCGACCCACACGGGCGGGTGCTCATGCCCCGGGGCCGTGCGTAGCCAGTCAGGAGTGAGGAGAGGTACGTGCCACAGACGCCGGCGCTCGTGCTGCACCCGCCGCAGCCACAGCCCCCTGCCGCCCACGAACACACCGGCCCGTTGGCGCGGCGTCGCGGATTCCCTACGGCTTTGTCCCCATCTGTGCCGGAGAACGTGGAGGAGCCAGTTTCCACGAAGATGACCATGGACAGGAGCGACAGGCGGTGACGTCCAGGACAAGACCGGTTGCCGATCGATGCTGCGGTAAGCAATGCGTGCCCGACAAATTCCTAGGCTTCATCTCTCTGTACATTTGTTTGGTTTTGTGTGGACGGATCCGATTGATCGATCTGGTTCGTGCTGATGGATGCAATTCTCTGTTTCGCTGCATGTATTCACACATGAGAATCAATTTGGGTCTGTAACCAGACATTGCATCTAGCTAGAAACACAAACTGCTATTTGTTAAGCTGAGCACAAACATACCGAACAAATGTTTGAATTTTTATTCGTAATTTCTTAATGCGATCATTTATTGTTTTCTTTAATTCTTCTATTTTTGAGATGTCGCTGAGTGTTGACGATAGTTATTGACCAATTTTATATATATAGAAAAGCTAACATGGATGAATGTTACTAAAATATTATTATTTCTAATGAATTCCACGAGTTTTAGTGTATACTTAGTTTTGCGCAGAGAACTTCAGAAAATAGCGGAAGCGAGCGAAAAAGAGTGAAAATAGAGAAACGGAAGAAAAGGACCAAATCAGGGCGATTGGAGTAAATTCCTAGGGTCAAAATGTGAAGAGAGGACACCACGCCAAGGCCGGGGCCCACATGTCATAGGGGGTGCCGGGCGGCCCCACCCCCCGTGCCGCGCGGCACCTGGGCGAGGATCTCAGGCCCAGCTTCGGAACCTTCCTCCACCGACCTATGGGAACCCTAGAATTCACACCAACCGTCCATGGCTAAATGATTTCAAATCAAAAAGTGGTCAACTACAAAGTTTCATAACTTTTGAGGCTACAACTATTATTTAGAAAGTTTTTCCATCCGGGGTCGTTTGAAAAATTCAAATTTCAAAATTTACACATTCAAACTAACTTTTTGAGGCATCGAATAAATACAAATGAAAAAAGTGGTCCACAACAAAGATTCATAACTTTTCAAGATCTACAATTGTTATTTAGGAAGTTTTTCCATCTAAAGCCGTTCTAAAGTTTTAATTTTTAGTGCCTCATTTTAAAATTCGTTAACCCACCGTAGGGGCGTCTCAATATAGAGTTGCCCCTATTGTGGACCACAGGGGCGGCGGTGATTGAACCGCCCCCCGATAACAATAGGGCGGCTGGTACACGAGCCGCCCTAATGTGCCATCGATAGGGGCGGCTTGTCTCCCGCAAAAAGATTTTTGCATACTATGGGGGCGTCTCAAAGTATGAGCGCCCCTAATTAAAATACCAGGCGTCCCCTTAGCAGCCTTTTTGTAGTAGTGGAGGACGATAGACAACAACTTACAAGGATGAATTGGTGTACCACCATGCAAAACAGTTGGAGTATGGATTAAAAATACATTTACGCATTATTTGATAATTAAAATTTTTTGGTTTCTTATTACAAGTGGAGTGCATGGACGTAGGCACCAAGCAGTGACACCCATATGTGTTGTTATAACTAGTGCTTCATAAATTAATATTATATGCATCTCATTCATTTTTTAATACTGATGTCCATCACTATGTGAATTGGATCAAAATCCATGGTGGCATTGATCCATAAAATGTTTGATGCCAATATTAGCAACGACCCCCAAATGTGTTTCTCATCAAGTAATTGTGTGTAAAAGAAATATATACAGATATTTCATAGGACATACGTTACTCGTCAACATAAGACATCTTATTGTTTGTTATTATATATATTGAGTAGCAGTACACTACTCTATAGATTCATCATAGACATGTGCACATATATATGAAATCAATCACAAAAGGATTGAACTTCAGATGTCACACACATTATTCATTTTTGCCTGCCTTGGAGATATCAGAGCATAAAAAGGTATAAAGGTGTTGCTAGTTGAACACACGAACTCTTGGTGCTGGATCTCCTACAACCCTTTCCGGACCGTCGTCCGTCTGGACGAGGAAAGAAATACTTGTGGTTCCTGGGTCGCAAGGAGCGTTAGGGGAGGCTTCCGTCTGGAGAATCCCTTATGTTCAGTTGATCATAAACTGTTATTTCAGGCCTGTTTGTTCGAAGATATTCAAGAAAGTCAGTAACCAGCACGCCTCCAGCACTGGAAAAGTCGTCGTTGTCCCATTCAGCAGGGTAGGGAGGGCTAGCCATGATCACGTAGAGTTTGTCTCTCTGTTGGAACTGTTATAATACAATAAGAATTAATAATTGAGCAACGTTGACATAATCAACTGGAAAATAACATGTTGTTTTGAACTATATAATGCTATCATACTTTCATACTATTCTGATGTCTTAGTCGAATGCACTATATGCCAACCGAGAAGCAAACTCTTGAAAGTGCAAAACGTCTAAATAACCCCCCTCACCTATTGCTACTCGACTATGTTATCCCCTAACCTACAAAACGAGATATTTAACCCCATCATCTTTGCAAAACCATTCAAATAACACCCCATGGCTGTTTTATAGGGTAGTTTGGCCACGCTGGCGTGCTGAGGTGGACTTTTATGCTGACTTGGACGACAAACAATAGGCCTTGTTCCTAAGTGGTAGGTCTTCACCCTTTTACCTCCCATGGACGAAAGGCTAGCTGATGACCACGGTGACCGCCCTAGATGGTGCCAAAACGGACATGGAGGTGCGGCTCCTCCCGCCTCTCCGGCCATGGCCCTAACCCTTTGGCAACATTGCCGATAGGCCCATGCCTTGTGCAGCTCTGCCAGTAGTGCGCCACCCAGTGCAGCTTGCCCGTGCGACTCCGACTGAAACCTTACCCCAGTTGCGCCCAGCAGCTACTCTGCCAGCATGCCCCTCCCCCGGCCCCTACATTAGCTGGGGCATGGAGGTCCAAGACAAGCTGGCCACGTGCGCATGCGAGCGGCGGGGCGACGCCAATTCAGGATTGGCAATGGTGTGTCACGACATTCACATGGCTCCCTAGGTTGATTTTACAAGCAGGTGACGGTGACAAGGAGTTGGAAAAATATTGATAAATCGAGGCTTATCCCAATTCGATTTGGGTGGGTTCATTTGAGGACTGACCAAAGGTGGTGATGAATTTCCAAAATGTGTTGACGATAGGGCATGACTGACTCTCGCTACAGTATCATTTGCTAGACGATTTCCATAGGTACCCAGTGGTGCAAGGAATTGAACTGGGAGGCTTTGAGCTAGCCGAATTTGATATGTGGAGGGGCTCAGTTTTTGGCGTCAAGTTGTTTTGGTCATTGGAGTGGTGCACGTGTGAGCTACTTGACGGTTTGGTGGCGCAGTCAGCGAGGTGAGGACGACAGCGGCATCGGCAGGGCGTTCATGTGAGTGCCAATAGCTTGGTATTGTTCGTGCCTTGGGGCAAAACCAGTCGTGGGATAGCGGGACCGAACAAAGAGGCAGTAGCACTACAAAGCATGAGCTCACCATGGACCTTAATGCTGAGGGAATGCATCTCAGATAATGGTGCCTTCGCAATAGAGATGTTGATTGAACGCAATGAACCAAGAAGCATGGGCATCTCATGTGGCCATCTAAGGGAATAGGAAGGTCGTGTGGCCGCCCGACGGATGTCACGTCTGGAGCTCACGGACGCTCCCCCAGAACTTGTCCGTTGTCACGTGCGTGAGCTCGTCCATGGTCACATGCGAGAGCTCGTCCATGGTCACGTGCGGAGCTCCCGTCCGCCCAACGGAACACGCATGTAGAACTCGCTAAGCCGAGATTGGCCTAATGGAGGTCACCTTTCTGAAGAGGTTGCCTCGACATGGCCTCGTCGTCCCGTGTAGTGGATGGCGGGGTGGTAGAAAAGGAGGAGCAGAGGATCTGGAGGAAATAAGGGTGAAGAATATGATAGACCCAAGGAAAAAATAATGTATTGTAGAAGATGGTTTCTTGACATAGTGTTCTAGACCATAGAAACTATCCATAGTTTATGCATTAGAAGTGCCCTTAGTAAGGCAAACAATCACGCCACCAAAATATTTAGAAGAAAATATTTATGTACGCAACAACTAGCAAAAAGTATGTGCCTACCTGCAGATCGATGTGGAAATGGTTGGTGCTCTACACATGATGTCTATGAATATATATATACACTGACTGTATGTAGAGTTTGATTCTTCTCGGTAATAACAATGTATTCCCTCCATTTTTTTTAATATCGTATTTATTTTAGAAGAAAGTTGCAACTAGGTGTCGCATTTTGGTTTGTATGCCTCAGTTTCTTCATAGCAATTAAGTCCACATGCATGCAGACAATGAACGAGGTCCGCATGCAAAAATTGCAGGCATAGAGACAGAGTCATGAGCTAATTACGAAGTATAATACTTACATTTTATTTTTCCCCTTGGTCTATGCTCCCAGATCAAATATGACACTTAAGAAAACACGGAGGGATTAGGACATGTTCAGCCCAGAGGCAGGGTACGCCTGTAAGTTCTTGTAATCTACAGCATAGACGACTAAACAAACACCTCATATAACACATAGACATTAGTTGTCTTTTTAACCACCTGTAAGTGGTTTAATGCTTACGAATAATCATAATCAATTATAAATATAATTTTAGTATACCACCGTGTTGCTATTCACACTAGCATCTAGCAGGTTGTACACCGCAACAGCTGAACACAACACTTTGTACTCACGACAACCAGATCTACGCTACTAATGCACCAACTTATCGGTGTTCAAATCTATTCGAATGAACCATCCGATTGGGTCTCAGCCTTCTCACTCATTGCTCATTCGCGATTCAACGATCGAGGATTAAATGTATGGGACTAGTCCTCACCCGCCCATCCTACTAGAGACCGCAGACGATATCATCCGAGCTTTCGTCTTTCCCCTCGCACTCCTCCCTCTTGCGACTCCACTACGACTCCATGCAACACCTGCCTGTTGCTTGGCACAGCTGTCGTCACCATCTCAACCCTAGCCGCCATGGTCGTGTGTCCAAGATTCCCGCGCCTACTCCCCAGTGCGCGTCATCCCCGCAGCAGAGGCAGAGCAGCTTACCTGCGCGCCTACCGCAACCCTACGGCAGAGGCAGAATGGCGACCCTGCAACCTTGCCCTCCATAGGCGTGGGATTGTTCCTTGACACGAGGTGCCTTCCTCCCCGCCTCCCTCACACAACTCCTCCATTCTTCTGTCGCCGAGATCCTCGTGGAACTGCTCCTTGATCTTAACCCTAGCCACTGGACGCAGGCTTAGGTGCGGGGCAGCCGAGCAGCCTTCGAGGAGGCATCGTCGTCTTCATTCGCGCATGGGAGCATGGGAGGCTGCCGCTACTGCCGCCGTCGCGTTCGCCCCCACGGCCGTTGTTAGCTAAATAGATGCACTAGGTTAAAGATAGTCCTTGGTCCATCGACTCTGTAAGAGTCCAATAGTGGAGGACGTGATCGTAGGCATGCTCGATCACGGATCACCTGGTTGAGTCCATTAGGCTCACGCCATGTTCTTCAGAGCGCACGTAGAGCACGCCGCGGCTGCATCGGTGTTGCAATCTTTGTGCGATATGGCGTGGAGGGTTTGGAGTTTTTAAACCTCGAGTATGCCTATAAATACAAGGAACACGGGGCCATAACGAGCTGCGGTTATTTGCAGCGACATTCCATATACGATCTTGTGTTGTTCATCTTTAGGGTTTATCTCACCGCGGTCACCGGCGTTCCCGTCGCGTCGAGGTCGTGTGCGCGAGCTTCTCTAGCTCCAACAATTGGTATCGAGCCGAGGAGGGGGGCGGTCATCGTGGTGTAGGAGCTGAGGAAGGTGCTGGGTGGCAGTGTCCATCGGAACCAAGATAAGAGAAGTCCGAACATGAAGAACCGTCGTCATGGGCAGCAGCGACAAGGGCAAGGAGGTCATGGAGCGAGCCTGTAATTAGGCGGCTGGGAATTTGGTGTGGCCTATGCTATCACGATCAAATTACCAGCAGTGGTCGACTCATGTCCAATGCAATCTTGAAGCGATGTACCTGTGGGATGCGATCGGCAATGACAAGGTCGAGCGACGTCGAGATCGACTCGCCCTCAGAGCCATGATGCATGGCGTACCGCGTGAGATGCATTCATTGTTGTTGAACAAGAAATCAGCCAAGGAGGCATTGGTGGCGATCAAGTCGATGTGTTTGGGTGCGAAACGTGTCAAGGAGGTCAATGTGCACAAGCTGCTAGCGGAGTTTGAATCTATTACTTTCAAAACGGGAGAATCAATTGAAGATTTCGCCGTTCGGATTGGAAACTAGCTATCGATCTGAAAGGTCTAGGTGAAGATACTATTGATGATACTAGAATCGTGAAGAAGTTCCTTCGAGTTGTGCCGGCACGCTACAATCAGGTGGCAGTTGCAATCGAGATGTTCAACGATCCGAAGAAGCTCACCTCAGGGCGGCTGAGGACAGGTTCGAGCCATAAACAGAACGGATCACCGAGAAGACCAAGTCTCTCCTGCTAATAGAGGATGATTGGATGGAGAAGAACAAGATCCGCTTTGCCCACTCTAACTCGTCCTCGTCGGGCGGGAAGGGTGGCAAGCAGTACATGAAGAAGGATAAAGGTGGGGTGCATGAAGGTGGCAAGAACGACCGCTATAGGCATGACCCTAGGGTTCACCCATCGTCGCGGACTCCTCGACGCAATGGGCGATGTAAGAAGTGTGGCGTATTCGTCCACTAGGCAAAGGAGTGCCTAAACAAGAAGCCTGCCAAGGAAGAACTAGAAGATGCAGCACATCATGTAGCTGGGGAGGCAGATAGACCCCCGGCGTTGTTAGTAGTGCGGGTGTGCAATGTTGTGCACACGCAAGGAGAGAGGGGTCAAGGATTGTTCCTGAATTAGGAGCGTGCCTTTCCGTCGAAGTATGATGAAGGTGCGTGGTTTCTCGATATAGGCACAACAAATCATATGACTGGGAGTTGAGGCGCTCTAGCAGATCAAAATGAGTTGGTAAAAGGCTCAGTGAAGTTTGGTGATGGCTCCACTGTGGAGATCCACGGTGTCGGTGCGATTACAAATGCTGACAAGAATGGGGAGCATCGTGTGCTCACTGAAGTCTACTTCATTCCTTCATTTAAGTGCAATATAGTAAGTCTTGGTCAGCTGGAGGAGGCAGGTTGTCGGGTGGTGATTGACAAAGGTGCCCTTGAGGTGTTCAATAGGGAGCAGCAAGGAGTGGCTCGAGCAGTGCTGATTTGTGTAGAACAAAAACACCGCCTGTATGTCAGGAAGGCGAACCTGACGGCACCTGTGTGCTTGCTGACCAGTATGGAGGATGAAGCGTGGAGATGGCATGCTCGTTTTGGGCATCTCAATTTCAGAGCCTACGTGATCTTGGTGACAATTAGACGGTGGTAGGGCTGCCTCTGATCAAGAAGATGGAGCAGGTGTGCGATGGGTGCACGTTGGGAAAGCAGCACCGCACGCCCTTCCCTCAAGCTTCGGCATGGCGAGCGTCGACTGGGCTGGAGCTTGTGCATACTTGTGTGGCGAGATCACACCAGTCACCCCGGGTGGCAAGTCTTACTTTATGCTCATAGTTGATGACTTTAGTCGTTATATGTGGATTGAGCTGTTGGCTACCAAGGATGAGGCTTTGAGCGTATTCAAATAGTTCAGAATTGCAGCTGAGTTAGAATCTGGGCAACGTCTGAAGGCGCTAAGAACAGACAAGGGGGGCAAGTTCAACTCTGGCGCATTTGTAGTGTTTTGCAGTGACAGTGGGATCAAGCACAACACTTGTATACCCTGTAACAGAATGGGGTAGTGGAGCGCAGGAATCAGACAGTTGTAGAGATGGCTCGGTCACCGAGGTTTTAGGATGTGCACTTTGTAAGAGCATGCGGGTGCCACCGAGGTTTTGGGGTGAAGTTTGTTTGTACTACGGTGCACATCCTAAACCGGTCACCGACGAAAAAGCATGGTTTGGAAAGAAACCAAGGGTCAATCATCTGAGAACATTCAGATCTATGGCATATGCAAAGGTGCTAGGACCCGGGGTGAGTAAGTTGTTTGATAGAGCGGTTCAAGGTGTTTTTCATGGCTATGAACCAGGAACAACAGGCTTTCGCATCTATGATCCAGTGAAGGACAAGCTAATGGTGTCTCGTGATGTGGTGTTTGATGAGCAAAGACCATGGAATTGGGAAGGGAATAGCAGCGCCGGGGCGGCGGTGAGCGACCACAGCGGCTTTCCCCGGGTTGACTAGGGAGACACTTGTTCCCCATCCGACAACAGGTGGTTCTGAAGCTATCGGTGATATTGATTCGCCTGCTGTGGCAATTCCATCGGCTGGGGGTGAAGCTGATTCTCCTCCACATACTCCCAATTCCGTCCAAGGATCATTGATGGTCCAGTGGGCAACCCCGCCCATAAGCACCAGTCCATGGATTCTGAAGGCGTCCCACTACAGTATCGAACTATACTGAATTTTCTTGATACTACTAAAGAAGTCCAGGACTTCGACTACAACGGGCTCTGTTTGAATTCTGGCTGGCGAGGTACCGTGGTTTTGAAGAAGCAATGACGAAAAGATCTTTGGCGGCGAGCTATGGAAGCCGAGATGCAAGCCATTAAAGCAAACCACACTTGGGATGTCAGTGTGTTGCCACCCAAACATAAAGCCATTGGGCTAAAGTGGATCTTCAAACTGAAAAAAGATCTTGATGGGAAAATTGTCAAGTACAAAGCACGCCTAGTTGCAAAAGGATATGCTCAGCATTTTGGAGTTGACTTTGATGAGGTGTTGCTAGCACTTGCAGCACAGGGAGGCTAGAATAGAACTGTACGAGTGTTGTTCGCACTTGCAGCACAGAGAGGCTGAGAGGTCCATCATATGGATGTGAAGTCTGCATTTTTTAACGGTGATCTCTCTGAGACTGTTTTTGTGCAACAACATCCAGGTTTTGTGGTCGGCAATGGAGACAAGGTCCTCAAATTGAACAAAGCACTCTACGGCTTGACACAAGCTCCTATGGCGTGGAATGCAAGGCTTGACAAGGAACACATGGCCCTCGGTTTTGCTAGAAGTGAGCTGGACCACGCTGTCTACAGGAGATGTGGTAGGAGCTCGTTTTTGCTTGTTGGAGTTTATGTGGATGATTTGGTCATCTCTGGACCGGATGTTAGGCACATCAATACCTTTAAGTCTGAGATGTAGAGGAAGTTTAGCATGAGTGACTTGGGGCTTTTGAGTTACTATCTCGACATCGAGGTAAAACAAGGCCCGGGTGGCATTACATTGTGTTAAAGTGCATATGCTACTAGGATACTTGAAGTAGCGGTATCGAGAACTGCAACTCATGTGATACTCGGCGAAAAGTCGACTGAAACTCAGCAAGCTGAAAGAAGGAGATCCTGTAAGAACTACTGATTACAGGAGGATAATAGGGAGCCTAAGGTACATTGTCAACACCCGGCCAGATCTTGCTTACTCTGTCAGTGTTGTCAGTAGGTACATGGAGGCGCCTAGTAAAATGCATTGGGCCGCTGTGAAACATATCCCGAGATATCTAAAAGGAACAATGGGGTATGGATGCACGTATGACAGGGCTGGTGAGCTGAAACCAAATCAGATTGGGTACAACGATAGTGACTATGCCGGAGATATTGATGACAGGAAAAGCACGACAGGTGTTGGGTATTTTCTGGGCACTAGTCTGGTCACCTGGGCATCACAAAAGCAAAGGATCGTGACCTTGTCTTCCTGTGAGGCTGAATATGGGGCAGCAGCAGCGGCGACATGTCAAGGCATATGGCTGAATCGACTGATTGCAGATATGTTGGGAACTATGGAGGCGACAGTAAAGTTATATATGGACAGTATGTCCGCGATGGCGCTCAGCAGAAATCCAGTGCACCATGATCGTAGCAAACATATTGATACTTGGTATCATTTTCAACGTGAATGCACTGAGGAAGGAAAGGTGGAAGTGGAGCATGTGGGGACTGCAGAACAGCTCACCGATCTCTTCACGAAGCCCCTAGGGCGAGTCAAGTTTGTGGAGCTCAGGAGTGCTCTGGGTGTCGTCGACGTGCATCAAGTTTAGGGGTTGATTTGTTAGCTAAATAGATGCACTAGGTTAAAGATAGTCCTTAGTCCATCGAGTCTTGAAAAGTCCAATAGTGGAGGACGTGATCGTAGGCATGCTCGATCACAGATCATCCGGTTGAGTCCATTAGGCTCACGCCATGTTGTTCAGAGCGCACGTAGCGCACGCCGCGGCTGCATCGGTGTTGCAATCTTTGTGCGATATGGCGTGGGGGGTTTGGAGTCTGTAAACCTCGAGTATGCCTATAATACAAGGAACATAGGGACATAACGAGCTGCGGTTATTTGCAGCGACATTCCATATACGGTCTTGTGTTGTTCATCTTTAGGGTTTATCTCGCCGCGGTCACCGGTGTTCCCGTGCGTCGAGGTCGTGCTCCGGAGCTTCTCCAGCTCCAACAGCCGTTTGGTCTTCCTTTTCCAGCCCGGCCGGAGCAGGATGTACGCGATGTAGCGGCAGGTGGAACAGGTGCTCATCGTGTGGGCACGCGACGGCTGTCGCCCGCGGGCAGCAAGGGACGACATGAGCGGTACAGCCAAGGTATACACGGCTTCAGATCCGCTCCTCTCCTGATTTGTTATTCACGTGCTGATTTGGTTATTCGTGTGGTAGTGTGCCGGTTGTTCAGATGAATACCAACGAAGGAAGGGCCGTACAGCATGCAGCCCAGGTGTTCGATGGAATTCTGAGAAGTGGCGCAAGTATCCAGGTGCTAGTCGGTGGTATTGGATTATTCATGTTTAAACTAAGCTGTTAATTGAGTTCTTCATTTTGTATTTTCCTAGCCATCGATGTATAGCAGTAATTTTTTTGAGATACCTGATTGTAGGAGGATAGTTATTTTCTAGAGAAGGAAAGCTGGAGACGTGCTGGAAAATTGAACTGGAGGAGATGCGAAGCTGGAGAGACATCATCTGGTATTTTCCAGAAGTGGCTCCTGCTGGTTAGTTAGACTACCTTCAATATGTTAATGAACTCTGTTGTAATTATCCTTTGCCTTGCCTTTGTCATATTCTGGGCATCTTGCAGATTCATAACCAATTATACTATAATATATGACATGTTGAAGCAAATTTATGGTCTAATAAATTTTATTTTATTGTATGACAGCAAATTCATAGCTGTGGGCACCTTGCAAACTCTATCCTTTTGCATTGCTTCAGTTCAGACCACCTTCATTACTTCAATCCGTTTAGGTTCGTCACGGACAACCCCTCCAGCCACAGCGTCATCTAGCTGCCTGCGGTTCCCACCACCGACGGCAATGTTGGCTAGACGTAATGCCTCAATCCTCGCTTCCTCTAATTGGTTTAATTGGCCATCTGGCGATCGGAAGCTCTGAAGCCATGCTAATGTTCATGATGCAGCCTCCCCTCCTTGCGTCCTCATGAAGATCCAACATGATGCCATGCGACCTGGCCACGGGGCCTGGGAGTACGTTTCATATGTGAGATCAGGAGAGTTTTGATGGTTCGTCAGCGACAGGTAGTACTGTACTATTTGTTCAGCATTTTGTTGCCGTTGTTAGGCTGTTACAAAGAACACTTAGTAAAACATTTGGATACACATTGACATGGTGCCCAGCCATCAAAGTTGTAGTACCGTATTACACTCATGAATGCATGTTACATGCAAGATTGTAGATTATTGTTTAGGTCATATATGGAGGGATTGTAGGTTATTGTTTAGGTCATATATGGAGTCCAAATACTGATTTGGTGTCATTTTGGAGGCTCTGGGGTAGGCTGAAGGTGATGAGATGCATGGTTCCGGTATTAATTTGGACTTTCTGATGCTCTTGATTTTTAAACACATTTTTAAAGCTATATCCTTTGAATGAATATCTGTGTATTTGTACCTAGCTTAGATTACTATTATCCTTTAACACATCTCTATGTTTGATTCCAGCACTGTACTTTGATCTGCTCCGTTTTTTTTTTTTGTTCAGCAATTACTTGTTCTTATCTGCCCATAAAAAAATGTTTTGAAGGAACGGAGTGCATCTTAATTTTATTAGTTATTCCTAGATGTTCGTAATTGTTCTTTTCTTTCCTACATTTTGTGCAATATTGTAACTCTTTTATGGGTATGTCATTATCTCCCTCTATTGATTTAATTTATAGTTGCTCAAAAAAATAGTTGCAACCTGGGTTACATTATCACTATTGACTAACTGCTACTCTATTTTCTTTTGTTCTCGTTAGCCCAAGTAAAACCGAGACTCTTGAGAAGGCAATACAATTTGTTGTTATAGATGTTTAATTTCTATAGTTTTTATGGTCTCACTCTGCCGTTCTTGATGTATTATTTATATCGTTATTACTTCTTACAAAACCTTTGCAGATATTAGTCAGTACAACCTACCAAGGTATACATCACTTTCTTCATTTAGTCAAGCATTTGTGACTCACAAAGATGGTTTTGTCCTGTCATAACAACGAGGTACCCAATGGAGCACATGGATCAATGATCTAATTGGTCGGCTGTACCAAATTTTTCTGGAGCGGTGATGTCACAGACCAAATCCATTGGCCCATGGGTGGCGCCGGGGCGGTCGTTGACGCCCTAGCGCAGGTTGTTGCAGGGAAGAAGGGCAACAGTGTGGGCGCCGCGGCATGGCGGCGCACGGGCAGCGGTGGCGTCCGGCAGCGACGCCGCGGGCAGCATGTGGGCGAGGAAGACCGGAGCTTAGGGTTAAACCCTATTTTATTTTATTTCTTTCTTGATCTGAAACGGATACAGTTCCCTTTATATTTATAGGGAGGACTCAACTTGACTCTCAGGGTAATCCGAATCTTCCTAATTTGACCAAACTTAAACCCTAAGTAATAGCTCCTAATTTGACTAAACTTAACCCTAAGTAATAGTGATAACGAGGATGGCGGCGGCCACGCCAGCGCGCCCCTCCCGGGCCTGGGTGGCTGATGTCACATTGACGTGTAACATTACTCGCCCCTTTTCCAAGTAGCGCGTCCTCGTGCTGCAACTTTGATCGTTCGTCGATGTCGCTCGGGGAAGGAGATATTGTTGGAGTCGTGGTGGTGGCCATGGTTGTCGCCCGAGGTAGGCCCATAGTGTAGCTAGTGTTGGGGGCTTGCACCGGTCATAGCAATGGGCCGATGTTGGAGTCGGTGTTGACGGCCATGTCGATGTTGAGGAGAACGACAACGTTTAGGTGCTGCTCCAGGAGATCGATGTGCTGCAGCTTGGTGGTAGACGTGCTCATCGCTTGAGGCACCAATGATCACGACGGTGTGGGCGCCTGGTGCCGTCGGCGTGACGTCGTACGTGCGCCGCGTCGGACAACGCGTCACCACGACTTGCGGTGTTGCTATTGGCGTGTCCTCGAGGTTGCCGTCGCCCGTAGCGGTGTCATTGTTGTCGTGGTCGGCATCGTTGTTGAGGAGGTAGTAGTTGTTCCCAAGGAGGAAGAGCTCGCCGTTGTGCTTCATGTTGGTGAGGGTGCCTGTGAGGATGGCGTAGTGGTGGACCGGAAGGCTGGAGCCGTACCTCGTGTTGCTGTAGTCGGAGATCGCAGCCTTGTCGGAGTTGTACTCGGATCCAAGTGCGCGGACGGCCTCCATGATCATCTCCTGGTAGGACGGGAGCGGGGTGGCACCGTCTTCTACTGCCATGGACCTCCACAGGCTAAGGATCTTGTGGTCTCTGAATACCAATCTATCACAGACCAAATCCATTGGCCCGTGGGTGGCGCCGGGGCAGTCGTTGACGCCCTAGCGCATGTTGTTGTTGTGGGGAAGAAGGGCAGCAACGTGGGCGTGCGGCATGGCGGCGTGGGCAGCGTGAGGGCGAGGATGACCGGAGCTTAGGGTTAAACCCTATTTTATTTTATTTCTTTCTTGATCTGAAAAAGGATACATCTCCCTTTATATTTATAGGGAGGACTCAATTTGACTCCCAAGCAATCTGGAATCTTCCCAATTTGACAAAACTTAAACCCTATGTTATAGCTCTAATTTGACTAAACTTAACCCATAAGTAATAGTGATAACGAGGATGACGGCGGCGCCATGCCGGGCGTCGCGCCCCTCCTAGGCCTGGCTGGCCCATGTCACATTGACGTGTGACAAGTGATCACTACCGGCAGCACCAAACTTTCCATGAAGAAACTGATTGCTACGATTATTGAATTTTAGTTATAGCAGAGCCTTATGCTATGGTTGTTCATGTACAAGAACTTACCAAAAATTAGGTAGCGATGCCAAGGGCTTAGGTTTTTTTTTCAAGCATCCTCATTTTCCTTGTAATGTTTCCATTGCTTCGGTTTGTTAAGAGTTAAAGTATGAAAAAAAAAAAAACAGTTGTTTTTACAAGCATCCATAAGCTAAAAGCCGTAGCGTTAGCACGGGCATTATACTAGTGGAGTGCAACTGTGCAAGTACATTGCTCTGAAACAAGCACGCATTCCATTAGATAACAATCAGATAAAAAAGGAAATAGGATTTGAATTGTCCCTGCAAGCGTTTACGAAGATACAGAGCCAACTATTCCTAAATAGTTCAGTGGAACCTGAAACAGAAAGAAAATAAGAATCCCTCAGAACCAGAACTACAAGCAGCGACGACACATGCCTGCAAATAGAAGCTGCAACATACCATTAACAAGCATGCAAACTGAACGCAAGAGATATCTGAACTATTTTCTTAACACTGAATACGAAGTGTGAACCCACCATTGAACTCTAGTATCATTCTACCAGCAGTGTTAATGAGTGAAGTTCGGAAGCTTTGGTCTTTCAAATATTCAGAGTGCAGGCCAGGGGAGTGTGCCGAAGAATGGCCGCCAGGCCAGGGGAGTGCACGGCGCCGCAGTTGCCCGGCCAGGTGCGCTTCTGAAGGGGACGAGGACGTCTGCCCGGCCAAGAGAGCAGGGTGCATAGCGGCCCGGTCAGGGAAGCACGTATCGCGGCGGCCACTAAGCCAGGTGCCGCCGCCGCACGGCTATGTGCCCTTCAAGAGGGGATGGGGATGTTTTTAGCGCAAGGCTTGCTTCTCCCCGCGTCATGCTGGATCCCAGGCCTTGTGCTTGTAGACGGCAATCCTATACAACGCGTCCTTGTCCGGGCGATGTGGCCTGGGAGCACGAGCCGCAGTCATTGTTTCGCGAGACAGGACCTCGCCTCGATCCTAGCTCTGAAAAATAGACATTTAAAAAAACTGGTGATACAACCCACACATAAGAATCGTCTATAAGCTAATTAATGCTTTGCATGTAGCCACAAGATCGATCATGAACTAGTAGAGGGCGCGCGCACCTGCGCGCGCAGTGCGCAGTCGTGATAACATGAAGTGTAAATGTACAGAAGTACAATACAATACATGCAAACTGTACCCTTCATGGATTTAGTCATATATATCAATAAGTGTAAAAATATTGCAACTTTTACTGACGACAAAATACTTCAATGAAGAAAAGTGAATTGTTTTATACATAGAAGAATCTCCAGAATGTTAGACATGATCCCTTTCATACACAAGGGTCTTAGAACATGTACAATTAGCGTTACATGCATATCTCATTTTTCATTCATGATCATGGAGATCACAGCAGCCTCCTCTTCTGCAGCATATATATATATATCCTTTTGAGACCAGTTCATGCTATCCTTCTGCTGCTCAGTGGGCGGGCGCAGCGCAGCTACATGGACCCCTTTCGCAGGACTGTCCTGGATAAGTTGACAAAAAGGATAGAAGAAGCTTATGAGGGAAATTATGAATATGTAAATTTTAGTCAGGAGAGAGGGAGGGAGAGAAAAGAATAAATTAGCAATTCAAGAAGCAAGCTTGTGGTAAGCACCATTTACAATCATGACCAATTTTAGTCGAGAGTTTTCACAAAAAATGCACAGGTGGTGCCTGAGTCTGTTTAGGGCATGTACAACCCACGACGGCGGTCATCCGTCTATAAACACCTCCGAATCTATCATACGACAGTACAAAAATAGGTCATACAACCCATAGACGAGAGGGTCTGTCTCTAGCTGTTTAATGCTTTGCAAGCAGATTACGATCAACTATAAATGAATTTTTGTATACCTTTGTGTGGCTAATTGATAAAAAAAAGTATCGAATAAATAAGAGGCACAAGATTACTACATATTTTTTAAAAAACCGTTCTATAATAATTATAATCACACCATGTCGTCCTACAAAATTGAGAGATGAAGTCATACTAGCTCTGCTCTGTACAATGGCAAATAAAATTTATCATTCAATTTGAAACCAATTCGATTGAACGACTTCACGCGTACATAAGCAACAGCATTCTAGTAATAGCCGTATTGGGCATTTTATCGAGCAGCTAAACTACAAGGAGCAGCAGCGACAGCACAAATGACAGAAGCAGCTAGCTCCTCCTCCTCCATGGACTACGCAGCAACGTCATGAGCTACATAGGCATCCACTCCGACACGTGCCTCATCCCGGCCTCTGTCCCCCCGCCACCGTCGCCGCTGCCGACGGGCTGCTGGCAGGGGGTCGCGGTCGTACTTGACGTGCTGCAGGATGCTGGCGGCGTGCAGGCTGCTGGCGGCGTGCTGCAGGAGCACGGCCTCCTCAGCTCCAGCATTAGAGCAAGGCTGCCACCTCGGCGTCGAGGCCGGCGGCGTGCCTCCCATCTTCTTCCTACCTGCGGCCACCATGGACATATCTCAGCACCTAAATGCGGCGAATTCCGCGAGTGGAGTTGGAGATTGGAGAAGGAGATTGGGAAGAGAACAGCAATTGGACGGACCTAGATTTGGCGGGCAAGTCTCACCTCGCTGCGCGCTCCACGCGGGATCCGACCGCGGTGTCGCCTCGGGAGGGCGAGACATACAACGGTGCCGAACTCGATTCCACCTCGGAGAACGCCCAGGCCTCGTCGCCTCGCCAGAGGAGGACGACGCACCCGTCGCCTCGCCAAGCAGGGGCTGTTTTGCAAAAAACGTCTTACAGACGAGGGAAATCGACGGGCTGTACATGCCCTTAGAGGGGGAAATCTTCAGAGCATTAAAATTACTCCATGCAGTATTATAGTTTTTTAGAATTTGCAGCACGGACTTCCACTCTCCTCCATGCGCTTAAAGTCGGCCAACAAAATAACATTTTGGAGAGAAAGCACAAAGGAAAAAATAATGGCTCAATATTATTTGTAGGTGGCTTCACATATCTTTTTTTTTTTTTTTTTTTTGACTGCTTCCAAAGAATGGAGCGTACACTTGAATAGCATTTTAATTGTGATATGGTGTAGCATGCAGGGAAGGCTGTACACAAAACTATAAGCCATGAAGAATTATCATATAATAAGTAAACAGAATTAACATTAAGGCTAACTGGAAACCAAATAATCATAATTTGTAAGACCTATTGTAATTATTGGAACACAGCATGATCTAAACAGCATGATAAGTAAACAGAATTAACACCTGCTTGTAATTAACACATTGAGAGCATATAGAAAAGAAAGGCTGAGACTTCGATAGTTTCTAAGAAAATCAAATCCGAGTGTGTTTGATCTAAACAGGTTCATATTGAAAAAAGCAACCAATCTACAATTCGTTTATGCTAATTATTTTAAAATTATCATTGTCACATAAGGGATCACAGAAAATGCCAACAGCTCCATCAATATTGCCCTTGCCATTGCGTACCTATATACAAATCACTTGTATAAATTAGCTACTTTACACTGGCCTAGAAAATACAGCAGACTAATTAGGGAACTCTTAGGTAACTACAGTTCAGTCCAATTTTTTGGTTCTGATGTTACCATCAATTAGACAATATTTGATTTTTTTTTTGTTCTGATTTTACCATCAACCAAAACAATTTGGAATTTGGGTGGCACTCAAACTAACATTGACTAAATTTAACAAAATTAGATCTGCAGAGAAGCACCGGTGAATTACCTCTTTGGGTAACCCTCCTTTATTTGCTCACTCAAACTAACAATAACTAAATTTAACAAAATTAGATTTGCATAGAAGCACCGGTGAATTACCTCTTTGGATAACCCTTCTTTATTTGCTCTTTCTGGTCATAAGCTCCTGAAGCCCTTTAGCAACATCATCCATTGTAATTATCACCTCCTCACAACAAACCTATAAAATAACGGTGACAGGAAAAAAGTATGTTGTAGCAATGAAGAAGTCAATAATATTTTTTAACAAAGACAAGATTTTTAGAGGCCTCAGAGGCATAGTAATATCATTTGTTCACCAGCTTGGAGCCTCAAGGCATGTTGATAACTGAAATTGCATGGTTGGGCGGTTATATTTGGAGGTGGCCTTGCTGAGGTAGACCAATCCGAGAAGCCGAAGGTGATGAGGCTATGAGATGGACCAATCAGTGAATTTAGGGCAATGTGGCCAAGGTGGCTGCACGGGGAGCATCTTAGGATTATAGGGGGTAAATAGGGAACAACCATGCCCAGTACCTCACAAGGAAATGAACATCAGATCATATCATTGAGCAATGGATATGTAATTTTGATCACAGGCTCAGGGGAGGCGAAATAACAAATGACATCAGGGACTAAATAATAGTGTGGTCACATTCATCTATGCCACAGTTGATAAGGAGAAGATGGGAAAAAGTGATGATCATATGACCGCTTATTCTCATATGACACAGTTGAAGAAAAAATTATGTTTGCAGCATCACCGGCAATGAACATGGTCAACATAAAAGGGCAAACATCAATGACACATGCAAATACGTTGAGGTCTATCAAATGTGCCACCTGAAATTAGAACAAAAAAAGATCATAAAACAGTGATAAGCATGACTGAACATTTTCAAAGTGTATAGTTAAGGAGAAGATATTTGTGTAAGGTTGATATTGACATGTGGCGAAAAAATGCAAAGCAGCAAAGGCATGTAAATATTGCCAGGCTTGACATATGGGAATGCCTTAACTTACAATGAGAAACACAAAACAATAGAAGAACAATAATCACAAGGTGCTATTAATAAACCTATCATTTATGAGGTGGCTATAACTACTCTAAGTGGTTATATCTCAGTATCTCACCCCAAATGTCCATGAAGGAAAGCAGCTTATGATCGTCCATAATGGTCCTGATCTTAAAGAGGGAAAAGGCAGTATGATATAAATAAAGTTATTCAGAAAAAGAACAATACGAACAAAGCTATGTATCAAAGTTTTTTTTCGCATTGGCAGCTATTTTTTGTACCAAATAACATTTTATATAGGGCAATATATTTTGATGAAACAACCGTAATAACCAACGAACAAGATCTTGAAAAGATATCTATAACTTCTATATAGACAAACCCCACTAGAGGAGGTCTCTGTGATCTCGTGAAGCCACGTCATCAGCGGGTCCCACTAACCTTATCTCCCTTCATGGTCTATTTGCATGCTTGGCCTTCAAGTCCACCAAAGGCACGTAGTATGTCTCTCGGACTCAGGGCAGTTTCAACCTCTCAAACCCATTGTCGAAACAAGCGCATTGAATAGCTTCCACAAATGCATGCAACAAAAATCGAACGGTCGCTGCACCAACCTTGATGAATGAGACCGAAGTGCCTCCTCCTTCCATTGTCTCTTCAGTTCTCACCCCAGACTTCCCTCAATGATTTCTACCGTATTACATGCAGTCATGAGTGGATTAAAAAGGTTGTTTATTTACTACCATCTCCGTCTCCACTGATCAGATGACTCTTCAGTTAACAATTCCACAAACCTCCAAGCAGAGCTAGCTTATATATTCACACCATGGAGGTCACCTTTACGTCTCGCTCCATCCGGGACTGCTGCAACTTCAGTGCTCCTTTCCAGTTCAATCTCCGGTAACTCACTATCCTTGCTTCTTCCTTGGAACTCGAACACCCATCAGCATGTATGGTTTTTCTCTATGTTGATTTTTGCAACAACTGTCCATTCTAATTATTCCATTCTCCTTAGCATAGTCCTTTTATTGCCAACATCTAAGTCAGAAATCTGAAAAATTTACAGTGATATCGTTTCACATAGATCAGAGAAGCCCTTGGCTCAGCTGGCCCCCTACATGCGGCGAGCACGCAGCGCCACCAGATGACCCGTTGAGGCTCATGGTGCCTGTGGACGGTAGGCTGCTCGGCCCTGCTGCCATGCCTGATGGTGCGAGCTTAGTGTTTGACGGTGACAGATCAACTTGATGCTTCGTCGTCTTGGAGTTTATTGTCATGATGTGTACTGTTCATGAATGAGTTCAGATTTTTTTTTTTTGTCTTGGCATTTTATACCAGATCACAATGATTATTTAAATTTCTGTGGATGTTCTCTGAACATCACGACAACTTATATATGATCACAAATTAACATGTATATACTATCTGTTGTAGAAAACACGACTGTATTCACTTAAGGCGAAAGTCCCGCAGCAACGCGCTGGGGAATTCATTCTACTAGTATAGGATAACCATGAGCCAAGGATGATCCGAGGAGACTATGTTAAAAAAGATGTATGGCAACGTGACATTTAAATGCATATATATAGTGCTATATTTTTCACCAAAACTATATGCTAATAAAGGATCCATAACCCGGTGTGGGAAAGTTATAAAATATCTCACACAGCAACAGATCAGTGGTAATCATAATGTGAGCTGATTTTAAATGTAAGGTCATAAATTTTTATGAGCAACAAATAAATAGCAGAGCTACATATGGTAGAAGACTACAGCATTTCATCGAACACTTACAGGAGCATATTGCCTTTGGCTGTCTGCCAAATTCGGCCATGGCAACCAGGTCACCCACTCATTTTTCAGCAGGAGAACATCAAAATCAGATGCAGTTGGATGGAGGCAAGGAGATAGAGAAGAGAGAAACAGGGATTGCTTGAGGTGCTGCACAAGGAGAGGGGGGGAGGGACTGGGAGAGAGCTGCGCACTGGGGGGCGATGGAGGGACCTGCAGGGTACAGCCATGCCGGTGCGCCGCCGCCCTCACGGATTGGTTGGGGCGCTGCACATGGAGAGGAGAGGGAGAGCTGCGCACTGGGGGCGATGTAGGGGACCTCCAGGGTACAACCATGCCGGTGCGCCGTCGCCCTCCCGCGTGTGTACTGGGACGCCGATTGTGGTAAATCGAGACGGAGGAAAAGGAGGAGGGAAGAGCACCGGCGGAGGCCGGCCGGCGCCGAGGCTGGAGGCGGAGAAAGCGTTGCCATCGGGAGAGACCGAGAGTGGGAGAGAAGTTTCTGGTTTCTCTCTCTCTTTTTTTTTTTCGAGGCGTCTCAGGTGGTTATATTTGGAGGTGGCTGGACTGAGGTGGACCAATGAGAGATGAGGGAAGCGCTGCAGGGGGCCCAAGATCCGACGTGGCATAGCTAAAATCGGAGGGAGGTTCAGCCAAATGAATATGTTAATATCACTTTGTTTGTATACCCTTGTGTTGCTATGTGATAGGAAATTGTCACGCGCATTACTCATTATTAGAGTAGTTCTTGTCATGAATTCCGCTTCAGCTTACAGTTCTCAAGCGGCTGAATTCATGAAAAGACCTTCAGTTTGCATGTAGCTGAACAAGAACTCTGCCAATTACACAAGCTAATGTATGAATCAAGAGAAAGAAATCACGGAAGGGGAGGAGAGACGAGAGGAATCGGAAGTGTTGGGCAGCCAGGACCTACTCTACACCTGCACCAGATCGACAGGTTACCGCCCCTGTCAGTCTTGATGGCATGCAGATGGGGTTGCTCTCGTCTGCATCTATGGAGGGATCTCAGGGAGTGTAGCATCGAAAGGGATGCAGTCTTGAATCATGATGATGGAGCAGACGAGCAGGCAGAGTTTAGCAGCAGAGGGGTCGCCGGTGGGAGCACCACCCTGGCCGCGGCCTTTCCGTCCGGCGGGGCGGGGGCTCCGACTGGCGGCGGCCATGCCCGCCTCGTCCACCTGCTCTACTCGCCGGAGCCGCTCTGCACTCGTCCTCCCCGCAGCTCGCCATCCCGAGCTTGTCGTCCGCTTTGCGCTCGTCCTCCCCACAGCTCGCCCCCCGAGCTCGTCGTCCCCTCTAGGCGCCGCGGGATCTTCCTTGCTGCCGCCATGCCCATGGGATATGGCGCCGCCCGTCGACCCATGGGGCTCCGCCGCCGCCGCCCCACCCTTGGGATTTGAGGCTGCCGTCGAGCCATGGGGCTCCGCTTCGTCGGAGAAAGAAGGAATATTTTGGCGTCGAGCTTGGAATCCAGCGTGCACAGCCGGATCCGCGGGGCATGGATTTGGAGACGACGAACCTATACAGCGTGTCATCATCCGGCGTTGCTTGCCTGGGAGCCGCGGGCCATCCTCGTCGCCTCGCCCGGGCGGCGACATCGGCCATCTCCTGGCTCGCGAGGGGTTTTACGTAAAAGGGCGGCATCTGACGGGCTTACACTGCCCTTGTACATGTCCTTATGTATTTAGTCTTTTTGCTGTGACTAATGATAGCTGCTAACGATAAGGATACAGGTCATTTCTTTTTTTAGATAATGGATATATTTCATACCGGCGTCATCTACCGAAAGGTAGAATCGGGCAAAATTATTATAATAGAAAAAACCAAAATAGAAGAAACCGACTGATGGAAAAATTAAGATAACAAGGAACAATAGTCCTACACGACAAAAATGCTATGTGATGTCGACTCCACAAAAGTATGGCCATCAATGTTGAGACCAAGCCGCCACACATGTCTATGAAACCTAGTGTGGATGCTTGAAGGATCGTTGGACACCGACCACCTTGAAGATATTAGATTTTTTTTGTATTCTAGCAACAACACGAAGCACACGGTGTATGTGTAAGGAGTCTCTAGCTTGTTACCGGCGACAAAGCCGACAACCCAAGGGATCTTCCAAGAGCGTCGTCTCCAACAATCGTGAGCACCTATGCCGGCAGCCCGGCTTAAGCCCCTCCACCGACACGCCACCGCACTCCCGCGGGATGCCGCCCCACCACCAAACGAAGGGCGATAGAAGGCTGTCCCGCCCACCACACGTCGACGAACCAACATAGGGAATGGATCCACACGTAGGAAGGCGCTTGATCTAGCCGGAGAAAACCGAAAGGATAAGCCCCTATTGCGCGACCCCCACCGCCCGGAGCCGCTATGCCGACCCGGCCTCACGCCCCGCCCCTGCGGGCTGCCTCCTCATGCCATCCCATGCCACGCCAAGCCGAGGGGCGCCCTCCCGGATGCCATCCTTCTCCCGCACGAGAGAAGAACGCGACCCTCCGGCAAGTGCCTCGCCGCCGCCCTCCTAGGGAGCCTTCTTTGGTCTTGCCGGCAGCTCCCTCTAACGATGGCGAGGAGATGAATGGTGGTGGCGGCCGGCCGGGGCGGCGGCTAGGGTTTCGCTGTATTGTCCGTGCGGGGGAAAGCGACACGGGCGGATACTGAACCATTTCCGATCCTTTTGGTTAGTAAATTGCATTGAGCAGCTGCTGAGTCTCCAAAGTATAACTTTGACTTGTTTTTATAAAAATAATTACTGAAAGTGATATATGTATATTTTTATGAAAGTATTTATTAAAAACAAATCTATTCATGTGGCTTTCACATTTCTAAACTCAATAATTTATGTTCTCAATGTTTGACCCATCCTTATATATTTAAAATGACTTTTTAGTACTGAGTGAGTACAATGAACTTGCATATATTTATATGTGTCTTAGCATAAATTATAATGCATACGTATATCAAACTGACAAGCATTCCTACACTGATATACAAATGGTTTTGGCAACACCATTTTCACCACCGCTTTAATGAAAACACAATGGAAAAATATTCACCAAGGTTTGTATATATTACTAGACAACGGTGAAAAATATTATTTTTATAAAAAAGCGGTTAGGCAACTACTATTTTTATAAATTATAGGTACTCCTAAATGATTGTGGAGCGTTAATTTATTCCGATCAAACGGTCACGATCATCTATTACTTTCTAGGAGGTAATAGTATGTATTTAATTTATGAATTTTGCTATTTATCTGTCAACAGATTTTGTTGACTATGTATCTGTCAAAATCTGGACTGTTGATTGTTTGGTTTGAGATTCGTGCTTATTTTCCTGTTTTTGGTGGGCAACAGCGGCAAACCGACGCGCACCGTTTCAGTCCCCAATCTGTCGTTGACCACTCCTGGTTCCCCCAAATCCCGCTCCCGATGTCTGCGCCGGTCATCGGCGCTCGCCTCCCTCGCGCCCGGCAGAGTCCTCTCGCCGCCGCTCGCTGAGCCGTGCTTCGGGCTTCCTCTCCGGCGTATCTTGAGGGGAGATCTGCGCCGGTCTTCGTCGCCGCCTTCCCCGCGGTGCACGGAGGATTTTTTCGCTGCCTCCTTGCGCGACGCCCCTCGCGCGTGCCCTTCCCCGCTGCCGCATCGTCCGCTCGCCGCCGTGAATCTGTCGAGGTCAGCAACTCGGCAACTCGCACCTGCTCTGTATATTTTTGTGGTTGATTTGTGTAGCTATTTTTAGTCTTTTCGCGTTGTTCTATTTTCACGCCGGTGATGTTGCCCCACAAGACATGCCGGCCGCTTGTTCCTGCCGCGCCTTCCCCTGCTTTTCACGGTTAGCGCCTCCAGTGCGCTCAGTTGCAAGGCATAGTGCATCTGCTCCGCGTCTCCACGCCCCAACAGTGTCCCCGCGCTGCCTCCATGGCTGGGGCTGGCTGGGGCGCCTTAACTGGCGGCCTGAGGTCCACAGGCCACAGGGATGTTTCCGCGCGCCGTCTTCCTGCTCTTGAGACTGCAAATCACCTCCATGGCCTGTCAATTTGTTTGTGCCTTGTGCGTGCGTGCTCATTTTTTGTGCTTTGTGGGTTTTTAAATGTTCCAAACACGCTTTTGCTAGTGTAGTAGTGTGTTTTATGCGCCATCACATTTTATTTGATAGAAACTGCAGGATGCAGAGCAGAGTACAATTGGCATCTATTGATCTATTATTAGGCTTGAGTAAATCAATAGATGTACAATTGGCATCTATTGATCTATTATTAGGCTTGAGTAAATCAATAGATGCAGGGTGTTCAGATTTATATTTTGTGTTTTGTGGTCTGATTCAACAGTGACAGACTATTGAGATGCAGATGCATTTGTTTGGTGGTGATTTTTTGGCCTAATTTTGGTTAGCCACGTCCCACTTTGTCAGGTGTTTTGACTATGACGACTCTCAATGTGATAGTGTTGATGATTTGTTGTTCGATATGTATAAAAAAACAGGTATGTTTAAGGCTTCTTTGTCTTCCAAAAGCTATGTATTAGCATTTGAAATATTTTTTTTTCCGATGTGTAACTTGTGTTTTGCTGGTTCAGGTTTTGAAACAGTTGAGATTTAAAATGCCCCTGAAATGTTGTGTACTTTGTCAATGATCAAGGTTAATTAGCAATACTCCTTTTATGATGTGTACTTAACAATACCTTCAATGATGTGTAGTTTGATTTTTTTAATCTATGTTTTTTTTTTCCTAGGATGGTGTTGGCTGTTCTTCTAATTTTGGAACTTCGTGTATCTAGGCTTGAGTGTTTTTAGCATCTATGGTGGCTGGAGAGGTATGTCTTCTAATTTTTATGCAACCTGATATGTTGCTGGAATCTTGTTTTTTTTTTTCAAATTGGTGTTGTGTTCTAAAACTGTTATTTTTGGGGCGGGGGGGGGGGGGGGTGTGGGTGCTGGTTTGCATGTAGTGTCAACTAATGTTTTTGGAATTAACAGAGAGTGCTAAATGTCCATAACGGAGTAGCATTTCCATGCTATTCCTAGTAGGGGATTCGTTTTGGACCTTTTTATATTTTTAAAAGCAGGCCCCCTAGAAGGTAATTTTTTTTTTTTGCAATTCTATATTTTAAAAAAAACCATGCCCCCTACTAGGCAATGGGTTTTTGGGTTTTTTGTTTTTAAATTTAAAAGCATGCCCCCTACTAGGCAATGGGGTTTTGGGGCAATTCTCTTTTGGAAAAAAATAGCATTGCCCCCTACTAGGCAATATGTTTTGGGGCTTTTATTTTTTTTTAAAAAAAAGCATGCCTTCAAGTAGGGGATTAGGGGATTACTTTTTTTTTTTTTTTTTTTTTTTGAAAGCATGCCCCCTAGAAGGCAATTTGTTTTGGGAAATTCTCTCTTTTTTTTTTTTTAAAAATCTTGCCCCAATACTAGTCAATGGGTTTTGGTTTTTTTTTTTTTTTTAAATTTAAAAGCATGCCCCCTACTAGGCAATATGTTTTGGGGCTTTTAGTTTTTTTAAAACAGCATGCCTTCCTAGTAGGGGATTGGGTTTTTTTACTTTTTTTATTTTTAAAAAAGCATGCCCCCTAGAAGGCAATTTGTTTTGGGCAATTCTCTTTTTTTAAAAAAATCTTGCCCCTACTAGTCAATGGGTTTTTGGGGTTTTTTTTTTTTGAAATTTAAAATCATGCCCCCTTACTAGGCAATAGGTTTTGGGGTAATTTCATGCCATTATTGTCTACTCTGCAGATTCACTTGTCACACCACATGTAATGATATGTATTTGATTAGTATTTGGAAGTTTGAGGGAGTCTTTTGTTGGCGAATGGAAGTCTTTATTTGAGAGAGTCTCTATCTGTATCTATGTATTTGTCTTTGTATTTTTTTTTTTGAATGGAAGTCTTTATTTGTGTGTGTCTCTCTCTATTTCTCAATGACTAATCTGTCAAAGTTTCCTTTCTCTGCTTGTCCCTTTGTATCTGTTTCTTATTGAAATTTGTCTTTCTTTAGTTATTTTAGTAGAAATTTAATCTATTTATGTATCTTTTTTTTCTTTTTTTTTTTTTTTGATGTGTATGACTCTGTTGTCTCCGTGTAGTCTATTTTATGTTTCTATTTCTCTCTATCTGCTTGTCTCGTTTTTTATTGTCTTTTATTGGTTTTACAGCAACTATCATCAAAATCTGTATTTCTTTAGTTTTTTGAGTAGAAATTTACTCTGTCTCTCTCTATGTTTTTGTTTTTATTTTCCTTTCTCTGCTTGTCTCTATTAGCCTTTTTTCCCTCTATCTTTATTTCTCTCTCTGTTAGTCTATTATCTATCTCTATCTATGTTTCTTTTTCTAGGCAATTTTTTATGTCTCTTTTTAGCTAGGAATTTCAGTTTTTGCTGTAACCAACCTCTTTGTTCTTGTCCTGATTTTGACACCTGACCTATGTAATCTGAAACATGCAGGTGAGGCCATCATCCAAGGATTCCAGCAGTACATTTGTGATGCTGGTCATCATCCCAAGTGCTTTTTGTTCCCTAGATGGGAGGGCGAAACGTGAGTAATAAAGCAATCACCTCTGATAGAGAGAGAAAATGCTACTGCTGCATGGAAACGCATAAGGTTACCACCTCATGGCTAGTTCAAAAATGGGAGGAAGAAAAGCAATATTGATATCAAATGCTAGTTTATTTGACTTGTTTTCATTTCCTTTTTATATCTATCTATGTGTGTAGGAAACCCAAAGGAAAGAAGCAGAGGCTGCATATGTGTCTAAAATGCAATAATCTTAAGCCACTGGTATATGTCACTGTAATTATTGACCGAACTGGAATTTTGGGATGGAATGAAATTTTTGGGAGAAGTATTCTGCTAATGTCTCGATTCCTCCTATGACTTTGCAGCTCGCTCTTCACCACAGTCCCCAGACATGGAGTTCCAAGACCGCTGCCACCAGGTCCAGGGAGCCCAAGTTGACTGTCTGCTCTTGGTAAGCAGCTGCTCTGTTTCCTACAAAAATGTCGCCCTGTTGTTGTCTTAATTTTTGTTTTCTTTTCGTTTTGTTGCCTTGTTCGATTGTTCCTCTACACCTTCACTGAATGCAAGGGTTGGCGTGTTTGTTCTTGCCTGCAGACCTCGATGATACCCTGTACCCGCTGAGTGCCGGGATCGCAGGCCATGTCAAGAACATTGAAGGTGAGGTTCCTCTTTTTGTTGTTATTGCTTTGTTTTTCAGTACTGTCTGAACTTTTTCAGCGAACTGAATGCCTGCAACTTTTAAACTTTTGCCACCATTCATTTCATATTACTTGGTCGAGAAGCTGGGTATTGATGAGAGCAAGATCGAGAATCTATGCAATTTGCTGTACAAGAACTATGGCACCACCATGGTTGGCCTTAGGGTATGTCTACCTCAGCTTTCATGATCCCTTGAACTTTTCTATCAGTGAGTCAGTGAACTAAAAAGGCCCCATCTTTTTGCCCCATTCCTATGGATTCCCCAGGCAATTGGCTACAACTTCGATTCACGATGAGTACCACGCTTAGTCCATGGAAGGCTGCCGTACGACAACATCAAGCTCGACCCTGTTCTCAAGCACATTCTCAATCACATTCTCAAGAACCTTCGCTTCAGCAAACTCGTAAGTGTCCTCCTCAGACTGACACATTCTCAGTAGAAGCTAGTTCATGCTGCCGTGAGCATCAGTGATGACATGGTCGAGGTTTCTGTCAAATCCGTTGGTGGTGGTTGAAATTGTAGAGTCGGTATGACATTATGAACCAACCTGACTTTTGTTTTTCATGAGCCAGTGTTTTTTGGATTGTGTTTTAATTCGAAGTTTGATCCTGTTCTTGTTTCCTATTTTAGGAGACTGACATTCTAGACAAGAGGGAAATGGAAGCTGAGATGGCTGAAGAGTATGTGGAAATGACAGCTAATAGCAGGACAGCCGGTTTACCACATTGCGTAGGAATAGGTTGTTAATGTCCTGACTGTCACAACTACATTTGTTAATGGGTATAATTTGCAAGTGGGTTATTGTATCTTTGTTCTAATGGGTATTTGCTAGTTAACCTTTTTTTGAAAACTTGACAGATGTGTGTGTTATAAAATCTGTTGACAGATTTCTATATGAAAAAAAAAATCTGTTGACAGATTTGTGTGTGAGGAAATCTATCAACAGACAAATAGACACTCCCTTTATAACAGCAGAGAATACAGGTATCAATCACCTTGAGGAAAAAGGGCAGATCTGCACTGGGGCCCCTCGACGAGAACGTCGCGACCCTCGGTGAGGCCACCTGGGGCCCGACCATGGTCGCCGCCGGAGAAATCTTCACCAACGGGCTGGCAAAAGTTAATTACACTGCAGGGATCAGGCATCACCGTACGTACCATTATACTATATATTCCTGAATGAACAAAGGTGCAGCATGCAGATTGTATATGGCCGACCGGCCGGACGGATCACCTCCTGCTTTGTGACATTATTATCCTTATTATCCTGGTTGTGGTTTCCTTGTCCACCACCACGCAGGGCATGTGGCCTTGGCAGTACGGCATCAGGGAGGTGAGGGAGTCGGTGTTGTACAGCTCGAAGATGATGCCCTTGGCCCCGCCGGCGCTGGCGGCTTGCATGGCGCTGGCTAACCCCGACATTTCCGGTGCAATGCATGCGATGATGTTTCCGGTGATGTTTGCGCTGAGGAGGAGTGATGATGAGACTGAGTTATTTAATTCAGATAGATTGACTGAGATAATTATTTTTAGGGCCACCATGGTAATTCTCATGAGAGAGCGTCAGGAAGTAGAATAAAATTTAATTTAGAACAGCTATATATGTGATCTATTCTATTCTTTTTTTACAAGAAAATTTATGCACTTTGTGACACATGCATAGCTATTGTTATCTAAAAATAAAAACAAGGACGAATTGGAGCGAAGTAAAGCCGTCTTTGCTCTCGGATGCCGCTGAGCGGTTGTGGTAATACAATGATTGACCCTGCAAGTTGGCTCACGTCCCGCACCGGGGAGCCGGCGACCGTCGACGCGGTGTGCATGCCGTGGCCGTGCGCGTCCCGCGGCGACTTGTACTCGTCGATGCCGTCCTTGCCGTACCACCGCGCGCCGATGACCTTCCGGTTGCAGCAGCTCGCGTTGAACGCCTGGCCGGTCTGGCACACGCCTTTCCACCGTTTCGGCACGGGGCCGTACCCGCTGTCGTCGAAGCTCCGTGATTCGGGCCAGATGCCTGGAAGTACATGCCGCCAAATTCTGTGAACTCAAGCTCCGTCTCCGTGAGATTTTACATGAGGCCGGAAACCAATCAAAATAAACCTGAGTCTATGATGCCGACGATGACGTCCTCGCCGTACTTGGCCTTCCTAAGGAGCCGTGACGACCACGACGATGGCTGTTGGCCGTAGCTCATGCCAAGAAAATCCCAGCTCCGAGTCGTGTGCAATTTGTGGTAAGTATTGGGCTTCACTCTCACAACACCAGGGTATTCTACAACATTGCAAATAGATTCGTTATTATATATCAGTTCGTACTGCTAACGTTTGCGGGTAATATAACATGACTTTAATATGTTCTGGCTTTTATTTTGTTGGCTCGATCGATAGGTGGGTGACTACTTACTCCGAAGCTCCTCTGCCTGCGCCTCGGTGAGCTTCGCCGCGAAACCGGAGAATCCGTGCTTGTAGCTGTAGACTATGGAGTTGAGGGCTTCATCCTTGCTGATCCATCGATGATACAGTACATATGAATGGCAAAAGGTGAGCAGAAAGCCAGCTTACAAATATATAAATGCGTGCAGAGCCATTGCCACCTTGTTGAATGAGTCGTTTACCTCCCAAGAATGGAGGTCAGCGCGGCGTGGTGAGATGACATAACCACGGATGGGTCATCGTGCATCTTCCTACCCATGTACACAACGTAGATCGTCGTCTGAGTTTTTCAGGAAGCAGAGCATCAGTGACAAGCAAGGCCCCTTACTGAGGGAGAGAGACCTACAGAGACACCAAGCTTCAGGGAGGATGGAAAGGAAATCACACACAGCTTACATCGCCTGATGATGATGCATCAGTGTACAGGGGCAGCAGCAGTAGCACGAGGAACCCAAGCAGTAGTGCAGATGATGAGATAGTCTGTGATCTCGAGGCCATCTTTGGATTATTCTGATGAGTGCACATCTTCATATGTGCCTGTGTATGCTGCTTGCATGTGTATATATAGCTGTTTTAGACCAGTGGTAGGCCAGTTGTGTCATAATCTGTCTTACGCAGCATAATTGTCTTACAGCTGTTTTAATTTGGACCAATGATATGTCAGTTATGTGAAGGACACAAACAAAAAAGGAGAGACAGAGGACATTGTTCCGCAAAGAATTTTGGACCATGAAACTATTCTGCATCAAATCACAATATTCATTTTGTTCTAGGCAAATAGTTGTGGCGGATTACATCTTGCATCAATGCATAAAACAGCTTATTTCACAAAATATATGTGAATCATGAAGCAGTCACTAGCTTATCACAAATAGGAAGACACCATTGTTCCCTATATATTCTTTTCAGCTGAAAGACCTAATATTCCTAGTAAAGGCAAAATGCATGATGCGTCCCTAGCACTATAAAAAAGCAATTTATTGTTACATCTCGTTTTATTTCAGGCAAAATCCTGAAATGACCCATCTCTCAATATAGACCTATTTTCAGAAGCGGCTTCATAAGCAACCACCTCCATAAATCCTATTTTTTGAGATAGGTGCTTATGTGGTGTCAGCCTTGAAAACTAGGCTTGTGACCCAATTAACACAATCAGCCTCTGTTAGACTTGATCAACATAAGCAACGCTAGGGTTTGCCACTCTACTCCCTCTGTCTCTGTCTCTCCCTCAGTCTCCAGCCAACGTTGCCACTCCCTCTATGGCTTCACCCTGGCAAGGTCACCAACGCTAGTGTCTCCCTTCTCTACCCTTGTGAAGACTATGCGACATAGGTTTATGAGGCAAGGGCCATACCTCGCCAACCTCGTACATTCCCTTGTCAATGCAACTAGAAAGAGCATGTACTCTCCATCACAATGCACCAACTAATAAGAATGCAGTGCCAGGGAGAAACCCTACAAAGGTAATCAATTGGGTCTGCACAAGGACGGCTCACTCCCTCTCCTCATCCTTGCTTCTCCTTTGATCGTATTTTCCTGAATACGCAAAAGATTTATGTATTATTATATTAAAAAGAAGAGTTTAAACATACAGACAATGCGTCTATCAAGCGCCAAAGGAGGATGACCTAAAACAGCCGTAGCTGGACCACCCTAGTAAAAGACCTCAAGTTTTGATACTACATAAATGGAAAATAACCAAAACTAACTCAGCAGTGCGACCTAGGAGGTGGCCTTGCGTCTTCCGCTGCCTGGACGAGCCCTTTCCACCGTCTAGGAATAGTGCGTCCAGTGCTTCGACGTTTGATGCCGTCAGGTTGCCCTTGAAGATTTTTTCAAAGGCCTCCAGCTCCGACGCGAAGGGCGCTGATAGGGTATTTACAGCTCAAAGCTCGACCTTCCTGGGGACCTCATCAAAGTCATCCACCTTGGTGCCATCGTGCTCAAGTACTCCAAGGACTCATCAGAGCTACCTACTTTAGGGATCAGCACTGTGGCGTCTTGGGTCAATGTCTTGGCAACCAGGATGACATAGTGAGGGCCAAGATAGACACCACTATGAGGGGGGCCTCGCCATGATGACACTGGCTGTGTAGTAAAGATTGGAGTAGTGATCAGTACTAATTTTGGAATTTAAAAATCACAACTTAACCATAGGACAAGATCTATTATACCCTGCATTTGGTGTATCTTCTCGAATGGCCAAATTAACATCACTCAAACTTTTCAAAGTGGACAAGGCTATTATAGTCTGTTTGCACCGAGCGTACTCAAGAAATCTTGAAGGTGGTCAAAAGCTCTAGGCCTAAAAGGGTATCCAATGCAAGTAGGCAAGTTTGGCATGGGCCCACCAAACCTAAATGGCCGTTTAGTTCATTTAATCAGCGTAAGTGAAGGTCATCCATGTTAGTTAGGCCCTAAACGGTGAATTAAACAGTTGGACCATTTAAAACATAATCAAGTTAAACATGATTACATGAGCTAAATAGTCATTTAACTCACCATTTAGTCAATAGGGGGAATTACAACTACCACATTTGGCACCAAACTAATTAACATTGTAAGTATATGAGGGGAGATGGGATTTAGTTTTCTTTTAAAAAAATATTTGGTACAATAATTATTTTTACATGCATAATGTATATTTCTATTATATTTAATTTTTACATACATAAATATTTATTGTTACTATACCAAACCGTTTAGACTATTTAACTCCGTTTAAACATCGTCTAAACGGTCTAAATGCTAAACAAAGGGTGACCGATTGTTTACCGTTTAGTGTTTATAATAACAGTAAACATCGGTTTGCTCATTCAATAAATGATCCTCGCAGTATTTGGTATGTGCATACAATTTAATAAAATAGTGTCGTTGCATTTCTTCATATATACATGGATTAACGTGTATACCGCAGCGGATTTTAGATTGGGCGTTTGGGCTGCACTGAGTTAGCAACATCTAGAGGATGTCGTCTTAGCGTGTATATAATGGAGGTTGATGAGGAAGTAGATTGCCAAATAACAGGTTTTTTTTTACTATATATATCATAGCACCCTGGTGTTTAGAAGCTGGATAAGATGTTTAAGTTAGCACGAACGTTTAGTAAGTGTTAACAATATGACTGAGTCTATAGCCTAAGCACACGTTTGCATCGTAGGATTAGGAATTGGCTTCTATAACATATTTAATGATATGGCAATATTTATTTTCCGCAAGGTTGGGGAGTTTGCTCGATTTGCGTGAGAAGATCTTCTTAAGCCGGAATACCCGCGGCTGTCTAGCCACTGCAGATCAAGTTTTTCTTTGCAATACTTATTGGTAAAGACATATTTATTTTCTTAAGCCCCATACCTTGCAGTATACTACCTGTCCTTAGCTGAGAAGCTTTGAGGCACGGAACCCCACTTGCTTATTGTTGGTGGCAGGTAAAACAGTTATCCACTGCTGTGACGAAGGATGCTGGTTGAGTGGAGATTTGCAAGAAGCATCACCTTCAAACCAGTTAGTGAGGGAGTGGTCTCTTACCAGACCGATACTATAGTACTCACAAGTATAAGATACAGTGGATCAAGGTCTCGAACTCCGGCAATCTGCCGTCGTCCGCCGCCGCCGCAGCCTTCAGGCTCGGTTACAAGAATGACCAAGTTCGATTTCTCCTCTCTCCGCTCAGCCGTTACATAGAAGAAGATGCTCTCGCGTTCTTGGGCCAAACAGGCCAACTATCTACTCCATCCTTGGCCTGCTACCTTTGGGTTGGGCTTCTTGCTTCGCTTGCCGCGGCCCAGCTGATCCATTCCTCCGTCACTTTGTTTCCTTCATCACTAGCGTCAGGTAAACCAGCATCAGCATTCAGCTCACCATCATCGGGGCGCCATGACGGGTGATGGTGACATTCCCCCTTCTTTAGTTCCAGCTTGACCCCAAGGCTGGCGCCTTCGAAATTGCTGACGTAGAGGGAGCTCATCTTCCCAGGACGCCAGGTCGTCGGGCAGGTATGACCACCGAACCAGCACTTGAGGCACCGTTGAGTCGTGTTCTTGGCGTTAACAATGATCCAATACCTCTTCAGGAACCTGCAGGTGATTAGTAATATCGGAGAGGCGAGATTACTGTTGTTTTAGCAGAGACAACTTTCTTAAGCGAGAAACATGGAACATAGGGTGAATATGGCAAGATTCAGGTAGTTGTAGCTTATATGCAGCGGGACCAATTCTCACGAAGAATCTTGAATGGGCCAAAATACTTGAAGGATAGCTTGTTAGATGATCTGGGGGCCAGTGATGTTTGAACATAAGGCTGAGCTTTGAGATAGACCAGTTCACCAACTTGAAACTCTCTGAAGGATCGATGTTTACCTGCTTGAGTTTTCATCTTGTTTTGAGCTCTAATAAGATCTTTGTCTCACCACCTTTGCATAAGCTCTCTTTCTGCTAGCCACTTATGAGGCTCAATGTGTTGACATGATTGTGAGATGTCAATACTGAAATGCCTCGGCTCATGACCTTACAAGACATAAAATGGAGTCTGCCCCAAGGATGAGTGATAAGAAGTATTATACCAATACTCTGTTAAAGACAACCATTTGGACCATTTTGTTGGGCAAGCTTGTACAAAGCATCTCAAATATGTTTCTAGACATTGGTTGACCCTTTCGGTCTGACCATCTGTTTGTGGATGGTAAGAGCTACTCATCTTCAATTCAGGTCCCAAGAGTTTGAACAGTTCTTGCCACACTTGGCTTGTGAACACTTTGTCTCTATCAGACAGTAGAGTTAGAGGTAAACTGTGCAGCTTGAACACTTGGTTCATGTACTCAATAGCCACCTCCATAGCAGTATATGGGTGAGAAAGTGGGAGAAAATGAGCATATTTAGAAAATTTGTCCACCACTACTAGAATACTATTGTATTTTGCTGACCTTGGCAGCCCTTCAACAAAGTCAAGGGTAACCAGTTGCCATGCACCTTTTGGTATGGGCAAGGGGGCTAATAATCGGGACAGGCCACTCTTTCACTTTTAGCCTGTTGGCATACCTGACATGTTGCCACAAATTCCTTGACAAAATTCTTCATTCTGGTCCAAGCAAAATGTGCCTTAACTCTTTTATAAGTCACCTCATATCCAGAGTGACCTCCCACAACCGGAGTGTAAAGGCGATTTAATTTTATAGTGTAGCTTAGAATCTTGACCAACCCAAATTCTGTTTTTATATCCGATAATTCCATCCTTGATATGGTATAGGCCTTGAGGTGAGCTAACTGCTAATTGTGACAGCAGTTGCTTTGCATGAGAGTCTGTATAAGAGTTCTGAACCTCTAACAACCATTGTGGTTTGCAGATAGATAAAGCAGACGACTCATAAGTATCAGGTGGCAAGAGCCTAGACAATGCATCAGCTACTTTGTTGTCAGCACCCTTTTTGTAGACAATCTTGTAATGAAGGCCCATAAGCTTGGTTAAAGCCTTATCTTTTGCCATGGTGTGGACATTCTTTGCTCATCTAGATTGGTCGACTACTGTTGGTCGTCAGTTAAGATGGTGAACTGAGAGTATTGCAGGTAGTGGTACCAATGGTCAATTGCCATAAGGATTGCTAGACATTCTTTTTCATAAACTGACAGGCCTTGTGCTCTTGGCCCCAAGGCTTTACTGACATAGGCTATTGGGTGACCTTGCTGTTGAAGAACAGCTCCAATTCCATTAATTGATGCATCGGTCTCAATGACAAAAGGAACAACAAAATTTGGCAAAGCAAGCACGGGAGCTGAAATGAGTGCCTGTTTAATAGCCTGAAATGTAGTTTCAGTTTAGATGTCCAAATAAACATGGTCCCCTTCTTAAGAAGATTAGTCCGAGGTTTTGCAATGAGCCCAAACTAAGAGACAAACCTCCTATAGTACCCAGCCATACCTAAAAAGCTTCTTAGGTCCTTGAGATTGGATAGTTGAGGCCAATTCTTGATAATGGCAATCTTAGTTGGGTCTGTAGCTACTCCATTTGCACCCCACCACATGTCCCGGATATGATAACTCAGTCTTTGCAAAAGAACATTTTGACAATTTAACTTGAAACTGATGTTTCTGCAACAGGGTAAGTACTTGCACAATATGCTCCAAATGTTCTTCCCAAGATTTGCTATAAATCAGGATATCATCTATGAACACAACAGCACATTTCCTCAACAGAGAAGCTAATATAGTGTTCATTACAGGTCGAAATGTGGCTGGTCCTCCCGTGACTCCATAAGGCATAACTCTATATTCATAGTGACCACTATGGGTTTGGAAGGCAGTTTTCTGTTGGTCGACTTCACTCATCTTGATTTGATGGAAACCAAAGGATAGATCTAGTGTTGTGAACCACTTTGCACCTTGCAATTCCTCTAAAAGTTCCTCAATAACAGGTAAAGGATACTTGGCCTTAACAAATCAATGCATTTAGTCTTCTATAATCCACACATAAACGCCAATCTCCAGTTTTCTTTTTGACTAGGAGCACATGTGATGAATATGGGCTAGCACTAGGCTGTACCCATCCTTTGTCTAGCATTTCTTGGATCTGGTTTTCAATCTCAGTCTTTTGGGCAGGGTTGTACCTGTATGGCCTCGGGCTAAAAGGTTGTGCTCCAGGAATCAAAGAAATTTTATGATCTCCATGCCTTGATGGTGGTAATTTGTGTGGTGGCTCAAAAAGTGGTGCAAAATCAGTTAAGACTTGTTGCAGATCGGGTGGAACAGAAGACTCTTCACAGTTCTTAGATTTTGTACTCTTGTCTTGTAACTGTACCATGTATAGAACAGATTCACTCTTCTCATAAAGCGTGTAACTGAGAAAATGATATAGGTGGCCCCATAAATGTGCGAGTGAATTCCCTTAAGCTTCACGGACTTGTTCTTATAAGTAAACCGAATCCACTTTGTTCATCCCGGACTACTTGCATTGGACTCAGGGGTTTCAACCAATCAATGCCCAACACTATGTCGTAACCAGATAGTGGGATTATCTTCATGGTTGTTGTAAATGTAGTGCCCTGGCAGCCCCAGGCTAACTGTTGCAGCTCATGAGTACAAGAAATAGCGACCATTTGCAACTTGAGCCTGAACTGGATTCTCTAACCGACACCAACCAGGAATTTTTTTGTGCAATATCGGTGCTAATGAAAGAATGAGTACTGCCGGAATCTATGAGCATGAATACATCTATTCCTTGAATATTACCATTGAATCTTAATGTTTTACGACCTTCGTACCTGACACGGCTTGGAGAGATATAGACATCAGATTTTCATCAGAATCGAGTCTTCTATGATTTTGCGGTTTCATCATCATAATCTTGAAAAACAGTCCCAAACAAACTTGCATAGCATGGATAGAAACATTAGCGGGACAGGTATCTTTGAGAGGATTCCACTTTTCACCACATTTGAAACAGAGACCCTTAGACCTTCTGTACTTCTTCAAGGCCTGAATCTTGTCATCAGCAGTCTTGTTGTGGTGAGTATCCACATTCTTCTTGTCATCACTATGCCTTGTACTTGATGAGCTATTCTTACGGTTCTCTTTAGACTTGCTTCTTTGAAGAATAAGATTCATGCCTCTTGGGGACATAATCCAGCACCGACTCCTCCTGTAAAAGAGCAAGGTTGCTAGCAGTATCCAGATCTTGAGGTTTATGCATCATAACAACTGCTCTAACTTCTTTGTTTAACCCATCTACAAATCTATTGGTTATAGCAGAACTAGAAAAACTGGGATCATGGGCTAGGAGTTGATGAACTATACCACTAAACTCTTCTATATACTCTAAAGCGTGTCAGTTTGCTTGATATGAAAGAAATGCCTGAGCAAATGATTATGCTCATCTTTGTCAAACCTAGTACACACAGTTTGGACAAAAGTTTCCCAATCCATGGCCTTAATTGTGTGTTCCATGGTCTGAAACCACAGAGCGGCAGAGCCCTCCAGACGCATTGTAGCATATCGAACCCATTTGCTAGGATCAGTGGCATAAACATCAAAGAAGGCCTCACAGCGTTTGACCCATAACCTAGGGTTGGATCCATCAAATGAATGCAACTCTACATTTGGTATAGGTGGATGAACAAAGATGATACAAAATGTATGCTCATGACGAGACTAGCAGTATGATGAGACTTAGGCGGGCGTCGAACCTTGTGTCAGGGGTCGACCGGGCAGTGGTAAACACCACCCCAAAGTCTCCCTTGCCGTGGTCAATGGACCCAGATGCCGCCCGAGGCGGGTGAAGCTCAGGTGGGCGGAGCTCGGCATCCTCATCTTCGGAGAGGCGAAGTGGTCCTCCCGAATTGCCTTGGTCAGCGGCGGTTCCGCGTCGTCACCTCGCCATGATCCGCCATGGACTGATCGGCAGCTTCAACGGTTGGAAGCACGTTCTCCAGCGGTATCCACGCGCTTGCCCAGCTCGATGACCGTGTGCTCGAGCTCATGAACGCGATTGTCGATCGGCGGGCTTCCAATTGAAGAGATCCGTCCTCATGGAAGTCATATCGGACCGCAAATCCTTCATCTCCTTGGAGTTCTGCTGCAACAGCGCCATCACAGCGCCGAGTTGTTCCTCTGGCGTCGCCATGCGGGTGGGGTATGAGTGGGAGGCCAGGATGAGATCAGAAAAATTTGGGGAAAAATTTGGTGGTGTGGCTGTGGATTGAACGGAGCTGATACCAGATTGTTACCAGACCGATACTATAGTACTCACAAGTATAAGATACAGTGGATCAAGGTCTCGAACTCCGGCAATCTGCCGTCGTCCGCCGCCGCCGCAGCCTTCAGGCTCGGTTACAAGAATGACCAAGTTCGATTTCTCCTCTCTCCACTCAGCCGTTACATAGAAGAAGATGCTCTCGCGTTACTGGCCAAACAGGCCGACTATCTACTCCATCCTTGGCCTGCTACCTTTGGGTCGGGCTTCTTGCTTCGCTTGCCGTGGCCTAGCTGATCCATTCCTCCGTCACTCATCACCAGCGTCAGGTAAACCAGCATCAGCATTCAGCTCACCATCATCAGGGGCGCCATGACGGGTGATGGTGACATGGTCCTAAGAGAGAGAGCGTGCTCACAGGTTTCCAAAAGTCGGCACAATATTAGCTCCACATGAGCATAGTGCACATTAGCAAAAGCATTACACTACCACAAGCATATCACGTTGAAAAAGATGCATCATTGGATGGGTGTGCTCGGTCTAGGAGAGACAGGGAAGAAGGGAGGTCTTAGGTTTTATACGTACTTTATCTATCAAAACTTGACAGCAATATCACGTTGCCACTACCGGTTCATGCCATGTATTGACACAGGCATATCATTGTTGGGTTGAAGAAACGACCTGAACCAATAGTGATACACTGATACTCCATGTATGAGTGTTGGGTTGTGGTTATACCCAACAGGGATATGTCAAAGTCTGGAGCCGATGGTGATAGGTGGCTTTAGGCCGCGTTTGATTGGCGACCAACAGATGCTGCGCCGCGCCGCACCCTCCGCGCCGTTGTTGCATCGTGCGTTTCCTTTACTGCCCCATTTGCGGCTGCCGCAGACTTGTCGTGCTTGTCCAGTTCAATTTAGCTGCCAAATCGTGCTACAGTTGCGGCAGTTGCGGCGGCCGTTTTCTGCACCGCACCTTCGGCAAGCCAGAGACTCGGCATGGCATCTTCTGGACACCGTGTTCTCTTTCCCTCTAACCTCTAACTGGAAATTGAATAAGAGAAGATAAAGCTACGCATTCACTCGTAGCACTCGTTAGGCCCCCCATGAATTAATTTACTATTAATAGGATCTCGATCATTGTTCGGATTCAGAGGCTTACAATTCGGCATGAAGCTGGATCAGTGCCAATTCTAGCACACCCGGCAGAAATTGTTGGTTCTATAGTACTGACGTATCTATACATAGAGAAGACACAAGTATTTTTTTTTAAAAAAGTTGTAACTTCTAAAGACTGCACCTCAGGTTTTATCCCCGCGGTCTAATTCGTTCCTCAGGTTTTATGAGATTAGGATCACCTTGCTAGTCAGCTAGTCTAAATAAGTGTGGGACATGCAGTACATAAACCTTGTTTTTTCAAAAGTTAGCACCTCTGGTTGACTAACTTTCTAGTCTAGTAGCTTATCTCTTCTAGAAACTTTATAGCGATATATGAAAAGAAGATCTGGTCTGTAATTAGAAATCTGATTGGGACCCCCACTTATAGAAACATTGGACCCAATAATGCAACCTCGGCAGACAGAGATATGTACACAGACAGTGAGACAGCACCTGCTGCAACCGAGAGACGGATCAGAAGCGCTCACGGGCCAGAAAGCCATAAATCCATGTGAAGCACAAGCACTAGTAGCCTAAGCCTATATATATGTAAAATAAGTAACAATATATATGTAAAAATATTAATATCTGTAACGTCAAATACTTATATTACGAAAGCATGTTTCATGAAATCTAATCATACCTATTTAATACTATAAATATTATTTTTAATATAAAGTGGTCAAACTTGATCTGCTGTTCTAAAATGCATGCTTTTTAGTATGGACAGGGGAGACAGGGAGTATATTATTAGCCTTGTTCTAAGAAGCATTTGCCATACCTAGAGTGTAGAGTCAACGGTCAAAAGGCTTTTTTTAGAATTTGTTAGTATAATTATAGGCTGCGTTTGCATAAGTACAATAGGAGGCTGATATGTGGTTGGCACTTTGCTTTCTTCGTTAGCATGCCTTTATAGGGGTATCCTTTGTTGCGCTAAAGGTGTAATCATTAGATAGTTGACTACATGTCTATACGGTACCAGAATAGTTTTTTGAAAAAAAACCGTACTATACATGCATGACTTTTGTGCTTGTTCCGTACATGTTTGCATTAGTAGAAGTAGACGTCATCGATCCCCAGTCACAGGCAACACCGCAACATGCAACGGAGCTGACGTACATGATGATTCAAGGGGCACTAGCTTGCACGTACAATATGCAGCATAATATCGTCCTGGTACAGCTAGCGCTTAGTAGCAACAATAATGCAATATTCCACTAGTAGTAGCCATGCATAAGCGTCAACTCTTCTCTCCGATGCTCGGTGAGTGCTATCCATGACAATAAGAGAGGGAATGCTAGCAGAAATTGGATATTCATGGATTTTAGCAAATGAACTAGAAATTCAAATTTTGATGGGGGCCGTCTCTTCCTAGTTCATTTTTTGAACTAGAGAATATCCATTGGACATCCATAGACATCCAACTTCCACCTATAGTGATAATGATGGAATTAGGTTCTGTCTCAGATGCCTCTCCAGTCTACACCGAACAAAGCTGAGGTGCCGGCGCTCCCTCTACTGTGTCCATGTGAATGAGCGAGAGTGAGCAGCGAGGGAGGTATGGATCCATTAGCACTAAAATTAACTAGCTAATAGCTAATAACTGCTATTTTTATTATCTAGCTAGTTTTTAGCAGGTACTGTTTGAATCCACCTGCTAATAGGTGGTTAGGTAGTGAGTTGAAGGTGTATATGGACTATTAGCACATATTAGCAACTCCAAATTAAACCCTGTTAATGAAACAAATGGTTAGCAACCCTCCAGCTAATAATTAGCAGGTTTGTTAATTAGTAGATCTGTTTGGATCTACTAGTTATAATTTTAGCTGCTAATTTTTAATACTAATAGTCCCAAGCAGTTCTTAAATAAAGATAAAGCATCCTTACGAGTCATCACATCACCACCACTGCTGCCTCTGCTGGGATTGGGAATGGAAAGTGGACCGTGTCCGTAGCCATAGTTGGGACTCTACTAGTCAATGACGATATCGTCAGCCATAGTTAGCGTCAACTCTTCTCCTCTCCGATGCTCGGTGAGTGCTATCCATGACAATGATGATTGTTGACGAAGAAACTAGGGTTCCACGCCAAGCACCTTTGGGAGGGCCTTGGGCGCCCACGAAGGTTGTGATCAACCTTGAAGCAGCGAACACCGCAGGCGTAATCAACCCGCGAGCGATCAAGAGACCGTTAGGGCGATGTAGAGCTTCGGTGGCGGCTGGAAGAACCTCGAACGCACCTCCGGGAAGACCGTCGGGAGGGCGACGTGAGGATGCCCTAGGACCGGCAAGGCCGCCCTAGAACGCCGACGAAATTCGTGGAGAACGCCGCCCGAACAGCAGGGTAGAGAGGAAGTTGACCTACAAGCAAGACGGTAGTAGATGTGTTTGTCGATTGGATGTAGATGGGATCAAATCGGCCATGAACCTCTTTATTATATAGAGGAGGGTGGTCTTATCCTTTTAGGAAACCGTCCTTGGACGTTTCCAATCTCCAAAAACCGACCCAAACACGATTAGGAAAGAGATCGGTTCGGGATCGTACGGACACGGCCCGTCGCGGGTTGACCGGACGCTGGGCCGGTCTTGGCCGGGCGCTCCGGTCACTAGCGTCCGGTCGATTCGAAGCTCTGAAACGCGCCCGCCCACGCCCTGGCCGACCGGACTCTTGGACGGACGCATGACCGACGCCGAACCATGACCCGGACGCTCCGGTCCACTAAGCGTCGGTCAATTCGAGAAAACTCTGAAATCGCGTCCACACGCACCTGATGACGGATGCCTTGACCGAACGCACGAAGAATGACCGGACGGTCCGGTCGCCAGCGTCCGGTCACTTCCAGAGAAGCCTGTTTGTTCTTCCTCGAAAATTTGGCTAAGTCTGGATTTTTGCGGTGAGTTAGCCCTTCATAGAATTGGCTAAGTCTGGAATTTTACCATGTCTTAGACCAAGCCATTTTTGAGTGTCAACAATGATATTAGCAAGCTAGGCTCTGTCTCAGATGCCTCTCCATCGAACAAAGCTGAGGTGCCGGTGCTCCCTCTACTGTCTGTGTGAATCAGAGAGCGAGAGACGCTAACAAGGGCATAGTTTGGATCCACCTGCTTAATAGATGGTTAGATAATGAGTTGAAGGTATGTATATATATGAACTATTTAACACTTATTAGCAACTCCAAATTTGCTACTGGAACTAATAGTTAATAGCCCTCCAGCTAATAATTTGCAGTTTATTAGCAGGTCTGTTTGGATCTACTAGCACTAATTTTAGCTACTAATTTTAAATGCTAATGGATCCAAACAGTCCCTAAAAAAGATAAGGCAGCATTACTAGTCATCTCAATCTCATCACCACCAGTGTTGTCTCTACTGGGATTGGGAATGGAAAGTGGACCGTGTCCGTAGCCATAGTTGGGTCTCTACTAGTCAATGACGATATCGTCAGCCATAGTTAGCGTCAACTCTTCTCCTCTCCGATGCTCGGTGAGTGCTATCCATGACAATGATGATATTAGCATGCTAGGCTCTGTCTCTGATGCCTCTCCGCCGAACAAAGCTGAGGTGCCGGTGCTCCCTGTACTGTCTGTGTGAATCAGCGAGCGAGAGACGCAAACAAGGGCATAATTTCGATCCACCTGCTTAATAGATGGTTAGATAATGAGTTGAAGGGGTGTGTGTGTGTGTGTATATATATATATATACTGTATGTATATTGTGCACCTGGGTGCATCTGCTATACAGGATGCACCCAGGCCAACCGACGCGTCAGGGAATCCCGCATGCAGGCCAACCGACGCGCCAGGGAATCCCGCATGCAGGCCAACCGACGCGCCAGGGAATCCCGCATGCAGGGAACCGCACGCACGAGACCTTCCTGGGAATCCCGCATGCAGGGAATCTTTTTTGTTTCGGATCGAAAAAATGCAATATCTCCTAAACCGTAGCTCCAATTTCAGATCCGTTTGCACCAGGTTGTTGAAAAAAATGTGCTTAACAAAATGAGATCCAACATGACTATATTTCACAAACTTTTTTTCGAGTACGTAATTGCAACTTCACTGTACTATGAGTTGCCATCGTGACTACAACATAATTGCAACTTGACTGTAGCATACTTTCTTTGTTGTGAGTTGTTTGTTGTGCTATGAGTTGTCTATTGTGAGTTGTTTGTTGTGCTAGGACAGGACCCTCTCTTGTCAATTGTTATTCCATAAAAAAGTTGTCTATTTTTTCTTGTTTGCTGTTCCAGGATAGCTCTCTATCTTGTCTATGTTTTTCCATAGAAAAGAATTGTCTATTGTGAGTTGTTTGTTGTGTTAGGACAACACCCTCTCTTTGTCTATTGTTATTCCATAAAAAATTGTCTATTTTTCCTTGTTTGCTGTTCCAGGACAGCTCCCCTATCTTGTCTATGTTTTCCATAGAAAAGAATTGTCTATTGTGAGTTGTTTGTTGTGCTAGGACATGACCATCTCTTGTCTATTGTTATTCCATAAAAAAAAATTTGTCTATTTTTCCTTGTTTGCTGTTCGGGACAGCTCCTATCTTGTCTCTGTTTTTCATAGAAATGAATTGCCTATTGTGAGTTGTTTCTTGTGCTAGGACAGGGACCCTATCTTGTCTATTGTTTTTCCATAGAAAAAAAAATGTCTTTTATTCCTTTGTTTGCTGTTCGGGACAGCTCCTATCTTGTCTCTGTTTTCCATAGAAAAGAATTGTCTATTGTGAGTTGTTTCTTGGGCTAGGGACAGGACCACTGTCTTGTCTATTGTTATTCCATAGAAAAAAAAAAATTGTCTATTATTCCTTTGTTTGCTGTTCTAGGACAGCTCCCTATCTTGTCTCTGTTTTTTCATAGAAAAGAATTGCCTATTGTGAGTTGTTTCTTGTGCTAGGACAGGACCACGTCTTGTCTATTGTTTTTCTATAGAAAAAAAAATGTCTTTTATTCCTTTGTTTGCTGTTCCAGGACAACTCCCTATCTTGTCTCTGTTTTTCCATAGAAAAGAATTGTCTATTGTCAGTTGTTTCTTGTGCTAAGACAGGGACCCTTCAAATTGGCGTAAAACTAGATTGTGAATGCTTCATTATTGCAAATGGTACATTATTGGCCCTTTTGTGTGTTTGCAACAGTGGTCATCAACATGTTGTGATTGTGTCACTTATAGTGTTGCAAATGGAGACAGTCTATTGTTGCAAATGGTAACTTACCAGCCGCGGATTGTTGCAATTGTGGTCATCAACCTATAGCAATTGGCTATCAACTAGGTTGCAATTTGCATTTTTGTTGCAACCGGGTTTTTGCAATTCTTGATTGAGACTACGCAACAAGGAAAGATTTGTAAAATAGAAATAGAGCATGTTGCAATCGTGTTATTTCCGTTGTTGCAATTGCCGGATACTCCAATGTTGCAAATGGAGTTTTTACGGTGTTGTAGTCACAATTGTGTTATCACCCTTGTTGCAAATGGTTGTTAACGAGGTTGCAATCGTCGACTTTCTTGATGTTACAATGGGAGACACTCCTTTGTCGCAAAATGGTAATTTACCGACCCATTTGTGTAACTATTGGTCATCACCATGTTGCAAATGACCTTGTTGGCGTTTCATCGAGTTTAGGGCTCATGGCGTTTGCCGTTCATGGCGTTCTTTGAGATTAGGATTTGTTGATTTTAAGTAGTTATCAGTAATTGTTTAGTGTTTGGGGAGAGTGTCTTTTTTAAGCATGCCCCCCTCCCGTGCAACATTTACGGGAGACACCTTTAAAGGTATTTGCCGAATTTAGGGTTTTACGGCATTTGTCGAGTTTAGGGTTGTTGAGTTTATGTTGCATGGCGTTTGCGAGTTTAGGGTTCGTGGCGTTAGGTGAGTTTATGTTGCGGTTGTGTCGACAACAATATTGCAAATGATATCGCCATCATGTTGCAAACAAAGTATAGTAGGTGAGCTATTTTTTTTTAATTAACCCGGGGACCTTTTTAAAGAAAAGTAAAGGATGCGTGACAAACAATCATGTGATTCAAAGATGTCAACTTTATAACTTTTTATACGAGAGATGAAACCTATAGTTTATCACCCGGAAAAGCATTATATTGCAAATGGTAACTAACTTACGCACCGCCTCGTGTCTAAGCGCCAAGTTGCAACCCGCACACATCTAACTGTTGGCGGTAACCAACGACAAATTAAATACCAAACACAACACCAAAACAACCTAGAAATAGGGATTTCAACTAACATATTCCAAAGTTTTGGTGTTTATTTGGACTTGCGGTATAAACTCAAGGATGATCACTTTGGGCCAAAAAGACAAAGAAAAAGAAATAAAATCAACAAATAGAAAAAAGGCCCAAAGGAGCAAATGGCAAGCCCAAACAAGAATCGGGACAAAACGTCAAAACCAGGCGGGCCAAGACCACCTTACAACTTTTCGAACAAGGAAGCCCAGCCTGCGCGGCTTTAGCCAGGCGACGGGCGGGTGCTTGTAGCCACTGGTGCGGCCGCACCCCAGGCCGAGGTGGTTCGGGCCCGGCCGGGGAGAGCGGTTGCTACCTTCCAAAACTGATGAAACCGACGTTGGATGGTCGGTTTGGCGCATATGGAAGGTTTTCCTAGGACGGTTTGGGTGTTTTTAGCACTTAGGCCCCTCCCCCTTGTGTATAAATAGCTCCCTCCTTCACCTCTCTACACAACAATTTCAAGGAGAAACCAGTCCACTTGTGCAAGAGAGTAGAATTAGTTCTTCTTCTTCTACTTCTTCTATATCTTCTTCTAAATTCTAGAGAGTGAGAGAGGGAAAAGCTAGAAAAGAAGCTTTGTTCTTCTACCCGGAGTTGCCGGTTCGCCCCTCGGTGTTCCGCGGTTCCTAGGAGGACCAGAGTCTTGGGACTTGTCGGTACCCGCCCGGCTTGTACCTCTGCAAGCTACTTACACTTTGGTAAGGAGTCTTGTGATTATCTTGCAGCTACTTAATTTCCTTCGTATATTTCTTAGCTGTTGTAGACTTGCGGGATTGGTAGATTGTCTCGTTAAGAGCGTTAGTTCTTGGTGAAGGAACTCTTTGACCGGGGAACCTTGGCCAACATCAAGAACTGTGACCAATAGTGCAAACGTGGTGTTTGGACTAGCGTTCACCTACCTTTTGCGGTGCATCCCACGGTTGAGGGGGTAGGCGGCTTGGTCGTGACAAGCCTTGTCCGTCCCCTTGAAATCCCCCCACGTTCGGGTCACGTGTCGTGAGCTAATTGCGGGACACGTCGCTGGGCGTGGGCCGGTGCCCGAAGTGAGTAGACAACAGACTTTAGGAATCACTGCCTGGAAAACTTAGCCTATAGATACCTCGCTACTCTTAGAAAACAAACCCTTGCCTTAGGTTGACATAGACCGTAGAAAAACTGGCTGCGCGACCGTCCTTGTGTAAAAATACGATACCACCTCGCTTAGCACGGGTGAAGTGCTACAACGGTATTTCCGTGCGCTTGCGGATTTCTCTGTGTGCGTAAGAAACACCAACAAGCATTTCTGGCGCCGTTGCCGGGGACGGTTGTCGTAGTTATATCTCGAGCCTAGTCGACCTGTGTGACTGGTAGTATCCTTTTAAACAAAAATACCAAAAAGAGTCCCTGTTACTCATGGAGCAACCTACCCTACAAATCCTGTCCGCTCCTAAGGGCGAGCTTGTAGAACCACGCCAATCTGCGAAGCCAATCACAGCTTCAGAGTATGAGCTCCGCCCTGGCTTTATAGCCATGGTTCAGGCCCGAGCCTTTTCAGGCTCGGAATATGAAAACCCCTATCATCACTTACGGGAGTTTGAGCAGCTCTGTGGCTGCCTGACAATTGCAGGCATGACACACGACACGCTGAGGTGGAAGTTGTTTCCGTTCTCTCTCATTGAGAGGGCGACTCAATGGTATGCCCATAATGTAGGGTTGGTAAACGGAGAATGGGAAGAACTGCGAAACAGATTCTGTGTAGCGTTCTACCCTATATCCAGAATCGCGGCCCTGCGACAAGAGATACTCAACTTCCAACAAATAGAGGGTGAAACCTTAGGTGCAGCCTGGGACCGGTTTACCACGCTTACACGATCCGGCCCAGACCTGTCCATACCAAACCACGTGCTTTTACAGCATTTCTGGCTAGGATTGGACAGGGCAACTGCCCTGCTGCTTGATTTAGCTGCCGGAGGGTCATTCGCACATAAAACCACAGCGGAAGGAGAAGCTCTCCTAAACCGTATTCTTGAGAATACTCCTCCGCTAGAACCCATCCGAGTAGAACCCAAGCAGAAACCAGAGGAAGTCTCTTCGGCTAACGCCGAACCAGTCAAATCTTTAGAGAGACCCTCGCCTGAACCAGAACCAAAGGAGACCGCATGGTCGGATCTCCCGTTTTCCGAGGAAGACCCTACTGAGCAATTCGGTAATACCTCGAATTACGAACAATGGAAGAAACCACCTGTCCCAGATAGCCCTGAACAACCCCTGGATAAATCCTTCCTCTAGGAGTCTATTAAGGAGCTAACAGCTATAATGAGCACGGAATGGTTGCGAGAGGAAGGACCTTCTTTCGAAGAAATTCGGATAAGTGGCCCCTCTACACCAATCCATTGCAGATATCAGGGAAGTTTGGTGGAAGTCATGTATAACCCTACTGTGGGGATAAACATAATGTCGAAACCTTTGCACAAGCCTTGTCGCCGAGGAAGCCATTAGGACCCCCACAAAGACGGACCCTGCGCATAGCACCTCGTACCACCATTGAAAGCCGTGAGGGTTATACATGAACAAATCTTCCTACACAAGGATGTCAAGTTGTCTCTGGGATTTTCATATTTTTGATATCCAAGACTTTGACATCCTCGATCGGGCATCCCTTGGAGAAGATTCTTGATCTATCAACATCCGGGGATTTAGGTGTCAAACTCGGGAAGAAAAGTTTTCTATCCCGTTACTCGAGCCAAAAACTCGGTATGAGAACCCTTCCATGAGTATGACACGCCCGAGGAGGTCATGGGAGTTATGCTATATGAGAACCCGAAAACGTACCTAGAAAAAAGACGCCCAATTCTTCATTGAAGAAGAGGGGCGATTCGAGGGAACTCATAGAACTTCCCAAAGAGGAAGAACGGCTCGGCCTCCCGTCGAGCTTAAACCCCTACCCCCAGGCCTACGCTATGTCTTCCTAAATGGCGATTCACAAGCCCCTGTCATCATAAGCGATAAGCTTAGTGACCAGGAAACTACCCAGCTAATAGCCGTCTTAGAAAAACACAGATCGGTCTTGGGTATTCCCTTCAAGATCTAAAAGGGGTAAGCCCGACACTATGCACACATCGCATCCCTATTGACCCCGACGGTACCCCATCATGCGAACCCCAAATAAGAGGCTCAATAATGCGATGCATGAAGTCGTGAAGAAGGAAGTTCTCAAGCTTCTTCACGCCGGGATTATCTATCCCGTACCACCACAGTGATTGGGTTAGCCCAAATCAAGTGGTCCCTAAAAGGGAGGAATGACGATCGTTGAGAACGCTAAAAACGAACTCATTCCACAAAGACAAGTCACGGGGTGGAGAATGTGTATTGATTATAGAAAACTTAACAAGGCAATAAAGAAATATCACTTCCGGCTGGCCTTTATTGATGAAATGTTGGGCGGTTAGCGAAACACTCTTTCTTCTGTTTCCTTGACGGGTATTCTGGCTACCACCGGATCCCGATCCACCCTCGATGACGAGCAAGACCACGTTCACATGCCCATACGGAACTTATGCCTACCGTAGAATGTCATTTGGGCGTGTAATGCACTGCTTCTTTTCAGCGGTGCATGATGTCTATCTTCTCGATATGATCGAAGAGATCATGGAGGTCTTCATGGGACGATTTCTCCGTCTACGGTAAGACTTTCGAAAGTTGTCCGAAGAACCTAGACCGGGTCTTGCGAGAGATGCCAAGAAAAGGACACGGTACTTAAGCGGGAAAAGTGCCACTTCATGGTCCGAGAAGGCATCGTTCTTGGGCACCTCGTGTCCGAGAGGGGATAGAGGTAGACAAAGCCAAAATAGACGTTATCAAAAGCTACCACCCCCAAGTGAACGTCAAAGGTATCCGTAGCTTCCTAGGACACGCGGGGGTTTTATAGAAGATTTATAAAAAGATTTTTTTCGCAAATCGCTAGACCCCTTACGGCCACTGTTAGCCAAGGGCGTACCCTTTGACTTCACGGATGAGTGCTTACACGCTTTGAAACCCTTAAGAAAGCGCTCATCTCGGCTCCGATCATCCAACCCCGGATTGGTCGTTTGCCATTCGAAATCATGTGCGATGCTAGCGACTACGGCTGTTGGTGCGGTCTTAGGCCAAACCAAGGACAAAAAGCAGCATGCCATCGCATATGCTAGCAAAACTCGACGAGGAGCCCAAATTAATTACGCCACGATAGAAAAAGAGCTCTAGCGGTAGTTTTTGCTATCGAGGAAGTTTCGTTCCTACTTAGTGGGCGCAAAAATAATTGTTTACACAGACCATGCTGCCCTTAAGTACCTTCTTACCAAAAGGATGCGAAACCTCACTTGATCCGCTGGATTCTTCTGCTCCAAGAATTTGACATCGAAATAAAAGATAAAAGGGAGTAGAAAATACGATTTGCGGATCATTTGTCGCTGCGGCGTAACTAACATGCAGGAACTACCAATCAACGACTACCGCAGCGGCGACATGCTACTCAAGGTGTCGCACTTCAACCCATGGTACGCAAACATTGTGAATTACATGGTTGCGGGCTATGTACCACCTGGGGAGAACAAGCGGAAACTCAAATGGAGAGCGGCGGCACCTATGGGATGACCCATATATCATACGGGGGTGTGCGGGCGGCTTGGTGAGAAGATGCGTACCAAGGGAGGAAGGAATGCGGATCATCGAAAAATGTCATGCATCTCCCTACGCCGGACATCCGGGAGTATTCCGCACACAAGCCAAAATTTGGCGGTCGCGGATTCTTACGGCCGATGATGTATGACGACACGAAAGAATTCATCGAAGATGCTACAAGCGCGGAAGGCGAGGGGAACATCACGGCTTCGTGATGCAATGCCCCTACACTACAACCTTCAAATAGAAATATTTGATGTGTGGGGCATTGATTACATGGGGCCATTCCGAGAAGTCCCATGATTGCGAGTACATCCCGGTGGCGGTGGACTACGTGTCAAAGTGGGTAGAGGCACTACCATGCGGGAGCTGGCGATGGCAAAAAACGCACGTAAGATGTTCCATGAAATCATCTTCCCCGTTTCGAACGCCATGCATGGTGATCGGTGACGGAGGATCGCATTTCAAGGACAAATCATTCAAGGCATTCTTGAAGGAGCTCGGCACTCTGCACAATATTGCCACCCCTATCATTCGCAAACCAAACCTCCGAAACCTCAATAAACAAATCAAGAACATCCTGCAGAAGACGGTCAACGAGATGGGGAAGGGCTGGAAAAACAAGCTACCCGATGCTCTCTGGGCATATCGGACGGCCTACAAAGCCCCCATCGGCATGTCACCCTATCAGCTGGTCTATGGCAAAACCTGCCATTTACCAGTTGAGTTGGAGCATCGAGCTCATTGGGCCATCAAGAAGTGGAATATGGACGTCAGACTCGCTGGGAAGAACCGTCAGAGACAAATCTCTGAACTAGAAGAATGGCGAGAGAAGGCGTACCATAGTGCAAAGCTCTACAAAGAGCGCACAAAAAGATGGCATGATCAGCGCATCAAGATCAAAGAATTCACCACGGGAGACAAAGTACTCCTATTCAATTCCCGGGTGAAGCTATTCGGCGAAGGGAAGCTAAGAAGCAAATGGAAAGGACCGTACACCGTCATCAACACATCGCCACATGGCGCGATCACAATCCAAGATGACGCAGGTGAGATACAAAAGGTAAACGGTCAACGCCTTAAGCTTTTCTTCGAGCGAAGATCGATCTTAACCAAGAGCTCGATAGAATAGATTTATGCTTTGAAAATTAATTTGTGTTGATCAGCATATATAAAAATATATATATATATATATATTTTACAATTAAAATTGTTGCAACTAAAAAAAATAATATATATATATATATTTATTATGGTAATAATAAAACATAAAAAGTTATCTATTTATTTTTACTTTGTTTTAAATAAAGTATTTACCTTGTTATTTTCTTTTTACTTCTTTGCCCTCACTAAAAGCATGCTGGTCAATTGCTACACAAAAGATATTTACTTTCTAAAATTAATCAAAGCATAAACTATTTTCAAAATTTGAATTTGAGAATCAATTAGAGATCGACAAGAAAGGAAAAGCGTTTCTCGCTGGCAAACCCCGATTCAAAACTTTTCGAAAAAGAAATGGATGTGACCGAAAAACTTCGACGGGGGGACACACGGTGGTGCGCGCGCACCACCTGGTGCGCCCGCACCTGGCCGGCCCGCTCGATGCAGGATTTCGCCCATCACCTTCTCCTTTCTCACAACCTGCAGTAGTAAGGTGTGCTCCGCGAGATTTCGACCTGCCAAACCAGAAAGGAGAATTTGTCCTATAAAATCCACCCTCCTCCTCTCCATTCCTCACACCACTCCTTCTTGCTCTTCTCCTCCTCTCAAATCTTCCTCTCCCAAGCTAAACAAGCAGCAAGGCTCTCTCTCTCTTCTCCATGGCACTAGTACCCTTTAATAGAGAAAAAGCCATGACTTTCGCTTCCAAATATCTTGAGAAGAGAGAGACCCCAAAGAGAGACCTAGCCCTCCTACCTTCCCTAGTTGAAACTCCGACACCAAAGAAAAGGAAGGCAAACAGAAAGGAAAATATCCCCATAGACAACCAAGAAGAAACCATAGTATACTCCAATAACCCGACAAAACATCTCTCCAGTTTCTTCCAAAGATCCGATTCTTGCTTCCCATTTACCCTAGAACAAATGCCAAATGGGGAGTGGAAGAAGCGGGTTCCCAAACCTCAGATCCGGGGACAGCCAAAAGGATTCTTCGGGGACGACATTGTGCCCCAAGAGGGACCTACGGTTGAGAGTGTATAGAAGAAGATGACAGATCTCTCAAGCTATGTCCGAATCCTTAGAGGCAGGCTAGCAGAAAGGCATAGCGCCAACATCCGCCTTAGGAAAAAGCTAGCAGACTTACACGTCGGTATGCATGAGGAGCTTCGACTCACTTTGCTAGGGAGATGGGGGTAGAGCGCTCGGTGGATCTCATTGACCTTTTCGAATAAAAGAGCTCTACCTCCCTTTCAATAATTAGGCACTAGTTTTAATTTTCAGTATTTCCCTTCCAATTATTTTGTAATTCCTTCAAGGTGTGCGCCCCAGTTTGAATTATTTATAAATTCAATAAAGTTTTGTTATATTTTTGTCTATGTCTCCACTTGTTTTTGTCCTTGTGCAAAAGAAAATTAAAAATAGGTACAAAAAACAAGTGTGGGGAGGCTCACAAGTCAAAGGTACGCAATTTATTAAAATTAAATTTTGACTTGTGACTCTTTAAAGTGCTAAAACCCTGAATCAAGTTAGCAAAACTCCATCTCTTTGTCTACCAATTGATACATGGCATGCATACATTTTATTCCTCGCCAAAAACCAGATCTTTGTTGAGCAACTATCCATTAGGGACCCCATGCTTATCTAAATAATTGATCTTTGTGACATGGTAGAATGACTTGACGCTTGCTCTCTTTTTGCAACAAGACTTGGTTTTATTTTCGAAAATTTAAAATAAAGCATGCTCATGGTTTGACTTAGCCAAATCCTACCAAAGCCTGAACAATAATATGATTATCCACTATAGCTACTTCCTACTGCATTGAGTTTTGTCAGGCTCCGTTGATCCGCGTTGAGAGAGGCTCATACTCCCAAGATCGGAAAACACGTACACCCACATATACACGCCGGTTCTCACAATGAGAATTGCGCACAACATGCATCTTCACCATCCACCAAATAAATACTCCATTCATACCATGATCATCTCCAGTTATCAAGAAAAATGCAGAGAGAAAGATACAGGCTGCAGAATAAAAAAAAAGAGAGAAAAGAGATGAATAATGGACACGTGTCCGAGAGCGAGTAGAGCCCACATCTCCAGCTAAAAAAAAATGATGATAATAGCCTGTATCTCTCGAAGCATACAAAAATAAAGGAAAGAGATCATGAGTCAAGGAGTAACCACAAAGAAAATATATCATCAGTATTTTCCATACACTCTTGCACATTTCGATCTAAGGGTATGGCACCTCTTTCCAACGATCCAGAGCTTGACCCGACAACAACATACGAGGGTACGTATGCATCACTCCACTTAAAAGATCCGCAAAAACCACCCTGCAAAATAGGATGAGTGAGAGTGAATCAAACAAGAGTGCTTTGAGAGGAAAATTCAAATAAGAGTGACTTTGTGAGAGTCAATACCATAAAGAGCAATGCCATTTCTTTCAAAAATTCAAAAACTCACCAAGTCTTTGCGCATGAGTAGTAGCAAGAAGATAGAAGTTCATACTATTCCATTGCTCAATGTTCTAAGACAGCTTGGTAGCCACCATGAATGCTCACAAAGCGGGTAAGGCTTGGAATAACCTATATGCAAGCTTACATCTTGGAGATTGAACCACTTTAGTCCATGTGCCTTCACTTTCGAGGACAAGTAAAGGGGCTAAGTGTGGGGGAGTTTGTTGACGGTAACCAACGACAAATTAAATACCGTCAACACAACACCAAAACAACCTAGAAATAGGGATTTCAACTAACATATTCCAAAGTTTTGGTGTTTATTTGGACTTGCGGTACAAACTCAAGAATGATCACTTTGGGCCAAAAGACAAAGAAAAAGAAATAAAATCAACAAATAGAAAAAAGGCCCAAAGGAGCAAATGGCAAGCCCAAACAAGAATCGGGACAAAACGTCAAAACCAGGGCCGGGCCAAGACCACCTTACAACTTTTCGAACAAGGAAGCCCAGCTGCGAAGCCGAAGCCAGGCCGACCCGGGCAGGGTGCTTGTAGCACCACCTGGTGCGGCCGCACCCTGGCTGAGCGGTTCGGGCCCGGCCGGGGAGGCGGTTTGCTACCTTCAAAACTGATGAAACCGACGTTGGATGGTCGGTTTTTGGCGCATATGGAAGGTTTTCCTAGGACGGTTTGGGTGTTTTTTAGCACTTAGGCCCCTCCCCCTTGTGTATAAATAGCTCCCTCCTTCACCTCTCTACACAACAATTTTAAGGAGAAACCAGTCCACTTGTGCAAGAGAGTAGAATTAGTTCTTCTTCTTCTACTTCTTCTATATCTTCTTCTAAATTCTAGAGAGTGAGAGAGGGAAAAGCTAGAAAGAAGCTTTGTTCTTTCTACCCGAGTTGCCCGGTTCGCCCCTCGGTGTTCAGCGGTTCCTAGGAGGGGCCAGTGCCGGACTTGTCGGTACCCGCCCGGCTTGTACCTCTGCAAAGCTACTTACACTTTGGTAAGGAGTCTTGTGATTATCTTGCAGACTACTTAATTTCCTTCGTATATTTCTTAGCTGTTGTAGACTTGCGGGATTGGTAGATTGTCTTGTTAAGAGCGTTAGTTCTTGGTGAAGGAACTCTTTTTTACCGGGAACCTTGGCCAACATGAAGAACTGTGACCAATAGTGCAAACGTGGTGTTTGGACTAGCGTTCACCTACCTTTTGCGGTGCATCCCACGGTTGAGGGGGTAGGCGGCTTGGTCGTGACAAGCCTTGTCCGTCCCTTGAAATCCCCCACGTTAGGCCGTTGTGTCGTAGAGCTAATTGCCTGGACATCGTCCTTTGGGCGTGGGCGGTGCCCGAAGTGAGTAGACAACAGACTTTAGTAATCACTGCCTGGAAAACTTAGCCTATAGATACCTCGCTACTCTTAGAAAACAAACCCTTGCCTTAGGTTGACATAGACCAGAAAAGCCTACTGCGCGACCGTCCTTGTGTAAAATACGATACCCTGCTTACCACCGGGTGAAGTGCTACAACGGTATTTCCGTGCGCTTGCGGATTTCTCTGTGTGCGTAAGAAACACCAACACTAACGTTGCAAACAAAATTCAACAAGTGTTGCAAATAGTTTGTATCTGATGCATATGTTTTTCTCGGGTGTTCCTTGTTTATTATGATCGGAAGATTTTCTTTTTTTTTTTTGTTGGCTTCTTACTTCTGTTCAATACATCGTGTACAACTCAAGTTGCAACGAGAACACATCTCATGTTGCAAACACAACACACAACATGTTGTAATTGGATCGCATTAGGTTGCATTTGGTTCTTGCCTAGTTATAACCCGGCTCGACTCTAGGTGTAATTGGATCATGTTAGGTTGCAACTAGTTCTTGCCTAGTTGCAAGCTGGCCTCCTCTAGTCGTAATTGGACCACGTCGTCGGTTGCAACTACATCAGTTCAGTTGCACTAGAATAGATTTGTTGAAATTAGTTCCGTCAAGTTGCAATCGGTATGGTGTTATAGTTGTGATTGGTCTAGTCTAGCGGTTGCAATTGGTAGAGTACACATGTAGGGTGTATAAAATACATGTTGTTCACTAGCTTGGCTTGTAACTAGGTTGTAACTAGTTGCATGTAATAGCAACAAGGACTATGGTTGCATGTAACTAGGTTGCAACTAGCTGGGATTGCAACTAGGTTCTAAAAGTTATGTCCTAAGTGGTTACAACAAGCGCTAACTATGCTACTGATCAAGTTGCAATTGTGTTGTAGTCACGATGGCAACTCATAGTACGATGAAGTTGCAATTATGTACTCGAAAAAAAGTTCGTCAAATATAGTCATGTTGGATCTCATTTTGTTAAGCACATTTTTTCAACAACCTTGGTGCAAACGGATCTAAAATCGGAGCTATGGTTTTAGGAGATATTGCATTTTTCGATCCGAAACAAAAAAGATTCCCCGCATGCGGGATGGACACGTGGAGAGAGAATAGCTAGCGAGTGTCTGTTAGAGGTTGTAATCGGAAGATGGACTGAGTTGCAAACCCGAATACACTACTTGGTTGTAATGGTGCCCGCCGACCAGGTGCGGGAAGGAGGTGGTGGAGGCGGGAAGCCAGCTACGGGAATGAGGTGGGGAGGTGGAGAGGCGGGCCCATGAGTTAATTTGACAGGAGGAGCATGCTTGGAGGTGGCGCTGGGACAGGTTGGGAGCATGCGGGATGGACACGTGGACAGCAAATGCACCCAACCTATCCCAGCCCACCTCCAAGCATGCTCCTTTGTCAAATTAACTCATGGGCCCGCCTCTCCACCTCCCCACCTCATTCCCAGGCCGGCTTCCCGCCTCCACCACCTCCTTCCCCAGCTGGTCAGCGAGGGCACCAATTACAACCAGTAGTGTATTCGGTTTGCAACTCGGTCCATCTTCCAGCTACAAACCTCTAATGCACTGCTAGCTATTCTCTCTCCACGTGTCCATCCCGCATGCAAGAATCTTTTTTGTTTCGGATCGAAAAAATGCAATATCTCCTAAAACCATAGCTTCGATTTTAGATCCGCTTTTTGCACCAAAGTTGTTGAAAAAAATGTGCTTAACAAAATGAGATCCAACATGACTATATTTGACGAACTTTTTTTTTCGAGTACATAATTGCAACTTCACTGTACTATGAGTTGCCATCGTGACTACAACACAATTGCAACTTGACCAGAAAGCATAGTTAGCGCTTGTTGTAAATCCACTTAGAACATAACTTTTAGAACCTAGTTGCAATCCCAGCCTAGTTGCAACCTAGTTACATGCAACCATAGTCCTTGTTGCTATTACATGCAACTAGTTACAACCTAGTTACAAGCCAAGCTAGTGAACAACATGTATTTTATACACCCTACATGTGTACTCTACCAATTGCAACCGCTAGACTAGACCAATCACAACTATAACACCATACTGATTGCAACTTGACGGAACTAATTCCAACAAATCTATTCTAGTGCAACTGAACCGATGTAGTTGCAACCCGACGTGGTCCAATTACGACTAGAGGAGGCCGCTTGCAACTAGGCAAGAACTAGTTGCAACCTAACGTGATCCAATACACCTAGAGTCGAGCCCATAACTAGGCAAGAACCAAATGCAACCTAATGCGATCTAATTACAACATGTTGTGTGTTGTGTTTGCAACATGAGATGTGTTCTGTTGCAACTTGACTTGTACACCGATGTATTGAAATCAGAAGTAAGAAGCCAACAAAGAAAGAAAGAAAATCTTCCGATCATAATAAACAAGGAACACCTGAGAAAAAACATATGCATCGATACAAACTATTTGCAACACTTGTTGAATTTTGTTTGCAACGTTAGATGTGTGCGGGTTGCAACTTGGCGCTAGACACGGGCGGTGCGTAAGTTAGTTACCATTTGCAATATAATGCTTTTCCCGGTGATAAACTATAGGTTTCATCTCTGTATAAAAAAAGTTATAAAGTTGACATCTTTGAATCACATGATTGTTTGTCACGCATCCTTGACTTTTCTTTAAAAAGGTCCCCGGGTTAATTAAAAAATAGCTCACCTACTATACACTTTCGTTTGCAACATGATGGCGACACGGTTGCAATATTGTTGTCGACACGAATCGCAACATAAACTCACCTAACGCCACGAACCCTAAACTCGGCAAACGCCATGCAACATAAACTCAACAACCCTAAACTCGACAAATGCGAAAAACCCTAAATTCGGCAAATACCTTTAAAGGTGTCTCCCGAAATCTTGCCCGGGAGGGGGCATGCTTAAAAAGACACTCTCCCCGAAACACTAAACAATTACTGTAACTACTGAAAATCAATAAATCCTAATCTCAAGAAACGCCATGAACCCTAAACTCGGCAAACGCCATGAGCCCTAAACTCGATAAACGCCAACAAGGTCATTTGCAACATGGTGATGACCCATAGTTACACAAATGGGCCGGTAAATTACCATTTGCGACAAAAGGAGTGTCTCCCGTTGTAACACTTTGCAAGTCGACGATTGCAACCTGGTTAACAACCATTTGCAACAAGGGTGATAACACAATTGTGACTACAACACCGGTAAAAGCTCCATTTGCAACATTGGAGTATCTGGCAATTGCAACAACGAAAATAACACGATTGCAACATGCTCTATTTCTATTTTACAAATCTTTCCTTGTTGCGTAGTCTCAATCGAGTAATTGCAAAAAACCCGGTTGCAACAAAAATGCAAATTGCAACCTAGTTGATAGCCAATTGCTATAGGTTGATGACCACAATTGCAACAATCCGCGGGCTGGTAAGTTACCATTTGCAATAATGGACTGTCTCCATTTGCAACACTACAAGTGACACAATCACAACATGTTGATGACCACATTTGCAAACACACAAAAAAGGGCCATAATATACCATTTGCAATAATGAAGCATTCACAATCTAGTTTTACGCCAATTTGGAAGGGTCCTGTCTTAGCACAAGAAACAACCGACAATAGACAATTCTTTTCTATGGAAAAACAGAGACAAGATAGGGAGTTGTCCCGGAACAACAAACAAAGGAATAAAAGACAATTTTTTTATATGAAAAACAATAGACAAGACAGGGGTCTTGTCCTAACACAAGAAACAACTCACAATAGGCAATTCTTTTCTATGGAAAAACAGAAACAAGATAGGGAGCTGTCCTGGAACAGCAAACAAAGAAATAATAGACAATTTGTTTTCTATGGAATAACAATAGACAAGACAGGGTCCTGTCCTAGCCCAAGAAACAACTCACAATAGACAATTCTTTTCTATGGAAAAACAGAGACAAGATAGGGAGCTGTCCTGGAACAGCAAACAAAGGAATAAAAGACAATTTTTTTTCTATGGTAAAACAATAGACAAGATAGGGTCCTGTCCTAGCACAAGAAACAACTCACAATAGGCAATTCTTTTCTATGGAAAAACAGAGACAAGATAGGGAGCTGTCCTGGAACAGCAAATAAGGAAAAATAGACAAATTTTTTTTTATGCAATAACAATAGACAAGAGAGGGTCATGTCCTAGCATAACAAACAACTCACAATAGACAATTCTTTTCTATGGAAAACATAGACAAGATAGGGAGCTGTCCTGGAACAGCAAACAAGGAAAAATAGACAATTTTTTTATGGAATAACAATAGACAAAGAGAGGGTGTTGTCCTAACACAACAAACAACTCACAATAGACAATTCTTTTCTATGGAAAAACATAGACAAGATAGGGAGCTATCCTGGAACAGCAAACAAGGAAAAATAGATAACTTTTTTATGGAATAACAATTGACAAGAGAGGGTCCTGTCCTAGCACAACAAACAACTCACAATAGACAACTCATAGCACAACAAACAACTCACAACAAAAAAAGTATGCTACAGTCAAGTTGCAATTGTGTTGTAGTCACGATGGCAACTCATAGTACAGTGAAGTTGCAATTACGTACTCGAAAAAAAAGTTTGTGAAATATAGTCATGTTGGATCTCATTTTGTTAAGCACATTTTTTTCAACAACCTGGTGCAAACGGATCTGAAATTGGAGCTACGGTTTAGGAGATATTGCATTTTTTCGATCCGAAATAAAAAAAATTCCCTGCATGCGGGATTCCCAGGAAGGTCTCGTGCGTGCGGTTGCCTGCATGCGAGATTCCTGGCGCGTCCCAGTTGGCCTGCATGCGGGATTCCCGGCGACGTCGGTTGGCCTGGGTGCATCCTGTGCACAGCAGATGCACCCAGGTGCCTAATATATATATATATATATATATATATATATATATATATGGAAAATCTTTTCTACTCCCCGGGAGCAGGTACTCCTTGCCAAAATAGGAATAGAATCTGTTTTCCTCCATGCAAACCGCGTGCACGACGGGAATCAAGTTGATTAGCGGGTCAATTAGACGGATCCTTTAGCTGGCATAAAACAATTCGTCTACTCTCCCCATTTATTAGATCGGTCTGTGCCTCCAGAGGGAAGCGGCGGCGGCGAGGCGACAGCGTCCACCACGGTCCTCGGCCCCTCTGCGCTCCTTCCAATCGGCGCACCACTAGACGGCGCGTCTCCCCCACGTCGCGCCACTCATCGTCTCCGACGTCGTCGCGCTGCTCGGGATCCCCACGCGCACGAGGCTGTCTCTGCCATATACCTTGCGTCGGGTCGCCTGCACCTCCTCCGTCAGGCAGCTCGCGTTGCAGCCGGCGTGTACTGGCTCCACCGAGGAAAGCTGCGACCCGCGGAATCCAGGTATGCCAACGGTGGCTTCCCATCTCCCCTTTGCCGGCGTGGTCGTTGGGCCATGGCAGCGGCGGCCCCTGGCCTGTTCCCGTGGCGGCGGCATCCACCAGGTCACGATCTTCATCCCCATGGCGCCGGCGCTCATCCCCTGCAACGGCTCCAATGTCATCCCATCCTTATGCAGCGGCAGCTTGTCCTGTAGATGTAGCTGTGAAGGTGGCTGTTTCAAATAGATTTCGATTTTGATCTCTGATGTTTTGATTTCTGTGATTGAGTAATTCTATGAAGAAAAGTATATACACATACTCGTTCTCACAAACGTGGGGAAAAAAATACTCCTAAGTATATCTCCATACGTGATGTATGCACATATACTTCGTATATTTGAGTATGCACTTGTACTATAGCTAAATGGCGTATGTACGTATACTATGAATGTATGCACATATACTCCTATATGAGTACTCACTTATAATATCTAAATGACGTATGTATTCATCATACTCCCAAATGTACGTATTTATACATACTCAAATAATTAAATAATTTATTTTGTATCAGAATACAGTACTCATTTTAAAAATAGTATGTACACCTACTATCTACTAAAAATATGAAAAAAAGTATGTAAACATACTCCTTTGTAAAATTAAAGTATGTACACATATATTTTTTAGGACTTGGCACGTTCACGAAAAGTATTTACATATTGTGGGGGATCGATATTTGGGACACCCATACAAGGGCTCCCAACTTGTCGTCAGCAAGCAAACGCGACCCGGGTCTTGATCGCGCGAGAGGCGTAGCAAGGCGAGGCGACCAACCACGGCGCCGCGAGGTCTTCGTCGCGGGTGAGCTCCCGGCACGCGGACGGGCTTCCTCCTCGCTTGAGCTCCCAGCGCCGCACGAGCTCCCCGATAGGGACCCATCTCCCCGCTTCATTCGAGCTCTCCCCATGACGTTCCCCGTCTTCATCACGATAGACCTCGCACAGGGACCTCTTTCCCGACTTCGCTCGAGCTCTCCCGCGACAAGCCCCGCGACGACGACCGCAGAGAGCTCATCCGCCTACCTTCTCGAAGAAGTCTGCGGGTACGGGAGTTGGTCAACAACTCCCTGACAAGTTCAACCACTCTCGGCGTGCACTGTAGCCATATGAGCTACAGCTACAGGGAGGTCATTCGACCCACCTCGCCATACCCTGTCGGCTCCAACAGCTCCGCTACGATGCCGCGCGGTACATACGAGTGCGCCTTCCCATCGACGGTATGGGCGCCCCCATGCCGAGAAGACATCTTCCAACTGCGATTAGAGACAAGGCGACGCCTGACCACCGCCCAAACCGCAATTCCGCGTGCGGCGACGACCAATTTCGGCGCCCAAGGCTCTCGGGGCTCGTAGGGAGCTCGCCCGCCGGGGAGCTCGTCGAGAGCTCTTCTACACATCTACTGCCCTGCACATACGTTCTCGTTTCTCCATGTCCTCAACCCGAAGGGGAGCTCATGTTCCCTAACCCCCTTGCGACTATAAAAGGGGAGGTAGGCCTCCGGGTTGAGGCAAGAACAACAAGGTTCACTCTCAACGGCACAACACCCACTCGATATTGGCGCTAGCCTCAATCACTGAGACTTGGGAGCCCTCCCCCTCTCTCGACCCGCTTGTACTCGCCCCGGTATGAGCATTTGAGCTCGGATAATGATCACACTGGACTAGGGAGCCCGATTCGCCCCAAACCAGTATAAATCTTGTGTCATTGTCTCTAGAGCTAGGCCATCGGATGACACGCGTGCCCGGACATTCTTTGTGACGGTGGTATTAGACCACGGCGGTTGGCGCGCCCGGTAGGGGCAGCGCTAGTGCGGCGTTTCCCCCTCCGATGGCTTCCTCTGATTCGCCCGGCGGCGGCGCGGCGATGCGTCGCGCCGGCACCATCGACTTCTCGGCACCGTGCCGGAGGAGCCCCTCACGGAGCTGTCTTCACCCGCCCGATGCGGCGTGAAGACATCCCCCCGCCTCGGGCGCCACGGGACTCCGTCCCCGCGAGCATGGGGCGGGGCTCGACTTCGCGCGGTCAGCCCCCATCAGCGCCGCCCGCGGATCGCTTCTTCGTCCTCATCAGGACCTGCTCCCGAACATCACGGGATGCGAGCCTCGCAGCTCTGTTCGCGATGTGACCTTCTCCCACCGCCAACGTCGTCCTACAGCTCACCGGAGAGGAGGCATTGTCGGTCGACGAGTTCCGCGGCGGCCTATGCCGGGATGTACCCCGGCGGGCAGCCGGGCCTTCCACTCTCCGGGGCGATGAGCCCGGCGGACCAGCGTCCACGAGCTCGAGCTCGCCCTCGGCGGGATGAGCCTCATGGACTGCGACCCCACACGTCGGTGCTACATGTGCGACACCCCCGAGTGCGGTGGAAGAGGTCTGCTCGGCGGCGCCTCGAACACACGCCTCGGGACTCCAGCGCGCGGCGGGCGAGCCTCCGGTCGACAGCGTCAAGGCCCGACTGGGCGAGCTCGAGGGAGCTTCGGCGAGCGGCGGCAGCCCAAGCGCGAAGCCCTCCTCGCCCGAGCGAGGGAGGAAGACGACAATCGCGAGCACGAGCTCGAGCCCGCGATGTCCGCGACCGCATCAACCGGGACGAGGCGGAACAGCTCCCGCCGGTGTTCGGAGGGCATCGAGAACTTTGGCGGCGCGGCGCTACTCGCCGGCGTTGCCCGGCCCCGGGGACCGAGGCACGCGGGACCCACGAGCAACTCAAGAGGCTCCCGGCGGAGGCGGTCCAGCGGCGACGAGCTCGGCGTCGCGCCGCCGACTCTTTGGGAGGAGCACGAGGCCTCCTCGCATCCCGAGGTCCACGCGCGCCGGACGAGTCGGCGAGAACGCGACGCCGGGGGACACCATCAACGCCCGGCGCCGCGGAGGCTCGGGCGAAAAAGAACGTCCCGGGGCGGCGACAAGTACCACCGCGGCGACCACGAAGCGTCCTCGCACCTCACGGAGAAGCGACGCGGTGGGCGCCATAAGGCGGCGAAGACAAGAGCGCAGCCCCACACCGGTGCGCCGCCCGCGAGCCCGTCTCCCAAAGCGAGACCGCGGTCCTCGAGCTCGAGCTCAAGGAGGCCCGGCGGGCGTTCGGCTCACGCATCCCGCGATGCCCCATTTCCTTCTCGTTTCCGAGCTCCGACTTGGTGCAGAAGTACAATGGGGAGACCGACCACCACCACTGGCTCGAGGATTACCGCCTCGGCTGCGGTGGGGCGCCGACAACGACTACTTCATCATCCGCAACCTCCCACTTTACCTTGCAGATTCAGCGCGGTGGTGGCTTGAGCACCTCCCCGGAGAATACCATCCGCAAGCGGGAGGACCTGCGCGGCGTCTTCGTCGGCAACTTCGAGGGCACCTACACCGGGCGAGCACGGCGTGGGACCTCCGAGGGTGCAAGCGAGAAGAAGGGGAGGGCCTCTTGCGACTACATCGGCGCTTCTCCAAACTCGCAACAACCTCTCCGAGGCCTCCGACTCGAGGTCATCACCGCCTTCACGTTCGGCACCACTTGCGAGACCCTCATCCACGAGCTCGGCGTCCGAGGAAGCCCGGGAGGACCGTGAAGGAGCTCCTCGACCTTGCCACCCGCCACACCGAGGGGAGAGGGACGCCGTCTCCGCCGTCACGAGGCAAGGGCAGGCCCAAGGCCGGCGACGGCGCGTCGCGAGGGATCGAGGCTCAGCGCTTGCAAGAAGAAGAACAAGAAGAACAAAGCGTCCCACGCAGCGGCGGCGGCGATGAGTTCGTCGCCGTGGCGGACAAACGCAAAGAGCCGGCCCTAAGGGTGGCACGAACCGTGCCCAAAGAGCACCGACAAGATGCTCGAGGCACCGTGCCCGCATCACGAGGGCCCGGTCAAGCACAAGATGAAGGACTGCCTCCTCATGAAGAAACACGTGATGGGCACGCTGCGGGGAGGAGGCAAGGACGACGACGACAAGGACGCCAAGCCGGCCCTCGACGAGTTCGACGGCGACATCTACATCGAGGACGGAGCCGTCAACGTGGTCTTCGGGGGCCGGCTACGAGTCAAGCGTCGCCAAAAAGCTCACCCGCTGCGAGGTCCTCTTCACCGAGCCCGCAACGCCCGCCTACCTCAAGTGGTCGAGCTCGGCGATCACCTTCGACAAGGCGGATCACCCACGACACATCCCGTACCCGGGGAGGTACCCGCTCGTCGTCGACCCCATCATCGGCACCAAGCGCCTCGGCAAGGTGTTGATGGACGGCGGCAGCGGCCTCAACCTCCTCTACATCCACGCGCTCGAAGCCCTTGGCATCCCTAAGGCACGACTCCGCCCCTCGCCGGAACCGATCCACGGCGTGGTGCCGGGGAAGCAGATGGTCCCGCTCGGGCGGATCGATCTCCCCGTCACCTTCGGCACCCCGGACAACTTCCGCAAGGAGGTCCTCACGTTCGAGGTGCTCCCCTTCAAGAACGCCTACCACGCGCTGTTGGGGCGGCCGTGCTACGCGAAGTTCATGGCCGTCCCCAACTACACCTACCTCAAGCTCAAGATCCCCGGGCCGAAGGGGGTCATCACCGTCGACTCCACCTTCGAGCACGCCTTCGGCTGCGAAGCCGCCGCCGTCCAGTACGCCGACGCAGCGATCGAGATCGAGGAGATGCTGCCGAAGATGATGGCCTGGGCCAGCGCTGAGGACTCCCCCGAGCTCAAGAAGGTGGCCAGCGCGAGCGCGGCCGATGAGCTCAGCAAGCTGGGGAGCACGAGCTCTCCCGGCGAGACCGACAAGGCCACCGGCACGTTCGAGCCCGAGAAGGATGCCAAGGAGGTCAAGATCGACGGGGACGGGCGCACCCTCTGCGTGGGGTCCGAGCTCTCTCCCAAATAGGAAAGCGAGCTCATCGACTTCCTCCGCGCGAACCTCGACGTATTCGCGTGGAGGGCCTCGGATATGCCCGGCATACCGAGGGAAGTCGCCGAGCACTCCTTGAACATCAAACCCGGCTCTCGGCCGGTGAAGCAAAGGCTTAGACGTTTCGATGACGATCGACGCCAGGCAATCGCCGAGGAGATAGATAAGCTCTTAGCCGCTAGGTTTATCAAGGAGGTGTATCATCCCGAGTGGATAGCCAACCCTGTACTAGTTAAGAAGAAGAATGGGAAATGGAGAATGTGTGTTGATTACACGGGTCTCAACAAGGCGTGCCCAAAGGATCTGTTCCCTTTGCCGCACATCGATCAAATCGTTGACTCCACCTCCGGGTGCGAGACACTCTGTTTTCTCGACGCTTACTCCGGCTACCACCAGATCGCGATGAATGAGCTCGATCAGCTCGCTACCTCCTTCATCACTCCGTTTGGCGCATTCTGTTACGTGACAATGCCCTTCGGTTTGAAAAACGCTAGCGCCACCTTCCAAAGGTGCATGCAGAAAGTCTTCAAGGAGCTCCTTGGAAAGCTCGTAGAAGCATATGTCGACGACATCGTTGTCAAGACAAAGCGCTTCGAAAGAGCTCATCCCTCGACCTCGAAATGGTCTTCGCCAAGCTCCGCGAGTTCGTCAAGCTCAACCACGAAAAGTGCGTTTTTCGGGGTCCATGAGGGAAGCTGCTTGCTTCATCGTCTCGAGCAGCGGCATCGAGGCCAACCGGAAAAAATCGCCGCCATCACGAACATGAGGCCAATTAAAAATGTCAAGTGCGTGCGGCGACTCACGGGTGCCTGGCTGCGTTAAAGTCGCTTCATAGCTCGGCTCGGGAACGGAGCCTCCGCTCTACAAGCTGTTGAAGAAGTCAGAGCGCTTTGCCTGGACCGACGAAGCCCGGCAAGCTCTCAACTCGCTGAAGCAACTTCTCGCCAACCCACCCGTGCTCGTCGGCGCTGCGCCCTAACGAGCGGTCCTCCTCTACATCTCGGCCACCTCGAAGGTGGTGAGCACCGCGCTCGTCGTCGAAAGAGAAGAGGAAGGGCATGCGCTCAAGGTACAGCGCCCGGTGTACTTCATCAGTGAAGTCCTCACCGACACCAAAACCTGTTATACGCAGCTCGAAAAGCTCGTGTACGCGTTGCTGATCACCCGGCGCAAGCTCAGGCACTACTTCGACTCCCACCCGGTCAAGGTCGTCTCCAAATTCCCCCTTGGCGAGGTCATCCGTAGCCCCGAGGTTACGGGCCGCATGGCCAAATGGGCTATTGAGCTCATGGGGGCCGACATCACCTACGCCCCCAGAGACGTCATAAAGTCCCAGGCCCTGGCGGACCGTCGCGGGTGGACCGAGTCGGCGGCCGCCCGACCCCGACGACATCAGTCTTGGGCGTTGTACCGGCGGATCCGTAAAAAAAAGTATGGCGGTGGCGTCGGGCTCGTCTTCATCTCCCCGAACAAGGTACCCATGAAGTACTCGATCCGCCTACTTCTTCCCGCATCCAACAACGTGGCCGAGTACCAGGCTTTGGTGAATGGCTTGCGCATCGCGCATGAGCTCGGCATCCGGCACCTCGAGGTCCGGGGCGACTCCGAGCCCGTGAAGAACCAGGTCATGAAGGAAGTCGACTGCGTCAACCTGAAGATGATCACGTACCACCCAGAAGGTCCGTGAGCTCGAGGAGCACTTCCACGGGCTCGAGGTCAACCACGTCCATCGCCATCTCAACAACGACGCCGGCGTCCTCGCCAAACTCGCGTCGGACCGCTTTTGCCGGTTCCGCCAGGCGTCTTCATGCATGAGCAGCACAAGCTGTCGATCACGACTCAAGGGAGAACCCGGCGGCGGATGCGAACTCGATCGCCGACACCCCAAGCTCGGACCCCCTTGATGGAGGTAGACGCTCCCGCTAGCTCAAACTCGCCCAACGCAAAAGCCTGCTTAGCTATGGGCTCGAGCCCGACTGGCTCGGGGGGCTGGATCGAGCTCAGCCATAGCAGCTCCAAAGCCTGACTGGCGGATCCCGCTGCTCCTGTGGTTCAAGGAAGGCAAGCTCCCCCTAGGGCAGGAGGAATCGAGGCACCTGGCACGAAGGGCCAAGTCATTCGTCCTCGTCGGGGAAGAACTCTACAGACGCGGAGCCTCCGGCGTCCTCTAGCGCTGCATCACCTTCGAGCAAGGGGAAGAGCTCATCAATGAGATCCACTCCGGCGAGTGCGGCCACCATGCGGCGCCACGAGCTCGTCGGAAAGGCATTCCGCGGGGTTTTCTCTTGGCCGGCCGCCGTCGCGGGCGCCATTCGAGTCATCCCAAGACTGCGAGGGGTCGCGCCGCTTCGCCAAGCGGACCTCCTCCGGCCCGATCCCTCGGGCGATCCCTCTCACCTGGCCGTTCGCGGTGCGGGGGCTCGATATGGTAGGGCCCTTCAAGAAGACCGGCCTGGGGGATATCGCACCTCCTCGTCGCCATCGACAAGTTCTCCAAATGGATCGAGGTCATGCCCATCGTGCGGTGTCGAGCCGAGGAGACCGTCAAGTTCTTCACCGGCATCATCCACCGCTTCGGGGTCCCAAACTCCATCATCACCGACAACGGCACGAACCGTGGGGAGAGGTCTTCATCGGCCGGTGCGGTGATCCGCGGCATCCGCGTCGACCGCGGCCTCCGTCGATCACCGAGGACCAACGGCCAGGTAGAAAGAGCTAACGGCATGATCCTGCAGGGCGTAAAGTCACGCATTTTCAAGAGGCTCCAGAAATACGCTCGCCGATGGCTCGCCGAGCTCCCCTCGGTCGTGTGGAGTCTTCGCACAACCCCAAGCAGAGCTATGGGGCGGACATCGCTTTTTCGTCTTCGGATCCGAGGCCGTGCTCCCCACCGACCTCGAGTATGGCTCGCCCGCGTCGGGCCTTCAACGAGCACAACAACCGAGAACTGCTCGAAGACGCTGCCGATCAGCTCGACGAAGCCCGTGACATCGCCCTCATCCACTCCGCCAAGTACCTGCAGTCCATGAGGCGCTACCACGACCGCCACGTCAAGGGATGAGCTTTCAGCGTCGGCGACCACGTCCTGCGTCGAGTCCAGAGCTCGAAGGACAAGCACAAGCTCTCAGCGCCTTGGGAAGGCCCCTTCACCATCGACCAAGTGCTGAGGCCGGGCACATACAAGCTCAAGGACCACCAAGGCCGGGTCCTCACCAACGCGTGGAACATCGAACAGCTATGTCGCGTTTACCCCTAAATGTTCCCCGAAATGTTGTAGCTACGAGAGCTCAATAAAAGCACAAATTCGATGCAAAAATATGTGCAAGCATTTTGAATTCTTTCCTTAGCACATCTGAGCAACGACCGGCCTTCGCCCCGGCGAAGACCCGCCCTTGCTCGGGGGCTACAAGGAGCGGGGTGCACACCCCACGTTTTTAACACACCGTTTTTTCGCAAAACCTACAAGTTCAGAGCTCAGCGACGAGCTCAAACTCACGAACTCACACTCTCTCCTCTTAACTCAAACGATGTTCGAACGACTAAGTTGTGAGCTCACCGCTTTAGAGCGTGGCGCGACTGTCTAACGACCTCCCGCGCCCCTGCGGCCGGCGAGGAATGGCCCCGCCATCCGGCTCTCGAATCATGAGCTCACCAAAAGTCGAAGAAGAAACAGTAGATACGATAAAGAGGAAAGACGACTCCGATTAACTACCATACGAAGCTTCCATAAGTTTTTACAATTTGCCTCAACTACGAGGACTTAACAAGCTCACAACCAAAAGAGGCCTAGCCTCGAGCTCCTATTCTTGCGCAGGCGGGTCTTGATCCATCGGCTCCGGGGTGGGGACGTCCTGCACAGCTTCCTCCTCCTCGACGGGCTCCTCTGCCGCTCCGTCTCCACCAGCAGGAGGCTCGAAGACCTCAAGCTCCTCGGTGGCGAGCTTGAAGAGCTCGACAGACAGCTCCACAGTCGCGGCCTCGGCAGCAGCGGCCTTCCGCTCCACGTCAGCGTCATCAACGCCCGGTGCCCACCCCTTCTTCACGACGTCGACCTCAAAGTAGGGGTAGTGGGTGAAGACGACGCTGATCGCCTTGTGGACCACGCGGCCCGCGTCCTCCGCCACCTTGCGCGGGATGGCTGACACCCGCTCGACCGGGTCCGCCACGTCCTCCACCCCAAGGACATCGCAGACGGCCTCGACTTCGGACACAAGGCCTTCATGCGCGCGCTTCGAGCTTTCGGCCTCCTCCACGGCCTTGGCAACGCGCTCTTGGAGGCTCCCAAGCTCCTTCCGCACATCAACGAGGTTGCTGGTCCGCTGCCTTAGGTCCACCTCCTTCTCCTCGCAGCACGAGCTGCGTATGCTTCAGGGAGGCCTCGGCGGCGGCGAGCTCCCGACCCTTGTCCTCAGCTTCCCGCGTCGCCTTCAGAGAGCCCCGCTTCTCATCTACAAGCAAAAAACGGCGGGTCGAACATAAGTCACGGGACTCACGAGGATACAAGGCGTAAGACAAGCCGCCCACTTACTCCCGACTCGTCATAGAGCTCCCGCTCGTTGCACCACAGCTCGTGGTTTTCGGCCTCCAGCCGATCCTTCTCCGGCCTCCGGCACGCAGCATACACCACAGCTCGGAGGCCTCGTGGTCATAGGCTAAAGCCCCCGCCGACGAGGACAATCAGCCCCGAACGCTGAATAAACGGGGACAAGAAGACAAGGTCCGGGCACTTACTCTCGAGCTCGGTGTCACGGTGGCGAGTTGCTCGGGCGAGCTCATCCTTGTCCCTTCGGGAGGGACTCCGTGCTCAGCTCGAGCGCTGAGCGCTCAAGCTCCTTGTTGTCGAACATCTGCGAAGGGGTCGAGCTCCTCCCCGCATCTTCTCGCGGCCGCGGCTTATGGGCGAGCTTCGAGCTCCTCCCCCCCGGGCCGCCTCCTGCAAAGCGGCCTCCACCTTCGCCCTGGGCCTCTTTGGCAGCCCGCTCCTCCCCGCTCCGCGAATGAGGCCGGCCGCCTCTCCGCCGGGCCTCCAGGAACCGGTGCACGGAGCTGGCGCGAGCCGAGCTCGTCGCACATCTCCGCGCGCAACGCCGGCCGGCCGCCCGACGAAACCACCGGCCCTCGTGGAGGTCTTTGTCGCGGTTATGCCCCCGATGGCCTCACCCGTGCGCCCTGCAAACCACAAATGATTAAACAGGGTAGAAGGCACAAACGAAACCCCGACTAACACGACATCGACAAACCCCGAAAGACGACGGGCGCACTTCTCGCCGGCACCAACGGCCGACTCCGCCTCCTCCAAAGAACGGCGACCGCCACGGGGCGACCCGGGCGTAAGTCGGAGGAATGACGATGTCCACGCCGGTGGAGGGCGCCGTCGTGCGGCAAGCACGAACACCTTGGCCCCGTCAACCCGATGCGCCTACGGCAAGGAACGGCACTCGACGGGCCAGGCGGCGATGTTCGGCGGCGGCGCCTTAACCGCAGCAGCCTCGTCCTCCAGGCCCTCATCGCCGGTCCACACCATCCTCGCCCGGCTGCGTCGGCGTCCTCGTCATCGAGAGATGTCGGCGACCTCCTCGGCGAGGGCGGGCCCCGACCTCGCGCTGGCTCCTTTGACGCGCTCCCTCGGTGGCGGGGACTCCTCCGGAACCGCCTTCTCCGTCTCCGTCGCTGCCGAGGAGCTCGCGGCGGCTTGAGTCTTTGGGACGCCCCATCATCCCGGTGAGGCCGTTGGCTGAAGCTCTTCGACCGAGCTCAGCCACGGTCCTCAATGCCCGCCCACGGGGACGGTCGGCCCCGACGAGGAATCAAGGCACGAGGGCCCCGAAACCAGCGAAGCGCTGGTCGACAACGTCCCCAAAGGGGGAACAGCGCCATCATCCGCGAGCCCTTCGCCGCCCCCCGCTCCCGCCGTCCGAGCTCGTCACACCATCCCGAGCTTGTCGGCGCCGCCAAGACTAACTCGCCCGGCATCGAGCTCATCGTCGGCCGACGGTGCTGTCGAGCTCACCATCTCCGAGCCGAGGCCTGCGCCGGCCGAGCTAGGCACGTCCATCCTCGAGACGTTTCCACGAGTGTACGCCGCCGCCGCGAGCACAACGAGAGTCGGTACACAGCGGATCGACCATTACGACCAACGACAACACGAAGGGTGAAGAGCTTACCGGCGGCCACCCTCTTACGCTTTTCTTCTTCTGCGCCTCGGCCGCTCCAGCCCCGCCACCTCCGATCGGCACCCGACTTTGCGTCGGGGCTTGGGCCCCGTACCGGCAGGCCGCGGAGGCGCGCCCCGCGCCAAGGCCACCACCGGGGCAGCGAGCTCGCAGGCCCCGACAAGGTCCCGATCTCTCCGGTGGAGAGCATCACCGACGCCGGCGTCTCCCGCAGCTCGACGCCAGGCTCCACCTCCCTCGGCCACCCCTCGCCGCCACCACCGGGCGAGCCCACCCCCTCGTTCGAACGAGGGGGCCCGCGCTGGACGCCGGCGGTGTCGGCCCCCCTCCACGGGAAGAGGGGGTTGAGAGCCGAAAGGACGCACCACGCCAACTGAAGAGCTCGAGCTCATTAGCGGGGCCGCAAGACGGCGAAGGAATGAGCTAAGGTAAAACGACGAACACTTACCACCGCCGGAAGTGATTAGATTGGGGAGGACCTCGGGGAGCTCCCGGCGCCCTCACTCCCGTCTTCGTCACTAGATTCATCCGTAACTCCACACGGTCGACGGTAAGGCCAGGGGCGTTCACTGTCCCCACAAATGGGGCCTCCTCCTCCTTCATCTCCCACATCCGGAGAGTCCGATGCTGGAGAGGCACCATCGCCTTGCGAAGCCAGGCCTCGATGATGTGGTTCACCGTCAGCCCGGCGTCCCGGAGTGACTTGATCTTGCTCACAGCCGCCTCCACATCCGCCGTGGTGTTGTCGTGCGGACCCTCGCGCCACAGCTTGCTTCCCTTATCGAAGGTACGACCGGTGAACCGCGGCAGAGGATGAGAAGAGTCGTTCTTCAGGTAGAACCACTCCTCCCTCCACCCGGGGTTGGCCGATGGGAAGTCGTCTTCCGGGAAGGACTCTCGGACATTCCCCCCGCGCAGCTGCATCGGGCACACAGCGATCGGGGCCGGTCGCCCCCCTCCCCGGCAATGGCTGGATCTTCGCGAAGATGTAGTGCTTGAAGAGCTCCCAGTTGGGAGGGATCCCCAACCACCCCTCGCAGAGCATCGTGAAGGCGGAGAGGAGCAGCACCCCGTTCGGCGTAAGGTGCTAGAGCTCGATGCCCCAGTACGCGATGAGCCGCCAGAAGAAGTCATCCGCGGGCGTGCCGAGCCCGCGCTCGTGGAAGGCGATGAACGAGATGACGTACCCCGCCGGTGGGTCGGGAACCGCGTGGGACGCCGGCGGGATAATCCACTCCTCCGCTGCCGTCCCGCGGATACGGCAGCCCACCGACGACACGCACCTCTCGACAATGCCTCCGTCGCCGTCGAAGGCAACCAGGAACCCATCTCTCAGCCTCCGAAGAGAGTCGCCGGCGAAGCAGGGGAAGTGGAAGATCGGATCTGAGAAGCAGGCGGCGGCGATTGATCTCTCTCTGCGAAGGAAGGCAAGAAGTGGGAAGGTGAATACGCTCCCGATCTCCGCCTATTTATAGAGCTCCAGCAAAGACGACGAGGCGCCCGAGGAGAAACCGCCGGGAGGGCCCACCTCGCGTCACGTCCGCCCGCAACGGACGCCACGAGATCGACGGGCGCGCGCCACCTGGCGGAAGCCGAACGGCCGCGGCATTAATGGGATAACTCCCCACCAGCCGTAAAAACCTCAACGGTAAAAATCCCAACGGCTATTTTTTACACGGGGTAAAAATCTAAGAGCTCACGCAACGGGTCGATCGTCGAGCTCAAAAACAGAGCTCGAAACATGAGCTCACCGACTCAGGGTTCAAGGCCGCTCAGCTCGAGCTTCGGGCCGCCTAGAGACACCACGAGCGAGGAGCGCCTTGGGAAAGCGGCGCCGACGGCCCACGCCCTGAGCTCTCGAAAGGGCTCGGGGGCTTTACTTGCGCGCGTCCGGGTCGCTGAGGGCCACGATCGACTTCGAGCTAACCTCATCGATGAGGAAGCACCTCGCTCCCAGACATCGCTCGGGGGCTCGAGAATCTCGGAAGTCGAGCTCTCAGAACTTGAGGTCGATCCACCAGCAGATCGTACGAACGAGCTCGAGCTCGGGCCTCACCTGGACTATCCGACGGCAGCTCACCGAGCACTCGATCTCGGCCAACGAGGCAAGACCGAGCTCGAGCTCACCACCTCCGTGACCAGTCACGAGGAACGGACGGCGAACCCATGAAAATTCTAAAAGCCTCCGCGAGAACTTACTGTTCTCACGGAGCCTCGGGGGCTACGCCCGCTGGTGTGCTCGCGCCCAGCACCCACGATCAAACATCAATCGTACAACGAGGGCTCCCCGACGACAAGAGTTGCCACACGGATAGCATCCGGGAGACCTCATCTCTCCCAAACGCTCGGGGCTACTTGTGGGGATCGATATTTGGGACACCCATACAAGAGCTCCCAACTTGTCGTCGCCAAGGCAAACGCGACCCCGGTCTCGATCGCGCGGAGGCGTAGCAAGACGAGACGACCAACCACGGCGCACGAGGTCTTCGTCGCGGGTGAGCTCCCCGCACGCGGACGGGCTTCCTCCTCGCTTGAGCTCCCGCGCGAGCTCCCCCGATAGGGACTCATCTCCCCGCTTCATTCGAGCTCTCCCCATGACGTGTTCCCCCGTCTTCATCACGATAGACCTCGCCTGGGGACCTCTTTCCGACTCCTCGCTCGAGCCTCTCCGCGACAAGCCCCGCGACGACGACCCCGCAGAGCTCATCTGCCTACCTTCTCAGAAGAAGTCTGCGGGTCACGGGAGTTGGTCAACAACTCCCCGACAAGTTCAACCACTCTCGGCGTGCACTTTAGCCATATAGAGCTACAGCTACAGGGAGAGAGGTCATTCGACCACCTCGCCATACCCCGTCGGCTCCAACAGCTCCGCTATAGTGCCGCGCAGGTACATACGGGGTACGCCTTCCCATCGACGGTATGGACGCCCCCATGCCGAGAAGACATCTTCCAACTGCGATTAGAGACAAGGCGACGCCTGACCACCGCCCAAACCGCAATTCCCGCGTACGACGACGACCAATTTCGACGCCCAAGGCTCTCAGGAGCTCGTAGGGAGCTCTCGCCCGCGCCGGGAGCTCGTCTGAGAGCTCTTCTACACATCTACTGCCCTGCACATACGTTCTCGTTTCTCCATGTCCTCAACCCGAAGGGAGCTCATGTTCCCTAACCCCCTTGCGACTATAAAAGGGGAGGTAGGCCTCCGGGTTGAGGCAAGAACAACAAGGTTCACTCTCAACAGCACAACACCCACTCGATATTGGCGCTAGCCTCAATCACTGAGACTTGGGGAGCCCTCCCCTCTCTCGACCAGCTTGTACTCGCCCGGTATGAGCATTTGAGCTCGGATAGTGATCACATCGGACTAGGGGAGCCCGATTCCCCGAACCAATATAAATCTTGTGTCATTGTCTCTAGAGCTAGGCCATCGAGACACGCGATTAGCCAGACATTACCGTGACGGTGGTATTAGACCACGACACATATACTTAACATTAAATAATGTGTATCCTTATAGAAAAGTATACATACATACTTTCTTTATAAAAGTATAAATAAATAAATACTCCTTCCAATAAAAAAAATATGTGTATATACTCCCATAAAAAAAGTATAAATAGATACATACTTCTTTTAAAAAGTATAATAAATACTCCTTACAAAAAAAGTATGTGTATATACTCCTACAAAAAAGTATGAATATATACTCTTATAAAATAAGTATGCATATATACTCCTTTTAAAAAAAGTATGCGTATATACTCCTTATATTAAAAAAGTACGTGTGTATGCTCAAATCCAGTTTGGATACTTCTAACAAATATATACTAATAATTCAAACAAAAAAAACAAATATGTAAACGTACACATACTACTATCTAATGCACACATTTCAAAATGATAAGCCAACCGCATGCACCAACGGATCCATTTTTCACGGAAGCTATCAGCATGCGTCCCTAGATATTTTTCCACCCGTATTATACTCTAAACCCGGTGGCTACAACCCGTTAGGCGCCTCATTAGCTACATGCGCGGGACTGCCTGGCCCTTCCGTATCAAGGTAGGAGTAACTGAGTAGAAAAACCTCATATTTTTGAATTCGAGCGTTTAGTCTGTAGCTAGCTACAGAATCAGATATTCTGTAGCCAGGCCATCCCATCCGGACCTTGCTTGCACCTGGCCGCACCGGCCTGAACCGGCGCTGGTGTGTGTTCCGGTAATCACGTGATAGAGCCAGCTAGCACGTGCAGCATCCGATGGTAATTGAAATAATCAATGCTTGGTGGGCCTCCGTACTACACGCTGGAGCATGGATCTCGTAAATTTATTTTCCTACTATGGTAACAGGAGGCGTACATACATGTACGCTAGTATATGTTCGGTCCTATGATTAGTTACCACTTACCATAATATGTTTACTAGATTTACAATCTTTTTATCATAATCCTTGCCTTTCTGCCCCTAGTAGTTACGATATTATATTTGCTAAAATTTTTACAATTATTTACTAGAAAAACAGAGATAATCCGTCAACAGCTATGTGCAGTTACGTTGTTACTGTAATACAACAAAAAAGTTGCTATAGCAATGAGATTAATTTACATAACAAAATACTAGTGGGTTACGACATTTTGATATCATATCATGATACGGTGAACCGGTTACCGTAACAAAAAAAGACGAGTTACGACAATATTAACAAATAATTACGATAATGACTAGATGAATTCTAAATGGAAATTCACTATAATACATTTACCACAATGGTACGTTGTATGGTTAGTTACAATAATCATGTTGTATGGTTACCGTAATGGTGTGTTCCTTTTTACTGAAATACTACCTCCGAAGGAATACCACAATATATGATCACAATGGAATGTCCAATTTACTACAACGGCATCCTCAAGTTACCACAAGTCCACAATGGAATTTAGCATAGCTTTTCTGTCCAGGCGGTGAGCTCGGCGACAGTGACCTCTTGTTGTATCACTGGTTCAAAGACCTTTATTTGCTCACGTCATTTCCCTGACGAAGTTGACGAGCTAACCATCCCTCCCGCGCCTAGAGGGGGCTAGGCCGGTGAACTGAAAATCCAAGTAAAAGGTAGTGAGAGCTCACCAAGGGAAAAAAATAAATTAATTATAGTGGTTTTAATATGCACTCAGCAAGAAATAAATTATACTCTCAAATCAATAAGCTAAAATCTCTTGCTGCCTAATTCCAATGCCAAAACCAGCAGTACTGAAATTAGTGCAAATGCTAAGCTAAAAAAATCATCATATCTAGGTCCATGTTTCTACGCATGTTTAGTTGAGAAGGGATATCTAACATACTTACATGATAAAGTCATCGAAACAAGAATTTATTCTACAGAAAACTACATGAATGTCAGTCATAGAGATGTCACTCTGCTTGATAGCTTCATCACAACAATGTCACCCCGCATTGAGAAATATTTATGAAATTTTTTTACAAGAAATATTTACGAGAATTTGCACTAAGAAGTATTTACGATAATCTACACTATGTATTTACGAGAATCCGCATTGAGAAATATTTATGAAAATTTTGTACGAGAAATATTTACAAGAAACAACAGTAAGAAGTATTTACGAGAATTTGCACTAAAGTATTTAAGAGAATCCGCACTAAGTATTTACGAGAATCAGCACTGAGAAATTACGATAATCTTGCCTCCTAATAATCCACTTAATTTCAATAAATAATTCAAAGCAACAAAGCAAGAAAATACGTATAAAATACTGGCTCGAATTCAAAATAACAGTAGTAGATACAACAAGCCAATATTACACACAAGTTTTTTTTTTTAAAAATCAATCCATGAAAAGAAAAAACATTGCCATGCAGCTGCGTAAGATCGATGTGCAGTAGAGCATTGCATCGATGGGACAACGCTAGAAAAAGCATGCAAACGGTGCAGCCATACGTACGTACGCATATTCTAAGGGGCCCGTTCGTTTGCATAGGATCCAATACAGGAGATGATTGGTTCCTGGCCTGGAATGAGTGGATCCATGTCTGTCACTCATTCCGTGTCTGTACGTGTCTGTATCCATTCCGTCCCTGTATCCATTCCATGCCTGCCGTTCGGTTGAGACTGTGTCCATTCCCTGCCTTGCCCATAACAGACGTGGTGACTCAGCTGGGCAGTGTCAACCAGCGGAGATGATTCATGAGACAAGTAAATAGCCCTGGTGTATATAATACAATAATATCAAATGAAAGGAAATCTGTCATCTTCTAGAGACTCCAACGACAGCAATGGCATAATGAGGAGCATGTTAGCCCGTAGTACATGCACAAAAAGTTAACTAGAGAGCACAAAATGCTAATTCCGATGATAAACCGTGAAAGGAAGTACAAGAGCACTGCAACTCGAACAATGCTCGCTGCTTGTGCACATCAAAGTTAATTTTATAAACTACGACCGTCTGAAGCCACGTTAACAAACGAACACAAACTAGGACCATCTGAACAAAAAGCTAAAGCACATAATTTAGGCCTTCTAATCAAGGATCCATGTCTTCGATGCAGGAAGTTCTCCATAATGGCAGAGTAGATTCTTCAGCGGTACTGCAAGTGCAACAACAAAATATATTAGAGAGGCAGGCTAATGTAGTAAAAAAAACAGTGAGCTTGGCAGCTCTATGATATATAGGAGACTCATTGCAGAACTAAAACATATAAATATAGTCATATATAAGCTAACTATTATTAACCACAATGGCTGTTTAAGCTGATGGAAGAAGGAAACATGCATAAAAGGAGTGAAAGCTGAAACTGCAGCCATTGGAACTGACAGACTAACTACTGCTACTGATGTAAACATAGACTGTAGTACAATGAGCTAACATTCCAGCAAACTGAATAAGCGACACATGTATTAGCTTGAGCCATTATTAGAAACGGAAACACAAAGGGGCTTAAGTAAACTTATATATAACTCGCAGATTTGGTAAATGGAAATACTGAAAAAAAAATTATAGTTCATGCATCTCAAGTGTTACTTATCCTCAACAGGAAGACCCTCAAGCACTGGATACTGTACAGTATAAACAACGAAACAAAGAATGGTTTTACTAAATAGAGCAAAGAACATATTACAGCAGGACAAAAACAAGCATGCATCTCAAACAAATGCAGACCAACAGGGACAAAGAAACACTTGAATTATTCCTGAAGAGAAAGAAACCAAAACAGAGAGGCATCCATGTTCTCTAACAGTACAAACGCAAGAAGAGATCTCATTGAGTTCATTGTTTCATTCACGTGGCATCAAATCTGAACCAGGGGGACAGAAGAGTAATACTTACCACTGTAGAGCTGTAAATGGAAAGTAGTAAATCAAACAAAGGATGATCGACGCTGTAGTTGTAGTGTCTTTCTAGGTAGAGCTGTAAATGGAAAGTAGTAAATCAAACAAAGGATGATCTGACCTAAAAAGCAGACAAGTGTAGGCAGTCCTATTATTGCAGATTACTTGTGCTGGACAACATCATGCAAGATGCACACTCTTGTGGTTCAGACAAGTTGCTAATTGGATGACAGAAATCGACAGCCACATAGGTAGATCAACATATTGTGGTTCAGCCACATGACAGCCATGCAGTCAAATGCATCTCAGCTTATTTACTGCCTGATCTTACTGTCTAAAACAAAGCCCACTATAACAATGAAACCTAAGATGGTGCAGAAAAAAATTATCTTGACAGTAAACAACAAGAATTATTTCAAAGCTCATGGGCAAACATAAGCAGTCCTAAGATGTATGCTATAGTATATATTCCTCTGCTATGTTGCATAAGCAGAACATCAGAAAGGTGTAGTAGTATTTCTCAACTCCTGTGTCATGCATCCTGCTTTCTGAAACATGGATTGATGTCTCAGCAACACTTGACACTTTCAATGAGTATATTATCCTTAATTATACAAGTTATTTCTTCAAAAGATTATTCTATCATATTGACAAATACACTAGGATTCAGGAAAGGTGAGGAATGCACGAGCCACGATGAACAGTTAGTACTCTGTAAGCAGGCTGCAGTTGACGACCAATGCAAAGCTAGAGATCAGCTTATGCAGGATTAAGGCCTCGTTCGTTTCCCATAGAACACAGAGCAGTCAATACCCTCATCACGCTCAATGGGATGGACTGTCAATATAATTCTCAGTCTGAATAATCTATCCATCTCGGACTGTAGTACCGTACATGCAAATTAAGTCCACCTAGTTCTCGAGAGCAAGGGCCTTCCTTCTACGGACTACCACGAGATCAGGGCCAGATCAATCTCGAGCAGGCAAGTTGAATCAAGAACACATCCAAGAACGGCAGATTGAAACCCTAGGAGGGAGAGAGGACGAAGGGGAGAATGAGGTGACTCACAGGGGAGAAGGAAGTGGTCGCCGTCGCCGTTGCCTCGCCGTATCCCCCCGTCGCCTTGCGCCGCCCCCCGCAGTTGCCCTTGGCCCTCGAGTTGCGTCGCGCCGCCGTCGCCTCGCGCGGTCGCCTCGCGCTGCCCCGAGCTCACGAGTCGGTCGTCTGTGTCCGTTCCGGAGGGTGGGAGGTGCGGAATGGATCCGGGCCGCAGAGAGCTAGAGAGAAACCAGACCAGGCCCGTTTTCATTCCAAGTCAGACCAAAACGAACGGGCCTTTTGCTCCTATCCGGATTGAAACCGGACCATGTCAATCCAGGTGGATCGGGCTCCATTCCGGGCCGTTCCTGTGTAAACGAACGGGCCCTAAATGAATATTGTGCTAATCCGATGGGATGCCTCCAGGTTGAACGAGGACGAGAGTTGTTTGCAGCTACTTACCTTTTTTTTAATGAACTGCAGCTACTTACCTCGGTACGTAGCCTACTAAAAAACATACGTAGGGCAATCGTAGTAGAACGACGCGCAGGCTTAGCACGCGGCGATCTTGGCCACGAGAACCGCCGGCCGAGTGTACCAGCTCCGGCGCGCCGTCACCGTAGAGCCACACCCAAGACGCCGTTTGAACGGGACTCCGAGGGCACCGTCCGCCGGGGAAGTAGCTGCTCCGAGGTAGAAAGGCTTGCCGCCGTCGCCTGGGAAGGAGCCACCGGGGGTGCAGGGCGAGCCACGCCGCCACAGGGGGCGCCATTTGCGCGACGCGAGATTGCGCAGGAGAAGGCTGCTGGCCAGACGGGGAGGGCGCCACGGCCGCGTCGAGTGAGAACGGGCGCTCCTGCCGCCGTCGGGACGGGCGGATGCGTTACCGGACACCTATCCTCCTGAGCGCCGCCGTCAGGACCAATGCAAGAAGCAAAGCGTGGTTTTTGGTCTGATTTTGGATTGTGCCGGTGGAAGGAAAGAGAAAATTACGGGGAATTAAATCTGCATGTGCATTAGTACGGTGGGACCACCTGAGTAAAGGCAAATTCCAAATTTGTAGCCAACGCACCTGAGCCAGCCTCGGCCTCGCCGGGTTGTGGTGGTGTCGGGCTCGCAGTTTTGGTCTGGCTACAAAATATAAAATTCTGTAGGTAGATAGGCCATCTTAATGGAGGTTTAATGAGTGTTTAAATGCACGTGAAATGCAGTGCTTGTATCAGCAAAACTTTAATTTTGCATGAAACTCATAGGAGAGAGAAGAAAAAAAGTTTCACCATGGTGAAACCTTTGAGCAATTGTTTCACATGCGTTGAAAACAGTGTAAAACCCTCATTGAGACAAAAAAATAAGCGTTTCATCATGGAACTATGCAATTAAACTATGCAATGAGAGAGGTTGTGAGACCCGTGAGTCTATGAAACTGTATGATGAAACTGTCCCATTGATGGAGACGTCTATTTCATACCAAAATTTTATATCTTGGAAACCGGGAGGTGAAACTCTCCATTGAGACTGGTCTTATGGAGTAATGGATCTATATATATATATATCGGACCGCACCATTCTACTCCCAGGCTTATAAGTATTATTTTCAACACTGGTGGTGGGAGACAGCAGCTCCGGCGAGCCAGTTAGGATGTGTTTGGTTCCCTTCTGGGTACCGGCTGCATGGGCTCTCGAGAGCCAGGGTCTGACCGGCCAGCAGCGTGCGAGCCAGGCTCCGCAGAAACGAGATCGAGTTTCGTTTCCCGGCATGCAAGCTGAGGGCTAATTCTTGCATGCGAAGGTGCCAGCGAGAGAGAGCTGCAAGCAACCAATCATTCCTCACTTTGCATGCGCGGAGCTTGGCTGCCAACCAAACACTGGTCGGGTGCATGCGCCGAGCCTGGTCAGGCCGCGAGCAACGAACCAAACGCACCCTTAGTGTGGCTGATTAATTGACATGCAATTAGGCAGCGTGGACAGTAGAGCAATAAAAGCACCTTGTTTTACTTCCTGTAGCATGCATGCATGACTTGAAGATGCAGCTATAGTTGCAAACGGCGCGGGCCAGCCCGTCAGCCCGTTGGGCAAGACAGCGCCGCGAGCACACACCAACCCACATAGCAGCCCACTTCTCTGAAGCGGATATATGCAGCGGACACTCGAAGCCCAACGGGCGCCGCTCCAACCCGTCACCCCGAAACGAGATCGATGCAGGAAATGGCACCGTCGCCGCCGGCGCCACGGGCGATTGAGCCGCCGCCGTCCCAATCTTCACGGGCAGCTCATCCTACGCCGCCGTCTCGTCCCCTCCGCCTCCGCGGTCCTCGCCACTGGCGGCTTCTTACAGCCCAGATCCGGCCATGGCAGCCCAGATCACTGGAGACGACGCCGTCGCTGGTGGAGGGCACCAAGGGGCTGGTGCCGATGTTCACAGCAAGTACCAGTCGTTCCCTCTCGCCCTCAACGCATCAGGGACCTCTGCCACTCCAACTACAAAGGTTAGGTTGTCACCGTCCTAAACCAATCTCAGCACACAGATCGAAGGCAGTAACACAAACTGATTCTCTAGAAGATTCTAGAACGTTCTGGGTACATGAATTGCTAGTTGGAAGGAGGAAGAAGAAAGGTAAAAGGAAATCTAGCCGCAGCTAGCCTCGAGCACACGCTCGCCGGTTCAGGTCTTTGGTCCTTCGACAGTTGAATCACTCGGCTTGCTCCTGTATTTGTATCGGGCTGCTTGCTACATCCCATGTGACTTCCTTCTTGGGCCAAGACAAGCCCAGCTATACAGCCCATTAGCCATTACATAGCCCATGATGTCCAGGTCTGTGACATAGGTTTCCTACAATCTTGCCTCTGTGCTCGCTGCTTGGCCTGCTTGCGTTGGGCTGCCGGCGCTGCTGCTGCTTGCCGCTGCTGCCAAGCAAGCTAGCTAGTTGCCTTGCCACTTCAGTACAGTCCATTCGTTCGATGCTCGTCCAGTCTCTGGCTCTGCCGTCGCCTGATAGTTGTAGTACTGATAGACTGATAGTTGTAGTACTTCAGTATTGTTTGCACTCCAACTACAAAGGTACTAGCTGTTACCAATAGTGATATGGTTGATTGGTTGCATGAAAAGCATCTCCAAATTAATATCTGATAATCAAATACTGCACTGCATGCAATTGTTATATCTTGCTCCATTGTATAGAAGTAGGCTGGCAGTGAGTCATAACAACTAGGATGGCAAATTGGCAATGTGTCATAAAATAGTTGTATATGCATAAAATAGTTGTATACGCTAATATGCACAAGAACTGTATTCTCAACCAGAATAACAGTTGTGACTTCTGAAGTAGTAGTGACTTCTGAATCTTTAATACAAAAGCTGCATTAGCTGACCCAACCTGCAAGTTTATTGTTGATAGTTGATAGTCAATTATTTGAAATTGAATAATTCTAAGGTTAAGATCAACATTCAATCAGGAGCAGACTTACAAACTTAGTAGTTGAAACTTTCAGGTCATGCTTGCTTCCGTCATGCTATATATTTTGTGCTTCCGTTATGCCTTAAATAACCATGGCTATATATTTTACTGCATGCAGAAATTTTCCAGAGTTAAACATCAGAAAGAACAACCGGCAAAACACAAAGCCCAGCGGAGGCCCCCGCCGCCACCGCCACGGGCGACTCAGCCGTCGTTGACGCAATCTCCACGACCAGCTTGTCCCTTGCCTTCTCAAGAGGGAGCTGAAGATGACAACGGCACTGATTGGGGGTATGCAGGTGCCAGCCCCGATGTCTACCTTCATCTTGCCGAGGCCTCAGATGCGACGACATCAACGCCTGCTGCCACTACTGCCACTACTACACTGAGAAAAAAGCAAGTTAGATTTTCTACACCATTGTGCCGAAACTCATCATCAACAAGGCAGAAGGAACCACCAGCAAAACGGAAGTCACCAGCAAGGCCATTGTCGCCGGTGTCGCCACTAGTTCCAACGAGATCATTTGGGATAAGGATGATTCTATCCCCAAGGGTCACGTCCCCAACTGTGCCATTGGCAAACTCTGCTCCTAATAAAAAAAGAAGTAACCTTGGAGGTAAGTGATGCTGTTCTCTTTTAATATTTATTGCTTTTTTGTTACTGCTGCATCTAATGTTGTTACTGACATCTAATAATATGTTTTCCATGCCAACCATTAGGATCTCCACAGCAGATTAAAAGGCGCAAGCTCAGATCAGAGATATGGGTAGATTTTGAGCCAATCTATGAAGGTGAAACTGTGGCTGCAGCTCAGTGCATACACTGCCATAAGTTATTCAAGGTAAACCGTGGTGTTGGTACAAGTGCTTGTCTTAGGCATGTGCATAGCTGTGAGGGTAAAGCTAAAATGAATCAGATGCTAGATCAATTGAAATCTGGAAATCAGCCTGTGCCTGAAGATTGGAAATTTGATCCAACAATATCTCGAAAAGAATTGGTGAAGTTGATTGTTGTGCATTCCTTGCCCTTTAGCCTTATTGAGTATCCAAGGTTCAGATCCTTCGTTTCTAGTTTGATCACTAGAAAAATTTGCAAAAAAAATAAGAATGTGAACACGCACGTACACAATCTGTGGTTACGAAGCAAGGCAGCAAGCAAGCAAACGGGACCGCGGGCCGCCGCTAGAACGCCACATTCGTATGCGGATAGAAACGGGCCGCCGCAGAAGCCCGTGATTGACTTTGCGGCGCTTGCGGACGCGGGACGGGCTGCCCGCCGCCGCGCCGTTTGCAACCTGAGATGCAGCTTTAATGGATGCCGTGATAATTGCATGAATGGGGTGGCAGCGGCATGCGGATTAGTAAATAGTAAGAATTTTTATCCATCGCCTTTTTAGAATAGTATTTTTGAAAAGGTACGTATGGATTTGAAATTGTTTTCTTTTGACGTGACTTGTTGAAGTAAAATAATTCCGCCCACACATGCGAGCGGTAAATAATTTGGTCCTGACTTGTGAGTGAAAAATAATTCCATTTAGTCTATTTTTAGTTACTAATGTATTTGTTTCTAGTTAGACCATTTTTATTACTCATAGTGTCATTTTGTAAAGAAATAATTTTTAACAATCAATGATCGGTAGATTTTCTATTGCTAATCACCGGCATGTTCGGTAGACGGCGAGAGTCATTTTTATTACTTATTATATTATTCTAGTCAGTGGCGGACTCAGCTTTTGAGCATAGGGTGGTCGCCAAAAAAATTCGACTGGGCCGCGGCGCACGATGGACTGGGCGTTGGGCGGGGCGACCGCCGACGGCGGACACGGCAGCCGCGCGATGCAGCAAACGAGATTTCCCTGCTTTGGAACGACGGGCGCTTCAGCGTCAGTCGCGCGATCGCGGCGGCCCCCGGAGTTCGAGTAGACGGTTGAATCATTGGGAACCAGGGAGTCCCGGAGGCGGGGAGTATTCGGCTTCTTTTCTTATTTTTTTATATTTTCTATTTATATCCTATATGCATGACCTGTAGGTTCTTTTTTGCATTTTCTATTTATATCCTATATGTATAACATGCAGGCCACAGGGTGGTCGGTGGACCACCCAGACCACCCAGTGGATCCGACCACCCAGACCACCCAGTGGATCCGCCCATGATTCTAGTAAGAAAATAATTCCATCGTTAAATGTGATCGCTAAATTTTCCTGTGCAGTAAATAATTACTAGAATAATTACAGACATGCTCCTGTGCAGTAAATTTTGGCGCTGCTCTTTACCGAGGTGTCTAGTCTCGAAGTGATTATTTGTATTACTACTTTTATCATTTGCTCCGATAAATAATTACAGACATATTGGTAAGCTCTAAATTCTGGTAAATAATTATGGACATCTCGACAAATAATAGTGTCCTGTCCGGTGAGCGGTAAATTCGCCCGCGCTAAACACCGGGGCATCTCGTCACCGGCCGAACTCTTTTTATTACCCATTTTGCCAAAAAATATTTAGTTAATAAAATAATTCCCTCCCGGCCTATGAGTAGTAAATTTTCATCTAGTAATCACCGGCATGTCCGCCGGTCAGACTACTTTTTATTACTCATTGTATTATTTTGTTAAGAAAATAATTCCCACCAGACGTATGAGCGGTAAACTAATCGTTGGCGTTGCCGTGGTTGGACTACTTTTTTATTGCTCATAGTATTATTTTGCTAAGAAAATAATTCCCTCCCGACCTATGAGCGATAAATTTTCATCTACTAATCACTAGCGTGTCCGGCTGCTGGTCAGACTACTTTTTATTACTCATAATATTATTTTTTGAAGAAAATAATTCTCTCCCAACCTATGAGCGGTAAATTTTTTGGATACTAATCACCGACATGTTCAGCCGCCGGTCGGACTATTTTTTTATTACTAGACTGGCGGAGGTAATCATGGAGGCGTCCAATCCATAAGTTTTTTTTTTTATTACTAACACTATCATTTTGTTATAGGAAGGAGTAATTTTTATTACTATATTAATTTCTTCTATAAATAATAATTCTTTCCAGGCGTGTAAGTGGTAAATTTTTGTGCACTAATTTTTATTACTAATAGTGTCACTTCATAATAAAATAATTCCATCAGCGCATATTTACTTGTTTTATTTATTTTAGCATGATGTAATCCCTACAGTAAATCCCAATTTACTTGTTATTAATACGATCATATGTTATGAAAAATAATTACATAATGTCCCGTGAGCGGTAAATAATTGCTAAATATATCATTAAAAATAAATTATTCCGAGTACTCACAACAATGTATAAACCAAGCCAGTTGAACCACGGCGAGCTACTTTGAATTTGTCTCCTAGGAAAAAAAAATACCAAGTTCGCATGATTTTGAACGACTTGGTACACTCTAGTACAAGTAAAAAAAAATAATTATTCGTGAGTAAATAAATTATTCCTGATAATCAGAGAACACTCTTCGTGGCCCACCGTGTGAGAGAGAGCCACAAAAAAGGCTCCGCCAGTCCGCAACGTTGTCGTGCAAACTTCAGCGCCATGTAGTCCTCCATGCCGGCATGCCCACGAACGAGTTCGCGACTTGGCTGGCGTCCGAGCGCCTGGCGAGGAGCAGGACGACGATGAGGCGGACGCAGATGAGGCGTTCATGGAAGTGGACGTTCCCACTCGACTCGCGCGCCGCGAGCTGCTGCAGCTCCGATCAGATTTTCACAACTCAGTCCTATAGAAACGGAGAGGAAATGAGCTCGGGATAACCAACCCACGTGTACAAAACTTGATGAGCTCACCTGGACCTGGAGGCAAGATCGAGACCAGGCCAACATCAGCGAGCAGCAGCCTCCATGAGCTCCATGAGCCTGGTGGTAGGGACTTGGGATCCACGGAAAGCACACCAGGGAGGATCCGTGGCCTCCCTGTTGCCGACGACCTCGCCAATCTATAGCACGAAGTAAGGATAAAAACCAGAAAAAAAAAAGGGACAAACTGAGAGAGGAAGCATGCACATGCACGACAGATCACCGTGAGCCTACAACAGATTCCGATCTCTGGAAGACGGGGATAGCGTCTTCATCTCTAGGGACGACACGGTACGCCGGCACCTGGCGCGTGATGCAGATACCTCCCGTGAAACACCCATCGATCTGCTCTGCTCGGCCACACGCATCTGGGATCATCGATGTATGCCGATTCGTAGGCGTAGGAAGCGGCTGTCAGGTCCAGTGTTTCGGATATCGTTTCGGCCAAAAAATCGGTACCCAGGGATAGAAACGAAAATCGGGATTTTCGGTATATATCGGTGTAAAAATGCTTAAATTTGAAATAATAAAGAAAAATCACAAAAACTAGCTCCGCACCGCGCCGCCGTGGCCGCAGGAGGAAGCCTGCCGCCGTCATGGCCGGAAGAGGAAGCCTGGCCGGAGGATGAGGCCTGCTTCCGGCGCCGCACTCGCAGGGGGGACGGCGACGCGTTGTTCGCACGGATCGAGCGTTTGCCGTCTGGTGTGGTAAGATCATTGCGGAAAGGAAGGGAGGAGGGAGCGGCGAGGTGATTTATAAAATACGGATGGGAGCTGCCATGCGGTCTTCACGGCCTCACATAATTAGCCCGGGACCAGTAGTAAATAAAATAAATATAATAAGTAAGGGAGGGGTAGCAATAATTAGTTATGATTCACACGGGATCTTTAAAACAGCAGTTTTTGGTTTTTGGTTTCTGGTCCGGTCGCCGGAGGGGCGGCGCTCCGCCGGTGCGTTAATTGTTATTTTCAACGTAGGATGCAAAATAGTGTATATATGTACGGCAGTGCTATTCTACACCCCAGATGTAGAATCCATTCTACACCCATCGGACCCAACATGCAGCCAACCGGTCCAACCCAACCAGCTCACCTCCTGCTGACCAAACCAGCTTCCTCCCGTCCGCATCTGCCCACCCCTCGATTCCTCGCGGCCTTGAAGGGCGAGGCGCGCGTGCGCGCGACGAGGCCTTGGCCTTGAACCTCTCCGTGGCACACCCTCCCTCCACCGGCCGCATCCTCCCACGGCCTTCCATTACCAATACCCCACGATTCAATCCAGAGCCCCCGCCTTCCATCCCCCTGCGTTGAGCGAGGCATGTGGCGGCGCCGCAGCGAGCCGAGGAACGGGAGCGATAGCGGCGCAGTGAGCTGCTGCATGAGCGCGGGGGCAGCTGCGCGAGTAGCGCCGAGAGCGGCCTTCGGCGGTGCGGGGAGCAGATCCGGCGTCGCGTGAGTCGATAGCGGCAGCGTGCTGCAGTAGTGGATTATCAATCGTCGGTGGTGGATTACCGACACCCTCTCTACATGTTCTGAAAATTATGGATTCTGCGAGTCTGAATGAGTCTGCTGGTTATGGTTGTAGACTGTAAGTCAACAAGTTTAGGGCTAAAAGGTAATGATAATTACTGAACCGTGAATTACTGAGGGTGCACCGATATTGATGCAAGACTATTGAATTACTGATATTGGTTGATTACTGAAGTACCAAATTCAAAGAAAGGATATGTTTGTTGCGATTATTAGAATATCAAATATTGGGCGGTTACAAGATTACTCAATCACTAAATTATTACTAAATTGGTTGAGTACTAAATCACTAAATTATTACTAAATTATTGATATTGGTTGACTACTGATATTGATACATGATTACTAAATTACTACAGTTACTGAAGATAAAAAGATTACTAAGCAAATTGGAATGAATAAAGTTAAAGGAATGGACTAATTTACAAGAAGGCATCGAACACATTAAACTTAAGGACTGACTAAATTGCATGGTTAAAAAGTTACCGAACAAAGGAGGACTAATTGTAGTACTCTGTATTACAATTAAAGAGTATTACTAAGCATATATTGATGTATTACTGAACGCACACATATAATTGCTGGTAGGAGGGAATTCTTTTCAAAAGACACTTGCCCCAAAACTCATTGCCCAGTAGGGGGGCATGCATTTAAAAGGACACCTGCACCAAAACCCATTGCCTAGTAGGGGGCATGCTTTTCAAAAGATATTGGCTTAATGAGTAAACACTCTATACCCTAATCTCAGCAAAACAATATGAACCCTAATCTCAGGAGACACTATATACACTAATATCAGTAGACGCCATGAACCCTAATCTCAGTAGACGCCTTGAACCCTAATCTCAGCAAACGCTCTATACCGTAATCTCGGCAAACGCTATGAACCCTAATCTCAGCAGACGCAATATACACTAATCTCAGCAGACACTATCAACCCTAATCTCAGCAGACGCCCTGAACCCTAATCTCAGCAAATGCTCTATACCCTAATCTCGACAAATGCCATGAACCCTAATCTCAGTAGACGCTACATACCCTAATCTCAGCAGACGCCCTGAACCCTAATCTCAGCAAACGCTCTATACCCTAATCTCGGAAAACGCCATGAACCCTAATCTCAGTAGACGCTACATACACTAATCTCAGCAGACGCTATCAACCCTAATCTCAGCAGGCGCCCTGAACCCTAATCTCAGCAATCGCTCTAAACCCTAATCTCAACAAACGCCATAAACCCTAATATCAACAAACGCTCTATACCCTAATTTCAGAAATTACTGACCATAAATTACTGGATGTATTAATGAGAAAATGCCATGAACCCTAATCTCAGTAGACGCTACATACCTTAATCTCAGCGGACGCCCTGAACCCTAATCTCAGCAAACGCTCTATACCCTAATCTCGAAAAACGCTATGAACCCTAATCTCAATAGACGCTACATACACTAATCTCAGCAGACGCTATCAACCCTAATCTCAGCAGACGTGCTGAACCCTAATCTCACCAAACGCTCTAAACCCTAATCTCAGCAAATGCTCTATACACTAACCTCAGAAATTACTGACCATAAATAACTAAACATGTATTAATCAGGAAACGCCATGAACCCTAATCTCAGCAGACGCCCTGAACCCTAATCCCAGCAAACGCTCTATACCCTAATCTCGAAAAACGCCATGAACCCTAATCTCAGTAGACGCTATATACACTAATCTCAGCAGACGCCATGAACCCTAATCTCAGCAGACGTCATGAACCCTAATATCAGCAAACGATCTATACCCTAATCTCAGAAATTACAGACCATAAATTGTTGAGCATGTATTAATGAGCAAATGCCACGAACCATAGTCTCAGTAGACACTCCAAACCCTAATCTTAGTAAACGCTATATACACCAATCTCAGCAGATGCCATAAACCCTAATCTCAGCAGACGCCATGAACCCTAATCTCAGCAAACGCTCTATACCATAATCTCAGAAATTACTGAGCATGTATTAATGAGCAAACGCCACGGACCATAATCTCAATAGACACTCCAAACCCTAATCTCAGCAAACGCTCTATACCCTAATCTCAGCAAACGCCATAAAACCTAATCTCAACTGACACCCTGAACCCTAATCTTAGCAAGCGCTATATACCCTAATCACAGAAATTACTGACCATAAATTACTAAGCATGTATTAACGAGCAAACGCCACGAACCATAATCTCAAGAGACATTCTGAACCCTAATCTCAGCAAACGATATATACACTAATCTCAGCAGACGCCATGAACCCTAATCTCAGTAGACGCCATGAACGCTAATCTCAGCAAACGCTCCATACCATAACCTCGGCAAACGCCATGAACCCTAATCTCAGTAGAGGCTATATACAATAATCTCAGCAGACGCCGTGAACCCTAACCTCAGCAGACGCCCTGAACCCTAATCTCGGCAAACTCTCTATACCTAATCTAAAAATTACTAAGCATATATTAACCAAAGAAACATCATGAAACATAATCTCGGTAGACGCTCTCAACCCTAATCTCGTAGATGTCACACCCCAAAGGATGGGGCCCAGAGGGAGCCGGCCCAAGAGGCCCGCGGCCAAAGACGGGTGCCCCCTAGGCCTGCGCCCCCCCAGGGGGTGGCACGCAGCCGCCGTCGCTACCCGGTCTCAGCGACTTCTTCGGCAATTAAATCGAGAGTTTTATTAGGATAAGATTAGGACTTTTTTGTGTGAAGGGGATATTCCACTCTATAAGAAAATCCCCTATTAGAAAATAAATAGGGATTGCTTGTAAAAGGTATTCCAACTCTACAAGGAAACCTTTAGAGATTGCTTGAGATACAAGTCCCATGGAAGGGCCATATAAATAGGGATGTAATCTCTTGGGGGCAAGCAATAAATAAGTATTTTCCCTGCTCTTGCCTTGGCGCTGCCGCCCCTACCCCCTACGCACGCAGCCCCCCGCCCGCGAGACGCCGGGCCAACCCGCCGCGCCCGCCCCCTAGGGCGCGCCCGGCCCGGTGTCATCGCCGCCCTCCTCAACGCGGCCGTGACGGTGAACACAACAGTGGGCGATTGGACCACCCGCTCGCATCGCCCACCCGCTTGGGCGGCTCGGCGGCAAACCAACCCTAGCGCCCGCACCGCCGCCCACCACATACCTTCCCTCACTGCCAAAGAGGGGCCGGGAGGAAGCCGGTATGGCCCCCCAAGGACGGTGGCGGCGAGGCTATCGCCCTGGATGGCAGCGGCACCTCTTGGCGGGATGGTGTCCGTTGGCCTGGGCTGCATCGCGAGGAGGTGGCCCGCACAAACACAAGCCGCGTGGCATGGGGGCCTGTCTTGTGAGGAAGCCGCCGGGGGGCTCTTCGGGCCCTCGGGCGCGGCGCCGGCGTTGGGGGCTCGGAGGCGGCGGATGTGGCCGGCGGCGGCCCAGATCCGGTCACCTATAAGCTGGTTTTGGCGCGCGGGCCCCGGGGTGGCGGTGGCGACAATGGCGATCTACGGTGGCGGTGTGGGTGGAAGCGGCCCGGTTGTGGGGTGGCGGCGTTGGTGGCGCCGTGGTGCTCCCATTCTAGATCTGGGGTGGCGATCACGGTGCTTGGGGCGGCCGTGGAGGTGGTGGCGTCCGTGGTGGTGGAGGTGCGGTGGTGTAGGGTGGCGGGAAGGTGGTTCCAGTTCAAGCCGGCCGGTGGCGTCGTGGTGGCGTGGCGGCTTTGGTTGGTTGGGTGTGCTCCGGCGTCATGGTGGTTGTTGTCGGCAAAGAAGTGTTGGCCCTCACGTGGTGCCATGGTGGTGCGGCCGGAGGTGCCGGGCTGAGGGGTGGCCTTCGGTCTTGGCCCTCGTGGCCGGGCTGGGTTTCATCTGGCGGGTTTCGGCGTGTTGGTGGCGACGGCTCGTTTGGGGGGCTGTTGGGGGCTCTACGCGGTGAGTGATGTTGGGGCTGCTTGCCCGGGGAGGGACGGTGGTGGGCTGGCGATCTGGGGCTTCGTCGATCCCGACCCTTTCTCCCCGCCACCTACCTTTCGCCTGTGCAGGCTGGTTCCTCTTGTCGTCCATCTTCGTGGGACTCCAGCGGCGGCGGATTGTGGAAGACGCACGAGGTCGGGGCGAAAGCTTGGACGTCGGTGTCTGTGGATGTCGTACCCTCCCTGAAGGCGTCCTTTACCACCTCTCTTCCCACCGCGTTGGGTTCGCCGGCGCTTCTTGGAGGCTCTGCTTGGCGTTCCAATCTCCTTTACGGGCCTCGTTCCTCTACGGTGTTGGTGCTCGGTTTGGGTGCTCGTCGAGTCGGTGGTGGCTCGTGTCGACGTCCCAATCCGATCGGGCGTAGTTGATGGAGGCTCGTGTTGATGACCCAATCCAACCGAGCGGGGCTTCATGTTTATTCTTCTTCCATCCGAGTTGTTGTTTAGTGGAGTTGGTTTAGTGGTGTGAGTTGTTGTACCAAGTGGTAGGTGGAGTGATTCATTCCCTAAGTTGTATGGTTTTTGGGCCCAGTTTTCATTCAAAAAACTGGGCGGACGCTTGCCTTTTTCTTTTTATTCGTCTAATAGAAATCGCGCAAAGCTTTTGCCGTCCTTTCGAAAAAAGTAGCCAGTACTAGTCACTTGGCTAGTTGGCCAGGCCTAGCTGAAATGGTGCCTCCCCATATATGCATGCCACCATGGCATGGCATGGCATCCGACGACCGGGAGCTCAACGTACGCCGTTCGTGCTCTGGTGGCGAGACGATGCCGTGTTCCAGTCACCCTACGTCAGGCCGGCACCAGCCTTCCGATTGGTGGCGTCGCCGGTGGCCGTACATAGCAAGCGCTGGGCACGCAAACCTGCGGAGGCCGGCAAGAAGCTAGCGGAGACGATATTAGTACAAAGCAAATTGGCACATGTAAACGATCTCGCGGCGCAAATTGGCACAGATATCACATTGAATCATTTCCAATAAATTCCAGCCAATTTCACTAAAATGCTTTTAGTTTTAAGATCCGGCTTTTGATGTAGAGCCCACATGCAGATCTTACAGCGGCAATTGGAAAAAAAAAAAAAAAGGTAGACATGGACCATTTCTTGAAATATACTAGACCAAAAAAATCCCAGAGTATTTATTAAAGTCCCTCAAAAAAAAAAAAAAAAAAAAACATCCTACAGGCCGTGTTGGACTGACTTATTTGGGCTGGGCTCGGGCGGACCCAGGCCTAGTCAGACACCCTCACTATGCTTTAGTGTGAAAGTAATTTAGGGCAGTACATTCTTACACGTCGGCCCGTCTCATACCTTGTCTCATGCAACGTCACGTAGAATTTTTGATGATGTGAAGGAAAGAGAGAGCGCAAAGAGAATGAGGTCGTTGCTTCACGAAACTCAACCGTCTCATGAGCTAAAATTTAGGAGTATGAGACAACTATTATAGTATTATATCATTGTATAAGTTGTTGTCATACACCTCACAATCCTATTTTTTTACGTACCCATAAATTAGGGAATTACAAGTTACTATAAGACAACTTAAAAGGACAACCAATGTACATATAGTCTATTCGGTAGTCTTAAATTACGTGTCACTATATAAGACCCGTTACGAGACAACAACAATGTACCTTCCCTTAAAGGAAAAAAATAAAGTCTACTTTTGGTCTCCCAAGTTTCGCGAAAGTCCGATTTTGGTCTCTCAACTTCAAAACCCGGACAAAAACGGGTCCCTCAACTTTTGAAACCGTGCAGATTTCGTCGTCCCTCGGCGGGTTTGGACAGTGGTTTTGCTACAGTGACTGTGTTTTTTTTTTTTTTATTTATTTCGACCGAATCTTTGAAAAATCATAGTAAATCATAGAAAATTTATAAAATGGAAAATCCAATTTTGGTGGACTCCACATGAGTAGATTTACACAGTGAATATATAATATGGTATACTTTAGTACAAAGTTTTTGCTATGAATGTTTTGCCTTTTTTTTCCGCTCAATAAAATCCAATTTTGTTGGACTCTCATGAGCATATCTACAAAGTAAACATATACTCCCTCCATCCCAAATTATAAGTCACTTTGACTATTTAGTTATGTTTGTCAAAGTGACTTATAATTTGGAATGGAGGGAGTAATATATTATGCTTTAGTCTAACAAAATAATTATAGAAGCTGCAACTATGAATTATTTCATTTAATTACAGAAAGGCATAGATCTAAAGCTACAACAAAAATTTTATACTAAAGCATACCATATTATATGTTCAGGGGTTCTCGCCTCGGGCTTCTAGTACCATATATTTATGTGTTATTAGTGAGCTTGTGACAACATCCCTCAAGATATCAAATTCTTGATTAAGAAGTTAGCTACAATGTAACTTACATGTTTATGTTTTACCAAAATACACAAGGAAGTACCAATGCTATAACTTAGATGATTCATCGACAAAAAACGGTACAATACCTTCTTATATCTGGTTTAAACTAAGAGTTTCCAAAAGCAAAACCGTAAGCGTTAGCACGGGCATTATACTAGTAATAATATATGTGTGCAAATGCAAGGTAGTAAGCCTGGGTTAAACTGTTATTTATGATTAGTGGTCTAAAAATCAAGTTTGATAATGTAAGAATATTTGTAAATGATGGCATGTAGTTTTCTCAATATCAATCCAATCCTAATAATAGAATAGGAAATTAGACACCAATCTAATCTAAATGCATTCAGAATATCGATAGCGTATTGATCATCTAACAAGAGTTGAAGTACATACAGATATTAAAATGTCACAATGACCAAATATCTTTTTGCAGGGAATAAGAATATTATGTTATATAAGAGTTACTTCACCAGCATATGAAAACCCTGGACCTGGATATCTACACAGATTTAGACTCTGAAACTAGAGATGTGCAATGTCCACAACATTTCTCTAAATCAGGTTCTTCATTTTTTGAATTTGCCATGTCAGCAGTAATTTTAACCAATTTTGAGACACCAAAAGGGAAAAGGAGGTGGAACTGCTAATCTGTGTAAATTGAAGTCGCAAAGGAAATTCTCTCACTGGTAACTTTGTGTTCAAAACCATAAGAAAATTAGCTGCAACATTTTTACTTGAATTCTCCGTAACAATTGGGGGAAAAAGAGCTAGTTATCTATACCTCCTTGGCGAATCTCACGGTTCTGGCCTCCGACTTGTAGACCTCGGCGGCAATGTCGCGGAACACGTCCGTGAGCCCTCCGAGGTCGGTGTCCACCCAGACGCCTCCGCCGAAGAGCACGCGCGGTCCCCCACGCCGGAGCGGTCGGCAAGGACGCGGTCCGTGACGCGGTGGCTGAAGTCGGCGAGCTCCTCGGCCGATGGCGCGTCGAGGAAGGCAAGCAGCTGCGCCTGTGTGGCGCCATGCGCCCCCGCGGCCGCAAGCGCAAGCGCCGTGTGCACGGAAAGCGGCGAGAACGTGACGTTCTTGTTGATGGTGGCGGTGGCGGAGGAGTCCTCGGCTGCAGGAGGCGGAGGCGCGAGGTGCTTGGCGAGGCGGAGCGCGAGGGCTGTCTGCCCGTCGCGGGCAGCGGTTGCGGCAGCGGCGGGCATGGTGGTCGAAATGGGAGACGTCTACTTCTGCTTAAATGTATTTTTTTACTCCTTTAAAAAAATATTCATTTTGTTACTCGGTTATATAAAAAAACGTATATGGATTTTAAAAATACTCCATATTAGTAGAATTTACTGTATGTACCTCCATAAAGTAAATGCATTTTCATGAGATCAATATTACTATAGAATTAAATTTATACTTGTGCTAAATGTTGTACTGGTATATAATATTTACTCTTTAAAAATAGCAAAACCTAGCTATAATATTTACTCTTTAAACTCTTAATTTTAGAACAGAGGAAATACATAAATGTAAACTATATCAGTATGCTAGTGGGGTTAGATTTCAGAGAAGTGGCACCGTGGATTTGGATAATCCAAATTTGGAAGTTCAAGTAGCATATGCTCCCTCCGTCCTGTAATACTTGTTCTAGCACTGGGCGTAACTACCAGGGGCATCTGACGAGGAGTCGTGCTGCCGTTTGACGTTTTGTATATATTACTAGTGGGCTATGTGCAGTTTTTCTGAGATGCCGGATTTTTTGGATATATGCATGCATTCTATTGCTATATATATTGATTATTGCCATTGTAAAAAAAATATATACTAAAATTGAGTCAATCTTCGGCTCAAAATAATGTACGTAGGTTCATAACACTACGGATCCGGCGGCTTTTTTGCCGTGTGCACAGGGGCACGGCATAGGCCCTGATAAACACGGCAAAGGCTAAGCCGAGTGTAACACTCGGCTTAGCCCACCACGGCATATTTTTTTCTCGGCAACGAACACCTTTGCCATGTGTCAAATATCGGGCACTTTCGGCTTAGACTAAGTCAAGTGCCTAACGTTCTTTTGCCGAGCGTGTAACGTGCTCACGCCTTAGAAAAGTGTAGGGATGGTGGAAAGATTTGACGGCGCTCTTTGCCGAGTGTCTAGCAAGGCACTCGGCATAGATTTTATATATTTTTAATTAATTTCTATGCCGAGTGCTCGACACGCGGTAAAGAAATTTTACTTTTAAAAAATCATTGCCGAGTGTTGGGTCTATAACCCACGGCAAAGGTCTAATCAATGCCGAGTGTTGTGGTCAAGACACACAACAAAGGCCTAATCTTTGCCGAGTGTAATGACCAAAACACTCGGCAAAGAGTGATGTCTTTGCCGAGTGTTGTGGTCATTACACTCGGCAAAGATTTTTTTAATTTTTTTATTTCCAGAACACATAAATAACAGTTTATAATCACATATATATACATATCTCACATGTCCAAATTTAACACAAATATATATATAGATATATATGACAATAATATCACATATGTCATCACAACCATGCACATAGTCCATCACAATTCGCATAGTCCATCAGAATTCACAAAAGTCCACTAACATAGTCCATCACAGAGCACAAGTACACTAATGTCTGTAACACACACACACACAAGTCCAGTAATGTCTACGACAAGTCCATCATAAGCACAACTCCATCATAAGCACAACTCACAGCGTGGATCCAGGCTGCCTTGCTCCCCACCCGAAAGCTGGAATTTGCGCCGTCGGAGATTCTTGCGCGGGGGCAGATTGATGCTCACCCGGAAGCACAGGGTTGTTTGACGCCGTCGATTGGTGCTAAATCCACTTGACGCATAACCATGCATTGTTTATTTTTTGACGCATAATTTTATTTTGGCATACGAAATCCACTTGAGGAAAAAATGCTAAAATGAAAAAAACGCTACCTACTGTTGTACAGTATTTGAAGTACAAAAATTGAAGAAACTCCAGGAATGCCCCGGTCATCCCCTCGCTCGGCCGCGAATTCTTCATGTGCAACAGCGCAATATGTAAAAGCGCCTGGTCGAGAGGCAACTTGATTGAGAAGGCTTCCCCGGCCTATAGTGATTAGGGTTTCTTCCTCCTGTCTCGTTTGTGTCAGAACTACTTGTTGGGATCTGAGTTCGACTCCACATCGATCGTGTCCATGTCAATTTTTTTAATATATATATAAAAAATGCCCTCAGACGCGCCTTCCTCCCGGTCATCCCCTCAGTCAAGCCCGAGTCGCGGTGCCGATCACAAGTCCAAACCGATCACAAGTACAATTCAATCGCAAGTCTCGTGGCGCGTATGTATCGCACTCGATACCTGCCGGCAGATTCATCTCGACGGTTTTTGCCAGATCGAACCAGGGCTCCACCTCCCACGTACAGATCCATCTATCTCCCCGCTCATGGCGGGAAGCGCCGGGCACCAGCTGATGACGGTGAAGACTGTGCAGCGAAAGCCGGTGAGAAGAGGTCACGCTATTACGAGACGGTCAAGGAAGCTTTGCACAGCACCGATGATGACTACGAGACGGGCGAGGAGGACTACGAGGTCGGCATCAAGCGTGTGCGCCCCTCAAGCAGCGAGGGCGACGACGGCGGCGCGGCGGCGAGCCTGTGCGCGGTCGTCTGCGAGGCCGGGTGCCTCGCGGCGTGCCGCGGCCACCCTCCGTCCTGCAGCTCAAGAGCGTCGCCACGGACGAGACGACCGGGGACATGTTCATCGTCACGGAGCCGCTCGTCGGCGGCAGCACCACCTGGGCTACCCTCCGTAGCCACCTCACCGTCACGCGGCGGCAGCGGCGGCGGTGGGGCTTCTCCGAGGCCGAGACGCGAGCGTTCATGAGGCAGCTTCTCGGCGCCGCGGAGGCGATGCACGGCGCCGGGGTCACCCACCGCGACATCAATCCGGACAACATCCTCGTCGGCCCTGACGGCGCGCTGAAGATCTGCGGGTTCGGGTGCGCGACTACGGCGACCAAGCCTGGCGCGGCAAGCCATGTCGTCGTCGGAGAGCCGGAACCGCCCATGGGCATGATGCTGTACCTCTCGCCGGAACAGCTTTATTGCTGCTTCCCGCAGTACGGACCGGAAGAGGACATCTGGGCGCTCGGGTGCGTCATGGCCGAGCTCCGGTGGCGGATACGGAGGAGGACTTGCTCGAGCAGACGATCGACCTGAGAGACGACATTGTCTCGGTTGGAGTGGAGGCGTTCGACGGCATGCTGGATCAGCTGTCGGTCGCCGGGCGTGAGCTGCTTGCTGGCCTGCTGGAATTCGACTCATGGGAGAGGCCCGCCGCGGCAGACGCACTCAAACACCGCTGGTTCGCCGAGGACGACGTTGGTCAAACCAGAGTCGTTAAACCATAGTCTCTAGGAGTGCCAGATCATGACTCGTGAATCATCGGCACAGACTGAAATCTCTAGGAGTACCTATAGCTAATTCATGGGTTTGTCAGAATTGTTTTTGACAGGGCATAGTTATTAATCTGAATTCAGTTACATTTGCAAATAAGTAATAGATACTCGCGGATACTCGCGGATCCTCTACGATGATCCAGTGGGTAAGTTCTTCCATTTGGGACAAAAACGTGTAGGTAGGTCATCCTCAGAAGCATAAATCAGCGAGGACCGGGAGAGGGAGAGGGGAGAGAGAGAGAGATGCATCAGTTTAACGGCGTCGAGTATGAGTCGGAGAGCGACAAGTTCTGATCTACAAAAGCAACTGCGTCGGTGTTCGTGTTAACGTTGTCGAGTTCCTGGGTGTCAAGCTCTATTCTACAAACGATAGAGCTGACTATATATGTGCAACGGGCTGGCCCGGCACGATCTGGCATGGCTCGATCAGCACGAAGAGGCCCGCTGGGCCACCGGGCTGTGCCACCCTAGGACACCAGGCCTGGTCGACGTCCCAGGCATGGCAAGTGGGCCGATTTCCGCGTCGGGCCGGCCCGAAGAGCACAGGCCCAATACCATATCAGGCCGGCCCGAAAATCGCTTGGGAAAGGGAGGCGACAACAGCAAGCTGTGGAGGACGCCACCGCCATGGAGGACGCCACCGCCATGGAGGACGCCACCGCCATGGAGGGACGCCACCGCCACTCTGATCCGCGGCGCCGTGGAGTAGCAGTGGCCAAGCCAAGCGCGGATTGGTGACGCCATGGAGGAGGCCGGCGTGGCCACGCTGCTCGCCCGTGCTGCGTGCTCCGCTTCAGGTGAAGAGGAGGATGGGGCATTGGAAGCGGCAACTGCTGGCGTCGCAGCCGTGCTCCCTGTTTTAAATCGCGGGTGTGAGCTTCAACAAAATGCTATTTCGGCGCTATAGCGGCGCTATTTGGCGCTATAGCGCACTAATGGCCATTGTGACAACGGTTTCTAGCCACTATAGCGCTGCTATTTCGGCGCTATAGCGCGTTATTTAAAACAGGTCCCATGCTGCTTCGCCGTGCGAGGAGGTGCGGGGTGACGGGCGCGAGTCGAATGGGGGAGGAGCGACCGAGCGAGTCATAGCGGCGGCAGGGGTAGGACGTGGGGGACGGAGTGTTAGGGTTAAGCATAGGAGGCGGGATGGGCTTTAACTGCTGCTAGGTTGTTGGCCTGCTTTCTCACCGAGCCTCAACTGTGTGCTTTTCCTCATGGACCGTGTTTCGTGCCGTGCTATCCGGCGGGCTGTGGGTCAGCCCGGACACGATTCCAACCCTGCTGAATTTCCAGGCCTCGTGCTTTCTACACATATATAGAGCTGACTCCAGAAAATAATTTTTGAGTTGTATGTTCTTCTGTTTTTTTAGCAACATAACTTTTGCTATGTATCTAAATATAAATTATGTCTAGATAGCGGAAATAACGAGCAAGGTACAAATTGAACAAACAACAGTGTCCCAAAGGTGTTCACAAAAAAAAACGACCATATTAATGAACATGTTTCCACACATGCATGTTTCTTGCTACACGCATGACAGGGTATTATTGAACATGTTTCCACACATGCATGTTTCTTGCTACACGCATGCCTGAATCAACAACGCGGAAACATGCATGCTACTATACGAGTACTACCGTAGCGTTCCGCCTCCTGATGTGAGCTCAAGATGTGTCGGCGACGAAGTCGCGGACGATGGTCCGAACGGCGACGGGGATCCTCACCGAGTGCTTCTTGCCATCATCCAACCACGTCAGGCTCCCGAACGTGTAGCCACCCTGCACTCTCTGCTTCGCCACGAACGTCACCTTAAACGTGGCGTTCCTGGCACCACCTTTCTGGAAGGCGATCACCGGAGGCTCCACGCTCATCCTCACGCCCGCCGGCGCCTCCACCACGGCCCGGTACGTCGCCGCCACCTTCGCTGGCCCGACGTTGGTGACCGTGCGCCGGACCGTGACGGACTTCTTGAGATCGGGCACGGCGATGGAGGGAGGTTGTTGAGCTGCTGAATGTCGACGTCGTCGCTGATGTTGTAGTCCTCTGGTTTGATGTCGTATACCAGGCCGGGGTCCATGGCCCTGTCTGGCTGTATGTGGCCGCCGCCGAAGTCGAAGGGGTCGGCCGGTTTCCTTTGCACTGAGTTGGCTTGGATTGGCAGGCCGAATCGATCGGTCACCGATGCTGAAGCAGACGACGTACAGTACAGTAGCTTGTTAGCGTTGTTAATTAATTACTTAATTAGGCTAGCAGTAGATTGTCACTGCTTTATTTATACTATATGCCCGCCCTACCCTACCCTACCTGTGGTAACAATGGCGGATTTGATCATGGCAGGCGACCAGTCCGGGTGAACCGACTTGAGCAAGGCGACGACTGCGGAGACATGAGGGCACGCCATGGATGTTCCGGACATGAGCTCGTACGAGTCACCCTTGGCTGCCAAGATGCTCACTCCAGGAGCAGCTATGTCCGGCTGTCGATCGTCCAAACACAAACCAAGGCAGCGTTACGTCATGACGACCCAAGATCAATGCATGACAGGAGCTAGCTAGACCACAACCACTGAATCACATCACCTTGAGTATACCGGGGAACTGTGCACTGGGGCCCCTCGACGAGAACGTGGCGACTCTCGGTGAGGCAACCTGGGCTCCGAACACGGTCGCTGCCGGAGATATCTTGGCCACCGGGCTGGCAAAAGTTCAGGAATGAACAGGGCAGGGTAAGAAGAACGATGAACAGGGAGAGACCATCATAACTGAAGAGTGAAGACGACATACCTGTCGTCGTCGTTATATATCTGGATGATCCTGAATATGGTTTCTCTGTCCACCACGACGCAGGGCATGTGGCCTTGGCAGACCACCTGGAAGTCGAGGCCGTCGGTGCTGTACTGCTCGAAGATGATGCCCTTGGCCCCGCCGGCGATGGCGGCTTGTGTGGCCTTGACAAACTCTGTATTGGGAGGATGGGTGGACTGCGGGAACGGCGGTGCAACGCAGACGATGATTTTCCCGGAGATGTTTGCGGACAGCAGGTTACTCTCGTCGCAGCTGCAGGAGTACGTGAAGAGTAGTCTTTCTAAAAGTCACTCTTTTAATCATCATTTGGATAGATAATATATGCATAAAAATCATTTTTCTATATCTTTTCACTTTTTTTAAGAGCACGCCTAGGCGCGTTTTTCATTAAGACGAGTGTTACAAACCATGGTCGATCCGGTAACACGACGATTACGGGATCACCACGCCTATTTCTACTGGATCTTACACGAACGATTACATCGAAACAAACTTGCGACAAGAGAGGAAAAAGAGAGATGAAACCCTAACTAGGGGGCCTCCTCTTCTTCAATCCCGGCCATGTTGAGATCCATGGCGGAAAGATCTAGGCCACCAGAAAGCAGGGCTTCGAAACAACTCTTCTTTCTTTCAGTCATCTTGCCCCCAAACGCAACCGCGAACTTCTGCTCAATATCTGCATCTAGGACATCATCCTCAACCTTCTCGCCAAGCTTACGAAGCAGCACCTTTTTGTGCCCGAACCGTTGCATTGGGGGCGCGGCTTAGCTGCAATGCGTCCACTCCTCCGCGGAGAGAATGAACCGACAGCGTGTGCGGGAGCGGCGCAGCTTGGGCCCAGCCTTGATCGGAGGAGTGCTAAGGGGATGCAAATCCTCCTCCAGCTCCTCCTGGACCGACACCGTCATCGTCCCTCATCATCGTCGAGGGAAGCTCGGCGCCTTGTTGATGTCTCTACGTAAGGCGTCGAAGGAGGAGCCACCGGCGGATCGACATCGGACGGCGGCAAAGTAGTCGCTGAGCACAACGTCGAGTGGGTGGGAGATGTCGGGCTGAACCGCCCGCGGTATCACCACAGCCATACATGGGCACTCAAATTCAGCATCGACCATGGCGGACCACCAGTCGACCGTAGCATCGTCGGTCACGGTCACCGCAATGTCCCCAACACTAAGGTCACCATCGACACACCGGACCAACCGTCCGCATGTCGGGCGTCCCCCGTCAAAGGCGGCGAACTCCTCCAGCATTGGGTCGATCCGCGGCGCGGCACCATGCTCGGCGCGGGGCTCCAACCCCGGTCGAGGCACGGCAGCACATCCTCGAAGTAGTCTGCGATGACGCGGGCGGCTCCTGCCGCGGAGGCTTCTTCTCGGGTGGTGGCGGATGTGGCGCGAATAGGTTCCGCGCGGTCGATGGGCCACGCTTGGCCCTGACCTCCGGCATGCGTGACGGGCACTGGCGCGCCCTATGCCCCCTCGCGCCGGCAGGTGCGGCAGCGCAACACAAACGTACGGGCTGCCTTGGCGTGCCCTTCCGAAGGCGGTTGAAGCATAGACCCTGAAGGTCCTTGGGGCACGAGGCCGCGGCGAACCTGGCCGCCGAGGAAGCCGACGGCGGCGGCTGCGGACCTCCCGAAACCCATCCGCGTCGGGTTTGGAGGAGAGCGCGATGGGTGCACAAAAAGTCGCAAAGAACGGGTGAGGCACTCGAGCTCCCTTGGCGGCTGCGACGCGGTGGGCGGCGGAGCGCCGGGCGAGGCCGGCGTCGGGTAGTCGGGACTCGCGCGATGCGCCTTTGGCCCGATCTGATGATGGGCGGGGGACCAAGGCGTGGAACGGACGCTTCGAATCCACCGGACGCCCTAGGCACGACTTGGCCTGCGCGCCGTCGCCTGAGCCCCGCCCGGTCGGCCGTGGTGCTGCGGGGGCCGTCTGGCTCGACCCCGCACGGCGGGAGCAGCACGGCCGGGGGCTCAACCGGCGGAGGAGGTGACCGGCTTGGGGATGCGGTGGACCTCGGGCGGGAGCTTGGACCCGCCACGGCTGCGGTTGTCCCCAAACGGACGGCGTCAAGGTAGGGCGGCCGTGGCACCGGGAGAAGGAAGGGACTCGCCATCCGAGTCGTCGCGGGGGCTCCCCATCGCATGGACTTGCGGCGGCGGGTGTTCAGCGGTGGTAGAAGGCCGGGCGTCCGGCGAGGCAGGCCCGCCCGCGAGGGCTGACGGGGCTCGCTGGGTGGAGCCTTCCTCGGCGTCGTCGTAGTCAACCACGTCCACATCCTCGTCCTCCCCATCCGCGGCCTCCCGATGGCGACCTCGTCGCCGGCCATGGCAAGCGGCGCGGACCCGTCTGAGAGGGCAGCGGCCTGGTGGAGTAGTGGCAGCGAAGGGCTGGGGCCGCCGCCCATCGACGGAGGACGGAGCGCCCGCCGCGGTGGAGGCGGGGGTCAGCCGGTCGAAGGAGGTCCCGGCCCCCACGGCTTCCTCGGTGGCGACGGATCTACCAAAGTTGACTCGTCCTCCACCACGATCTCCACATCTGGGCCGGGGAGACGCCGGCGGGCCTCGGGTGTGGGAACGGCAGACGCAGAGGCCGGATCTGTGGGCGGATTGATGGGATTTGGGCTGGGAGGGATGGATTTTGGGGAGAGGCGGAGGTTCGCCCGCCGCCCGAAAGCAGGAGGAGCGTCGGGTTCCAACGGCTCCATCTGTCGGGTTTAAACTCCAACAGCATACTCCCTGACTCTCTATATCTTTTCACTCTTTAATAGCTTTTCTATGTCTTGTGATGCACAATCTATAGAGTCATTTTCACTATCTATCTTTGCCTACCACGAAATCCAAAATAGAGGATGCTATAACTGGATATAGCCAATTAAAGTAGAATTTGTTAGAGGGGTGTTTTTTTCATCAAATTTTCGATTTCTAAAAATTTAAAAGAATATAGCAAGCCTCTTAGAGTTCCTTTACGGAAGTATGCAGGAAAGCAAAAGTGCATATCTTACCCCTCTTGTGCCAAATAAAGCGACCTAAAGTCATCTTTGTTGTTGGATGCCGTGGAGCGGTTGTGGTAAAAAGTGATTGCCCCTGCATGTGACTCACATTACATATATATAACCTATTTTGTAACAAAATACAAAATCAAAATTTAAAACAAAATATGCAATAAGCACTAGAATTTCAACCTAACATGTAACAAAATTGCAACAACTAATGATTTCAAAAGTTGATAGCTAAAATATGGATTCATCATGTCACATATAAGGATGTAACAATATATATAACTCAAACTTAGGGTTCACATCTTCGACATCAGATGCTACCACTGCTGAAAAAGGGTTTAGAAGTTGATTTACATTTGCCCACGAAGTGCCATGAGTATGGAAAAAAATTGTGTGCACATATAAAACAATGTATAGACAGTTATTTGATAAGCCCATCACAATCAAATTTATATTATAGAAATATCATAGTCAAATAGAATTTATAGGAATATGTAAGGTATCACTTTAGAAAATAACTATGCAAATAACAAACGAAAAGTAACTTGTTATAAGTGGTAGGTTCACTAGTCCATCAACTCGTGCTCTCCAACGGGCTACATAATCTTTGTAGGAAAAGGCATTCATTATTGTTTATACCCATGATTGATGAAAATTACTTACATTAAAGGTATTTTTCTCTTCATTCATTTTGTAACACAATATGCATAATATATATTCTGTAGTATCTATCCAATCGTGATAAACTTACTAATTTGTCATCCATATATTATGTCATCCATACCATAGTTTTTACATTTACATGGCACCTCTATGCATCTTCAATACATTAAACTATGGTAGCTCTTTTTGTGGGTCATATCTTCATAAATCCTGCAATTAATTTGAAGCTCTTGTGCTTGTTGCATGCTTTTATTAGTTCTCCTTTTGTACTTTTTAAAAACAAGGATCTATGTTGTATAGTGCACTTTTAAGTAATATGATGGTGCAAACAATCATTTTAGAACATGTATAATGTCGCTTAAGATTGATGGTAGAGCTTAAGCAAGATTCATGATGGGAGCAGTCGTGATAAACTAAAGAAGGATATCAATATTTGATCCTTATAATGGTTAGTTACTCTATAGAAATCTCAAAGGCCATGAAGGTATAGCTACCTTGCAAATGCACTAAACTCTCCACTCCTCAAAATGTTTGAATTTTGTTATCAATGAATTATATGTACAATAATGGCTATATTATCAACATTGATATGTCAAAATGATGTAACTAAAAATGTATAAATATATCATTAATATAACTTAGGTGTGGATAGTTAGATGCAAATTTAGATGCAAATTTATTGGTTATGTAGATTTTCTATCATAACAGTATGTGGATAGTTAGATGTAAACTTAGGTGTACCTGGATCATGTTTCTTAATGGAATATAAGTGGATAATTTGAATATAGATTTTTGGGTTAATTTATGTTGTTTTATATAATCATATAGGTGGGAAATTATTTTTTTAAATGGATTCAATTGGTATTATTATCAATGTTATTTGGTATACGTGACTGATGATCACGTATTTCCAAATTTCATGATAATTTTTGGATTTATCTTCTCTTAGTACCAGGTTCCGTGAAATTAACATGGAAGGTCCATTGGGCCTTTAGTTGCAAATTTTAGGACTTATCTTTCTTTATGGTGATATTTATTTAGTGACCTAAGTTTAAGTATATAACCTATTATTGCATATCTTTCCATGTGATAAATCTATAATTTGAATTTAAAATTTTAGTCTTGTTGTAGAAATTTTCCAAACCACATGTGAACTTGAAATTCTAGTGCTTATCATATCTTTTACTCAAAAATTATATTTCATTAAAATACGATATTGATCTTAGAATTTCTGGTTATTTAGAATTTCTAATGATTACGGTTATTTAGAATTTCTATTAATTTCTAATGACTCTACCAAATTAAAAGCTAGATGTTTCTGGTTATTTAAAATTTCTAATGATTAATATTTTTAGTGTGTCAATAAGAATTTAAATGCGAGCCTCCAATCTGTAATAGTAAGATATAAGATATCGATACCTCGTAGCCGTAAGAATGTAGCATGAGCTTGGGTTGTAGATCCCAATTCCACCTCTGTGGGTGTTCGCTGGGTTCAAATCCAACAAATGACGAGGAGTCCCACAACTTTTATTTTTGGCAAAAAAAATATATATATATATTTGCAACTTTATTTTTTTTTTGAATGTTAATAAGTTATACACTTAACTTTATGCATAACTTATTACCACAACTAATATGTCACAACTTTTACAATATAACATTTTGCAGTGCAAAACTTATTAGCACAAGTTTTTATCGGAACTTGTTGGGCACGTTGGCAAGTTGTATAGAATAACTTACCTACGTAAATTGAAGGATACGTTATGATTATGAACAATAAAGTTGTGTTCAATAACGTTTGGACATAAGTTGTGTTTTATAACTCTTCTGTTAACAAATTTTATCATAAGTTAATCCGTTTCTATGTGTTTAATAACTTTTTCACTTTTCCTATAGCACAGTCGCCTGGGTTCTGGCTTCGTCCCCGAGGCGGCGCCAGCGCGATGCCCCGCTCCTTCTCTTCTTCCTCCCCTCCGGTGGCTGTGGCTCCTCATCGTCTCTAGCGGCGACTCCGTTGGCGGCGGCGCCGGCAAGGTAGGCCCTCTCCTCCTCTAGGGTTCGGCGAGCATCTCCATCCCAAGCGGCATCTAGGGTTCCACGCTCTCCGTCTCTCCCCATGCGCTCTTTGCTACTCTGGGCGGCTCCTCCTCTTCCCCCCTATCCCCTCTGCGGCGGCGGCGGCGCGTGGGTTAATTAACCCCTCCGTTTTTGTCCTTCCATAGAAAAAAAATTGTTTCTTGTGATTTGTAATCTGTGGCTTGTGGTTTGTGGCTTGTGGATTTGTAACATGTGGCTTGTGGCTTGTGGATTTGTAATCCGGTGGTGGTGGCGGGGTGATGGCTGGCGGCGGGAATCGAAAGGAGCAAGAGGAAGAAGACGAACAGGAGCCAAATTGATCTGGGCGTCCATTTTACATCCAACGGCTGTGGATCGTCGCCTGGGATTTTGGAAAAAGCCCAGGCGACTAGGATATAGCATCTACCTAACTATTTTGTACATAAATTCTGTTTATAACTGTTGTTTTTGAAGTGTTTGTATAATGTATTAAGTTATAAGTTATAAGCTAATACGTACACACAAAGTTGTTGGTAGGTGAGAATATGTTTCTTTTTCTGAAAAAAAAGAGAAATTTTTGACGTGTCGTAATATCGTTCACAGTTGTTGAATAGAGTGAGCGTTTGCTAAATAGTGCGGTCGATCGGTTGTTGATAGGCCAGTGACAGCTAGTGATGCATATCTGAAGTGGGGTGAATCATGAATGACAGCAGTGCATGGTAGCCTGGTAGGAGTACGTACGTACCACCATTTTTCTCCGCTGCCGAATGTTATGGCGGTCGGGAAGTAGCGATCCACGGTGCTGGCCGCCACCGTGATTCCCCACGGCAGGGCGTTGCTGACAGACTGCTGCACGGGGCCATCGTTTCCTCCGGCGAGCACCACTGTAATCCCGGCCGAGACGGCGTGCTGCGTCTCCATGTACTCCCGGAAACCTCCCAACGACATGGACAGAACGTCCACGCCGTCTCCGATGGCGGCGTCGATGGCCGCGATTACCGACGCATCGCCACAGGAGCCGAAGCACTTGTAGATCGCCAGCCGCGCACGCGGTGCGCCGCCACGTGCTAGGCCGGTGACCAGGCCACCACCATAGCTCACGTCCCGCACGGGCGAGCCGACGATCGTGGACGTGGTGTGCGTGCCGTGGCCTTCGGCGTCCCTCGCCGACATGTACTCGCCTTTGAGGTCCTCCTCGCTGGCGTCCCCGGCGAACCACCGGGCGCCGATGATCTTCCGGTTGCAGTTGCTCGCGTTGAACGCCTGGCCGGTCTGGCACACACCTTTCCACCGTTTCGGCACGGGGCCGTACCCGGTGTCGTCGAAGCTCCGTGATTCCGGCCAGATGCCTGGGTCGACGAATAGTATATGTCACCAAATTGGATTTACTATTGATGAAGCTCAAATGAGTAAATATATCAGAATCAAAACCTGAGTCTATGACGCCGACGATGGCGTCTTCGCCGTACTTGGCCTTCCTAAGAAGCCGTGACGATGACGCCGACGATGGCTGCTGGCCGTAGCTCATGCCAAGAAAATCCCAGCTCCGAGTCGTGTGCAGTTTGTGGTAAGTGTTAGGCTTCACTCTCACAACACCAGGGTATTCTACAACATCATCATTATATGGCAAATAGATTCGTTATTATCAGTTCATACTGCTAACTCTTGCTAGTAATATAACATGACTTTAATTTGTTGGCTCGATCATATCGGTGGGTGACGACGCACTCCGAAGCTCCTCTGCCTGCGCCTCGGTGAGCTTCGCCGCGAAACCCGGAGAATCCGTGCTTGTAGCTGTAGACTATGGAGTTGAGGGCTGCATCCTTGCTGCTCCATGGATGATACAAATGAATGGCAAAATTAATAAGGTGAGCAGAAAGCCAGCTTATTACAAATATATAAATGTGCATGTGCGCAGAGCCATTACCTCCCAAGAATGGAGGTCAGCGCGGCGTGGTGAGATGACATGACCACGGATGGGTCATGGTGCTTCTTCCTACCCATGTACACAACGTAGATCGTCGTCTGAATGTTTCAGGAAGCAGCAGCATCAGTGACAAGCAGAGAAAGGCCGACCTACAGAGACACCAAAGCTTCAGGGAAGAGGTAACGGCTTACTTCGCCTGATGATGCATCAGTGTACTGCAAGGGCAGCAGTAGTAGCACGAGGAACCCAAGCACTAGTGCAGATGATGAGATATCTTGTGACGATCTCGAGGCCATCTTTGGATTATTCTGATGATGAGTGCACATCTTCATATGTGCCTGTGTATGCTGCTTGCATGTGTATATATAGCTGTTTTGGACCAGTGGTACGCCAGTTGTGTCTTATGCAGCATAATTTTTTTTTTTGATAGAGTCTTACGCAGCATAATTGCCTAGCTTATAGCTGTTTTAATTTGGACCAATGATATGCTAGTTATGTGAAGGACACAACAAAAAGGAGAGACAGAGGACATTATTCTGCAAAGAATTTTGGACCACTAAACTATTCTGCATGAACTGACAAAATTCATTTTGTTCCAGGCAGAGTAATTGTGGGATTAAAAACGTTTAATCGTCTCAAGATTATGCATCACTGCATAGAGCAGCGTATTTTGCAAAATACTCCCTCCATTCAAAATTGTAAGTCAAATCATCTCAAGTTTGACCAAAATTATAGAGAGAATTACGAAGATTTGTGGCATCAAATAGTTATACTACGAAAATAGAAGAATCCAATGATACTTAGTTAGCGTCCTAAATGTTATTATCTTATCATATAAATTTAGTCAAACTTGAGATGATTTGACTCTTCTATATTCTTAGAATGACTTAAAATTTGGGATGGAGGGAGTATATGTGAATCGAGAAAGCAGTTACTAACTTTTATTACAAATGTCAAGACAATGATTCCCTATTCTTTTCAGCTGAAACACCTAATATTCCTAGTAAAGGATTCCTCAAAAAATATTCCTAGTAAAGGCTTAAGGCATGATGTGTCCCTAGCACTATAGAAAACAATTATGGAGACATCTCGTTTTATTTCAGGCAGAATCCTAAAATGGTCCATCTCTCAATATAGACCTATTTTCAGAGGTGGCTTCATAAGCAAGCGCCTCAATAAATCCTGTTTTCAGATATAGGTGCTCATGCCCAATTAACACAACGAGCCTACTGTTAGACATGATCAACATAAGCAATGCTAGGGTTTGTCACTCCTATCATCCACCGTCCCCCGCTCCACTCTCTCTGTCTCCGTCTCTCCCTCATTCTCCGACCAATGTTGCCACTCCCTCTCTGACTTCACCCTGGCGGCAAGGTCACCGATGCTGGTGGACAAGGACTGCTCACTCCCTCCCCTCATCCTCGTTTCTCCTTTGATCGTAGATAGGGTATTACAGCTCAAAGCTCAACAACCTTGCTGGTGATCTCATCAAAGTCATCCACCTCGGTGCCATCATGCTCAAGTACTCCAAGGCCTCATCAGAGCTATCTACTTGGATCAACACTGTGGAGGCTTGGGTCAATGTCTTGGCAACCAGGATGACATAGTGTGGGCCCCAAGATATATAGACACTGCTATGAGGGACCTCGCCATGAAGACACTGGCAGTATAGTAAAGATTGGAGTAGTGATCAGTACTAGGACAAGATCTATTATTCCCTGCATTTGAGGTATCTTCTCGAATGGCCAAATTGACATCACTCAAACTTTTTGAAGTGGACAAGCCTATTGTAGTCTGTTTGCTCCACCAAGCGTACTCAAGAAATCTTGAAGGTGCTCAAAAGCTCTAGGACTAAAAGGGTATCCAATGCAAATAGGCAAGTTTGGCACGGCCCACCACCAAACCTAAATGGCCATTTAGTCCATTTAATCAGCGAATCTTAAGGTCACCCGTGTTAGTTGGGCCCTAAACGTTAAAAATTGTCTAAATGGTGAAACATAATCAAAGTTAACATGATTACATGAGCTAAATAGTCATTTAACTCACCTTTAATAAATAGGGGAATCACAACTACCACATTTGGCACCCAACTAATTAACGTTGTAAGTATATGAGGTAAGGTGGGATTTGGTTTTCTTTTAAAACATATTTAGTACATAATCAAAGTTAACATGATTACATGCGTAATCTATATTTTCTATTATATTTTTTCCATACATAAATATGTATATTTTTTGTGTTACTATACCAAACCGATTAGACTAGTTAACTCCGTTTAAACATCACCTAAACAGTCTAAATGCTAAGCAAGGGTGACTGACTGTTTACCATTTAATGTTTAGAATAATAATAAACATCAGTTTGTTCATTTGATCCTTGCAGTATTTTGCATGTGCATATAATTTAACAAAATAGTGCCATTGCATTTCTTCGTATCTACATGGCTTAACCGCAGCGGACGATAGTATAGTGCATTTGGGCTCTGCACTGGGTTAGCAACATCTAGAGCATATCGGCTCGTGTATACAATGGAGGTTGTGAGGAAGTATAGTTCGCCAAATAACAAGTTTTTTTTTTTACTACATCATAGCACCCTGGTGTTTAGAAGGTGGATAAGATGTTTAAGTTAGCAAGAATGTTTAGTAAGTTTTAACACAAGATGACTGAGTTTATCTAAGCACATGTTTGCATCGTATAGGATTATTAGGAATTAGCTTTCTATACCATATTTAATGATATGGCAATATTGATATTTTCTTATCTTAAGCCCGATACCTTGTAGTGTACCTGTCCTTAGCTGAGAAGCTCGGAGGTGTTTGTGGCAGGTAAAACAGTTATATCCACTTCTGCGACAGACGATGGTGGTTTGAGTGGAGATTTGCAGCATCACCTTCATACCAGTCAGTGAGAGAGCGCGTGCTCACAGGTTCCAAAAGTGTGCACAATATCAGCCCCACATGAGCAGTTCTGCACATTAGCAAAAGCTCTACACTATGATCGCATATAAAAAATAACGACAGCAATGGAGCGAGAGAGACATGGAAATGGACTCGCGCATCATTGGATGGGTGTGCTCGGGCTAGGAGAGAGAGAGAGAGAGGGAGGCGGGGAATCCTATGTTGATGCCGCTACACCAGTTCATGCCACTGATTGTTGACACAGGAATATCATTGTTGGGTTGTGGCTATACCGAACAGGGATATGTCATGGCCGGAGCCGACAGTGATAGGTGGCTTTAATTTACTACCGGGTTAATACTTAATAGGTTCTTGATCATTGTTCGGATTCTAGGCTTACAATTCGGCAGTGAAGCTGGCCAGATCATTGCCAATTCTAGCACACCCGGCAGAGATTGTTGGTTCTATAGTACTGACATCTCTATACATTAGTGAAAACAGAAGTTTTTTTTTTAAAAAAACTCCTAGTAACTTCTAAAGACTGCACCTATAATAATTAATACCTTGTGTATTAGTGTTCTAGTTTCATCCCCGCGGTCTAATTCGTTCCTCAGGTTTGATGAGATTATTAGGACCACCTTGCTAGTCAGCTAGTCTAAATAAGTGTGGGACATGCAGTTCACGAACCTTTGTTTTTTCAAAGTTAGCACCTCTGGTTGACTAACTTTCTAGGGGCTATGACGAGCAATGTTTTTATTCGTTTATCTCTTCTATAAACTTTATATAGTGATATATGAAAAGAAGATTTGATGTGAAATTAGAAATCTGATTGGGACCCCCCACATGTAGAAACATTGGACCCAATAATGCAACCTCGGCAGACATAGACATGTACACAGACAGTGAGACAGCACCAACTGCGACCGAGAAGGATCAGAAGAGAGCTCACAGGCCAGAGAGCCATAATTAAATCCATATGAAGCACAAGCACTAGCCTGAGCCTGACTCCCTGGGAAGTAGTGCAAATCCCAGGTCATAATATAAGGGCGTCCACAGTCCATCAAATGGCTAGCGACATGCACATAAACCGAACAAAAAAAGAGAAGCACCGAGCGGCAAACCATGCGAAGGGGGGAAAGATAGAGAAAGAGAGAGGTAGACACAGGTTTTAAGGAAAACCATGCAAATTTAGCGTATTGTTCGGCATTAGGATATCAAAGACTTTTTAACATTTTTTGTTTAGTGGTGTTGGACAATATAGTCTAGTCTAGCTGGAAAAGCTGTAGGCTTTTGTTTTCCGTGTATTCTTTGTTATCAAATTACCACAATTATTTGAAAATCCATTCACATTTCAGATAGCATATGGTTTAGGAATGAAGAACCCTTGAACCTCGGCGCCGGGAATGACTTAAATTTGACTATGTTGGCATAATTGTTTTCAATAAAACGAGCGGTTAAACTTAGGGTAAAAAAAAAAGATAATTTAAGAGGGAGGGAGTACTCACTATTTTTTTTTTTTGAGAAAAAGGGAGTACTTACTAGTACTACCTCGTTTCCGATTTATAAGTCGTTCTGCCAACTCACAACACCAAGCCAAAACGACTTAAAAAGAAATGGAGGTAGTAGTAGCCATGCATGAGCTTGGCGTCAACTCTTGTCCTCTCTGATGCTCGGTGAGTGTGCTATCCATGATGGAATCAGGCCCACCATATAGTCCGTCTCAGATGCCTCTCCCACGAACAAAGTTTTTTTTTTTTTTTTGACAAGATCCCACGAACAAAGTTGAGGTGTCGGTGCTCTCCTTGTATGAATGAATGAGCTAGCAGCCAGAAAAAAAACAAGGGCGTAGCAGCGGCTGTTTGGATCCACCGGCTAATCAGTGGCCAAGCCAAAAATTTTGGAGAGTCCGGGCAAGTAAATATGTCGTATGCTTAATAGTGACAACCACACACATAAATATGTTACATACTAGATCAAGCTACGATTTCTTAGTACGTATGAGAAATCAGATAAAGCCACTACCTCCGTTCCAAAAAGAACATAATTCCAAGTATCTTCTCGATTAATGTGTATGAAGCAAATATATATGTAAAAATATTAAGATTAGAAACTCAAATTGGGATAAGTATGAAAACTCACCATGCAAACTATAAACAACGTCTCCTCAACAACATTCCTCTTGCTTAACCATCAAACATAGAAAAATATAATCCAAGTTCTGATTCCACATCAACATATATATATATGATGATGTGGTTAGTCTACCTCTCAAGTAGCCAAGTTCGATATTGAGTTTATAAGTTAATGACAATGAATTTTATTGAATCAAATATATGGATAGCCAAATCCAAATAGATCATATCCTAACTCCTAAGTGCATCCGAAACAACTATAGACCACTTGAACTTTGGATTATACAAATCTACTACGACTTCTCTAATCTTAACCCACTAGTATCACTACTACATAAAAAAATTAATCATGGCAATTTTTTTTTCATTTACCGTGGGCGGTTTTTGAAACCACCACCAACGAAAAGGCCCCACGGTTAATCGAGGCGATTTTAAGATCCGCCAAAAACCGCCCGCGTTAATCGAAAAAAAAAAAAAAAAAAAAAGTCCATCCCAAACCCTAATGGGCGGGATGCGGGCCGCCGCGGCGAGATCTACCCCTACCGCCGCTAGGGTTTGTCGATCCCACCACCACAGAGCTCGATCCGCCCGCCAGGGGGGCGGATCGCGAGCCAGCCGGGCGAAGCCGCGGATCAGCAGTCGCGTTCGCCGTGGGCCACTCTAGATCTGCGAGTAGAGAAAGAAGAGGACGAGGTCGCCACCGCAACCGGAGCCGCCGCCACGCCGCCCGAACTGCCCCGCCCGCCAAAGACGCTCGGCCAAGCCGCCCGCCACGTTGCGAGCCTTGCGCCGCCGCCTTTGTGCCACTCGCCTCGCGCCGCTGGATCAAGGCCCGCCGCCGCCGCCCTCGCTATCCGCCCGCCGCCACGAGGGAGGTGAGCACCGGGAGAGGAGAGAGGACCGGGAGGAGGAGGGAGGGAGATCGAACGGGGAGGGTTCGGGAGTTGAGTGTTGGGGGTGGCCGGAGGATTGGGAGAGGAGAGAGGGGGTGTGAGGAGTGAAACCCTGGTTTTGTATACGAAGAATGATATGGGGCCGAGATGGACTTCGCTTGCTAGGGTCCGCTAGCTGTGCGGGCCTTATTTTTCGTGGCGGTTTTTATATAAAACCACTACGGTTAATCGATTTACCATGGAAAACCACCACCGTTAATAAAAAAACCGTCATGGTTAATAGAGGTATTAACCGTGGTGGTTTTTTAAAAACACCACCACGGTTAATAAAATGAAAACGCCTTGTAAAAGATTTTTTATAGTAGTGTATGCATGATATAGATTATATTTAAATGCTTCCTCGGTCCTAAAATAAGAGTACTTTTAGCATTCAAATTTATCACATAAGTAGCTTTTACTTTTTGGTACATCTATTTTTTTGCTTTGCATTTAGACATTCATTAGAACTAGATACATAGCAAAATGGATGTATCAAAAAAGTCAAAGAGACCGAGTGGACGGAGTATGTTTTTGGACCAATCAATGAGAATCTAGCACAATCGATTTTGCTATTTTTTACTTTTAAAGTGTAAATATTATATATGAGTACGTAAATACAGGTATACATATTTAATTTTAATAGTACTATTAATCTCATAAAAATATATTTACTCCATATTTTTTATGAAGGTATTTTTTTTGTTTTTTAGAAAACAGCCATAGCCCACATAGGCACGCAGTAACAAAATAGAATGCATATATCCGAATATCCAGCATCTCAGAAAAGCTGCACATGACCCACTAGTAGTATATACAAAACGTCAAACGGCGGCACGACTCCTCGTCTCCCATAATTCCCATCTCGCGATAACCATGGCCACCGCCGCCGCAACCGCAGCCCGGAACGGGCAGACGGCCCGCGCACTCCGCCTCATCAAGCACCTCGCGCCTCTGCCTACGGGTGCCGAGGGCTCCGCTGCCGCTGCCACAGCCAACAACGTCGTGTTCTCGCCGGTGTCCGTGCACGCGGCGCTGGCACTGACGGCCGCGGCACGCGCGGGGCCACGCAGGCACAGCTGCTCGCCTTCCTTGGTCCGCCGTTGGCTGAGGAGCGAGGACGAAATTACCGTACATATGGACGCCCGCTCGGTCTATCTGTGTCCAGCTGGGCGGTGCATGCAAGCGCCAAGATTCGTGCAAGCGCCAAGATTCGTGTTTGCATGCATGCAGCCGGTTCTTTATTCCATCGGTCCCCACTGCAAGAGCCAGATGGGCCCCACCACTACCTTTAAGTACAATGCAAGAGCGCATGCAGCCACGCATGCATGCAGGCTACGTAAGCTGAGCGGGCGCATATAGAAATTCGTTTGCATTTCACGCTGAGGAGCTCGCCGACGAAGGTGTTTTGTCAAGAACGAAAGCGTGGTTACCGACTGATATCCTCCTTGAGATCGTTCTCCGCCAAGGTCTGGGTTGACGCTGACCTCACAGGGGGCCGCTCGTGCTCACAAATGCGTTCCGCGACGTTGCCACCAAGGTCTACAAGTCGGAGGCGAGAACCGTGAGGTTCACCGAGGTATAGATAAGTTTCTCTTTTTTTCTCCCAAATTGTAACTAAGAATTCAAGTAAAAATGTTGCAGCTAATTTTCTGATGGTTATGAACACAAAGTTGTCAATGAGAGAATTTACTTTGTGCGAACACATGGTTGTCTCTCAGCTTGTGTTGTGCAGGTGTTGAGCTCGAGACGGTGGTCGACGGTGAGGTGAAGGCCAAGGAGGACGTGCCGTGCTAATGGACCCGGAGCGGTGAAAGGCGGACATGAGGCTTGGACCGAGGGGACGGATCGCCCGGTGGCTAGCCGTGGTGGCTAACACTTGGGACATCGACAAGTGTGAGGACGCCGTGGAGTGACCGTGTCGATCGAGTCAAAACGGCGAAGACTTGGCGGCCGGGCGGTCGAGGACGGCGGTGACACGTGTCAAGCGTGGGGGATGCGTTTGCGGTATGCTACTCGTGGCCCGGTTTGGTGGTTTGGGCCTCAAAACCATCGGCGGCCGCCCGCGAGCGAGTTTGGGCCTCAAAACCGGGTGGAGGTTCCGATCTTTGGAAGGGCGGCATGTGGCAGCATCGGGGAGTTCGTGTCGGTCTTGGGTTACCGGTGAGAGGCGCAGATGGCCGTCGGATCGATTATCTTCGAGTTGGACCACTTTGTTGACACCGCTAACGACATCACTAATATAACAACAAATACCACAATGCTATAAGAGCAATGACACCAAACAGTGCTGGTATATGAAAATTACTTTGCCACTAATAAACTAGTCAAAAGGGAATCCATACTTCTAGTAAGACAGGTTGTCAATCCATCTTGTGCAACTAGAAAGTATATCAAGGCATAGAATAAGACGACTAGGCAGAAAATAAGATAAAAAATAAAGAATAAAGCTCTGCAAGCGGACAGAATAATAAATACCAGGTTTTCTTCTTCCACACCTTCTTAGTTGGTCATTTAGGTGCAGACTGAGTTACCTCTTCCTGTACCTCCTCTTTCTTATCTTCATTAACTGTCTCCTCCTTCTTTAGATCTTTTTCTGTCCAATCTTCCCATCCCACTTCATTCTTGGATGTCTCTGCTGCATAGGCTTCCCGGTCTTCTTGCGACATCAGGATGTACCCATTGGCGGCGAGAGCTGCGTCTCCTTCACATTCGCAACTTCTTTGGTGTTCATAGTTAGTATAATTTTTAAAGTAGCAACGTACCTTTTCTAAAGGGAATTGGAAGTGGATCTCTCCAGTCCTCATGTAGATGATAGCAAGTGTAGTGTTAAGGAATGATCTTCCCAACACTATGGGCGAATTGATGTCTTCATCCTTCATGTCTAGGACAATGAAGTCTGTGTGCACGTAGTGGTCATAAATCTAGACGGTACATCTTTGGCTATTCCTTCTAGAATCCTGTTGGATTGATCCGCCATCTGCAAATCGCATTATATGTTTCGTGCGAGGGGTTGTTTACCATATATAAATTCATAAATTACCTTAGGCATTATGTTGACTCCTGAGCCTGTATCACAAACGGTATTTGTAAAGGTTAGCTGATTAATTGAACATTTGATCTTAGGGTTACTTGGATCTTCCATCTTTGGCAGATAAGGTGAAGTGGCAGCGTAGTCCCATTCTGAGTAGACTGCATTGATCATGTTCACATGTTACGGGCCGCTTCTTCTTGTTCTTTCTTCTATTGTTCCTCTTGACAAAAAGCGGCGGTTTCGAACCATATTGAGGATGAGCGGGGGACTCATGCGTCTTGTTCTTGAAATGGAAAGTCTCCCTTCTCCCTTTAATGGTGAAACAGATCTTGTCTTGTGCAGCATAAATGATAGCCTTAGCCGTGTTCAAAAATGGTCGGCCCAATATGATGGTTGACCTCTCATCTCCTCCGGTCTCGAGGATGATGAAGTCTGCTTGTACATACAAGTCATGAGAGCGTCATTAATATGCATGACCTCTCTCTTCTCATGGTTTTGACTCTCCAGCTTCTTCATCAGCAAGTCGAACTTAGCTGATATCATGTCCACCTGCTTAAGCTGATTGACTCCTCCTCTCTTCTGAGTGGAAGTGCGTTTTTCATTCCAACTCTAGTTGCATGCCATCTTCTCAACGAGTGTAGTAGCATTGGGGAGCGTAAGTGCTAAGAAAGCTCCTCCAAAAGTACGGCGTCCATTGTCTCACGGGTGCTAGTGGTTGGCCCGTGACGGAAGGTCTGCATCAAAAGCCGGTCCTCCATGCCATGATGAGGACATTCTGAAATTAGATCTTGAAAACGTTCCCAAGCCTCGGGGAATGACTCATCGTGTTGTTGCTTGAAAGCTTGAAATTTTCCCACGCAAGGCATTTGTCTTGCCAGTAGGAATGAACTTGGCGAGGAATTCGGTTGAGCAGCGGTCCCAAGTGGTGTGTTTATCCTTGTTGGCATAGAACCACTGCTTGGCCTTTCCAAGCAATGAGAATGGGAAAAGGCGAAGCAGAGTGGCATCATGTGTCACTCCCTTGATGGTGAAGGTGCTTTGCAGATCTCGAGAAAATGTTGCAAATGGGCACTTGCATCTTCATGTGCCTTCCCACAAAACCGACTAGCTTGCACCATTGTGATGAGTGCGGGCTTGAGCTCAACCATTCTCTCCAACATCGAATCGTAGGTCCAAAGGCGGATGTTGTTGGTGGTCGGAGCGAGAGAACTCGCTACAGAGACTCTTGTTAGCCATAGCCTCAAAGTCGATGCTAAGCTTCTCTTCGAAAGTGTTGATCTTTGGAACTTTCTTTTTGTATTTTTCTCGAGCTTCTCTTTTTGCTTTTCGAATAATCTTTACGGATCATCGAGGAAATTTTTCAGAAGATTAGCACTTTGCATACATTAACCTGAAATAAAATGATAAAAATAAACAAAACAAAAGGGTGAAGTCATTGCGAGTAGAAGATTATTGGTTGTTTGAACTAATTCTATGCGTATAAAGTATACTGCATTTTCCTAAGTTTAAACCTTCCTAGGCAACGGCGCCAAAATTGCTTGTTGACACCGCTAACGACATCACTAATATAACAACGGCGCCACAATGCTATAAGAGCAATGACACCAAACAATCTTTGGTATATGAAAATTACTTTGCCACTAATAAACTAGTCAAAAGGGAACCCATACTTCTAGTAAGACAAAGTTGTCAATCCATCTTGTGCAACTAGAAAGTATATCAAGGCATAGAATATGACGACTAGACAGAAAAATAAGATAAGAAATAAAGAATAAAGCTCTACAAGCGGACAGAATAATAAATACCATTGTAGCATTTTACCTAGAGTAAAGACCAGGGTTGTCATTTCTATTCTACCATTGGGAAGGTATCTATAACTAGATATGCGTAGCACTAATAATGTCTTTATATATGGAATAGCTATAAACCAATAATGGATAATGCTTCTACTCAACAACAGGGGTTAATGTCATAATAAAGATAAATAATAAATATGATAAAGATATATATGATAAGTGATAATAAAGATAAATGATAAATGTAGGGATCAAGCCATAAAATATAAGATAAAGATTCAATAGAGTATTCTAGTCTAAGGACTCACATGGGTAATATAAGGAAAACTTACTAATAAGTAACTATCATCACATGCTATTGCTAAACACTAGTAATGAAATGATTTTGTGTGAACACTCGAGAATTCTTTTTACGTGGCGGGCACGAAGTTTGCCCGCCACGTAAGTTCCCCGGCGGCGCGGCCACCCGGGCGTCCGGGCCGCCCACGGTTAATGGATTAACCGTGGCGGGCGCCTTTGCACGCCCGCCACGCAAAATGCACTATTAACCATGGCGGTGCTCGCAACACGACCGCCCGCGGTTAATCAATTAACCGTGACGGTCGCGTTACGCACGCCCGCCACGGTTAATTGGGGTTTTACGTGGCGGGCGATTAAGGCGCCCACCACGGTTAATCCCGTGGCCTATAAATACAGCCGCCATCCCCTATTCTTCCCCACGCCTTCCTCTTCCAACTTGTGGGGGGGAGGCTTTGCCCTAAAAATTGACCAATTTTTCGAATTGGGACTTTGAGCTTGGATTTGGGGGTGAAAAACACACCAAGTGGTACATAAAGGCTCTCTCATCCACCCTTAATCTCTTTTCTCATCTTTTTAATCCTCTCTAGATCTAGATCTAGATCCATTCAAATGGAGGAGAGAGAAAACTTGTTTTTCTCTACTCCCATCCTCTTCCTCTCTTTTTCTTTCACTTTGAGTACTATATCTAACATTTCGAAAGTGCTATTTGGTATGGAGAGCGGGCAGACCAGGATGGAGAGTCACCGAGCCAAATGGATGTATGAGATAAAGAGGGTGGAAGATGACTACTTTGCTGAAGTGAGAAACTTTGTTGCCCTAGCGAAAAGACACAGTGAGATAAATCAGCAGAGGCTGATTGTATGTCCTTGCTCTCGCTACAAGAACTTCAAAGCTGATACTCCCCAGAACGTGCAATCTCACTTACTTAGGCATGGTTTTGTCAAGGACTATACGGTTTGGATTTTCACGGGGAAGAGGTTCCACCAAAGACATCCACCCGCCCGAGATCCACCCGCCGATCCAAAGCGGCCCGGTGTTGTGGATGGCGGTGGCGATGATATATTCGAAAGCATGGCTGATGTCGACGACGATGACGGTGGTGGTGGAGGGGATCTTTGGCAGAGGCTCTTTTGACGCGGACCACGAGGATGTCCAAATTTTTTTCAGATTTTCGTGAACCGCCTCGATGAAGACGGGATTTTGTTTGGGTGCCCAAAGTGGTTGGAAAGTTTCAAACAGATGAAGCGGCGGCAATTGATCCGCTTTACAAAGATAGTCCTATGGGTTGCACGGCGCTCGGTTTCAACCTTCATTTGCCGATGATGAAGGCTCGCCATGGTCGGGTCCGACACTAGCTTCAATGAGCTCGTAAGTTACCCGGCTACCACGTATCCAACGCCTAACAAGGTTCCTGCCAATACGTATCGTGCTAAGAAGTTGATCCGGTCAGTGGCGATGAAACTCAAAAAGTTCGATGCCTGCCCTAACCACTGCATCCTATATCGGGGTGAGCAGTATGAGAATTTGACCAGTTGTCCGCACTGCGGCGCGAGTCGATACAAGAGGAATGCCGGATGTCGCGCGGATGATCTTGATGAGGTAACCTTGGTAGGACGGCCGTTAAAAAAGAAGGGGGCCAAGAAAACCAGTGCGGCGGATAAGAAGATCATGTCAACGTAGGACGAGGAAGAAGAAGGTTACATGCAGAGGAAACGCCCGGTCTTTGTCGATGTGGTACGTACCTTCACTCGCCACCGATCGCTCAAGGGCTATTTTTGGGAACCCTGAGGATGCTAAGCACATGGCCTGGCATGCATCTAGCGATCGTGTAAAGGATGATGGGAAGCTATGACACCCTTCCGATGCTAAGCAGTGGAAAGATTTCGACGCCGCCTTCCCGAGTTTGCAAAGGAGCCCAGAATGTTAGGTTTGCAATGAGTATCGATGGGATGAACCCGTTCGGTGATCTTAGTAGCTCACACAAAGACGCGGGCGGTTGTCCTCACCATGTACAACCTACCTCCACACTTGTGTCAAAAGCGCAGGTATGTTTTGCTGACCATGCTCATTTTTGGACCGAAGCAGCCCGGCAACAATATAGATGTGTTCCTCGAGCCGTTCATGGAGGAGATGCAGGTACTATTTGATGATGGGGTCAAAATGGTGGATGCGTACCGCAAGGATGAGCTCACTCTTAAAGCCATCATCTTTGTCACCATCACTGATTACCCAGGTCTGTTTTCATTATCGGGGCAGATAAAAGGGAAGACTACCTGTGTAGCTTGCATCAATGAGACCTGCTACACTTAGCTTAAAGGATCCGGCAAAATGGTATACATGGCGCACAGACGCTTCCTCTGCAAAAAGCATAGGTACAGAGAAGCTGAGATGGATAAATACTTTGACAACAAGAGCGAGCCACAACTTAATGAACAAACACCGACTAGTTATGGTCCAAAGGCGTTTGACATGGTGAAGGACTTGGAGTGCGAGTTTGGAAAGAAGAAGAGGAAGACGGCACCACCAAGACAAGAAGAGAAAGAGGGATAAATTGGAGGAAGAAGCGCCTCCTCCCATTCCTTTCAAGAAGAAGTCAATCTTCTTCAAGTATCTAAAGTACTGGAAGACACTGAATACACCCCATGCAATCGACTCTATGCACCTTGGGAAAAATGTCTTTGAAAGCACGATCGGTCTCCCGATGGATATCAAGAGGAAGATGAAGGATGGTATCAAGTCACGTACAGATCTTGTTAACATGGACATTCGACCGGAAATCCACCCTACAAAGTCTCAGAATGGTAAAGTCGAACTCTGTTGGCGGTCGTTATCGACTATTTTATACCGCCCACTTATGTCTTTTTTCAGGGAAACTCACAAATCAATGGCATATATACCTTTACTTCTAACCTAGTTCCACTTGTATTCCGAGAAATATGTTTTGCAGGACAAATACAAGGAATCAAGTGAGAATACGCCAAAATACAACGAAAGCGCACTTCGGAGAACACGCCAAACACCAAGTGCAACATAAGAGGCCCAATCCAAAGGTGAAATGGCCCAAAGCACCGTCACCACGGCGACGGGGGCCAGCCCGGGAGTGCACCTCCGCGAAAGGCGGTCGCGAGAGGGGCCAGCCCTAGTCCGGCCGGACCCACGGTGCCGCCTCTCGAGCCGACCTTTCACAGGCGGTTGCATGCCTCCATGCATAGGCGGTGCCGGGGGGGTGCTTCCTTATTTACCTGCACGAAACAGACCATGTTAGATATAAATAGATGGGTAGAGCTGTCCCCTCAACACACACCACACAAGAGCCTCTCCCTCCACTTGTATCTTTTACTTTTATTGGTTAGACTTAGGAGCTTGGCAAGGCAAGATGTAATAGAAGATCAAGATCATCTTAGAGATACTTGGTATGATCAATTCATTATTCTTATGTTGATCAATGTCATGTTCTTCATCTTGTTCTTGTTCTTACTTATCATTATGGTTGTGCTATAGAACTAGAGTATAGTTCCTAATGACATATCATTACATATGAACTAGGCTATAGTTTCTATGTTATGATTCTGTCATATAGAACTTGTGCTTAATCATTCATACAATTTATTCCATGGAGTTTAGATGGCGGTCTGTTGTACCTTCGGGTTTGCCCACATTCTAGCTCGTTGATCCGTAGGGTCAGAGTCCTAGGGGGGTGTGGGTAGTTCCTTAGTACACGCGGGCATGGAGCCTGGGTGCACGGGAGCCTTCGGGATATGTCGGTGCCCTACGGTAGTGAGGTAGGCGGCAGGTGGTGACAGCCCTGTCCGTCCCTAGCACTCCTCCACGTCTGGGTATTGAGTAGGAGTTCTGAAAGTGTCTATCGGCTAGCAGACCAACTGCGGGCATCTCCCCGTCCATCTTACTCTGTCCTTATATCTTGTATGATCATTAACTTGTTCTTTGCACAATTATATAGGATATGCCTGCTCCGGCTTAGGTTATTCTTTTATTCTTTATTCTCTCTGTTACCTCCATCCATGAGATTGCTCGAGTGTGTGTGTCAAGTTATCCTTTACTTATCTTGTTCCTTCCCTGTTATGAACCTTGGTCTATCATACAGTCATGTTATCTTGTCCGTGTTCCTATTAGAGACTTTACACCATGCCTTCCTTGTGGAAATACGATACCCTGAATACTTCCGGGTGAAAGCTACAGTGGCATTTCTGTGCGGTTGCGGAACTCTTTCTGTTGGTGTTAAGAAACGCCAACAAACTCCCAGGTGTGGCCTACAACCTAATGAGAGACGAAAGGTGGCTATGTGTCGGTTGATTAGGGGTATCAAGGTACCGACCGGTTTCTCTTTCGAACATCAAGAGTCTGGTATCCATGAAAGACCTCACAATGACAAACTACAACGCACATGATGCTCACATCATGTTGACGGTTTTTCTTCCAATTGTGATCAAAGTTATTCGACCAAGGTACGTGAAGATGGTGATCACAAGGATGTCATACGTCTTTAACCAAATCAACCAGAAGGTCATTAAAAAAGCTGATCTGCCTAAGCTAAAACAATTCATCACGGAAACAATTTGCCGGCTAGAGATGTGCTTCCCACCGTCGTTCTTTGATATTATGCCACACCCGATGATGCACATGGTTGATCGATAGAACAGCTAGGACCCGTGTACCTACAGCGATCCGGACCACCGAAGCGATTAATGTCCACCCTCAATCGATTCGTTCAGAATCGTGCTTACCTGGAGGGCTCTATGATCGAGGCATACACAAGCGATGAGGCCGTGAACTAGTGCCTAAAGTACATAAAAGATGGGAGGGCTATTGGGCTTCCAGTCCATCAGCACAAAGGCAGAACCTCAGGGATAGGGTGCACCGGCCGAAAAGCACGCACCGACGTACCAAAGCAAAAAAGGTGGTAGAAGCTCACTACAAAGATCCTTCATCAAGTAATGATCATGGACACATACATTAAAAAGCACGAAAAAGAGATCCGCGCCGCAAATGGGCCGGCCACGCGGACGGAATGGGTCGAGAAGGAACACAAGAAGAGTTTCCTCAAGTGGCTCGAAAAGCAAGACATTCCCCACGGAGATCAAGCGGAATTAGTAAAGAAGTTTGTGTCAGGCCCATCCTGTCAGATCAACACCTGGCAAGGGTATGACGTCAATGGGTATAGGTTCCACACAAAAAAGAGAAGGACAAGAAGAGCGCGGCCTGACAGAATAGCGGTGTTCGATATGAGGGCATCGACGCCCGGGCGGGCAGAAGAAGTCGTACTTTGGACAAATCGAAGAAATATGGGAACTTGACTATGGCGGTAACATGTAGATAACCATTTTTCATTGCCCGCGGGTCAAGCCAGAGGCAGTTGGAGTGGACGATTATGGGCTAACAACCGTGAACCTTAACGGGTCGCCTACAAAGATGATCAGTGGGTACTAGCAACCGATGTCGCACAAGTAGCCTACTATATGAACGCAGAGGACATAAACAAACACGTGGTTGTATCAGGAAAGCAGCGGATCGTGGGAGCTGACGGGGTCTAGAGTCTAGAAAAATACAACAACTATGATGAGTTCCATCTCTTTACCAATCATCCAAAGAAGATGAAGGCCCTTGAGAAGAAAATCAATCCCGAGAAGACCAAGATGATGCCCTGGACCCGCCCCGATGGCGAGAAGAAGACCGCCAAAGCACCTGTAGAAAAATGATATGTAATAATGTAGTGACATGTTAATGTACTCATGTTAATGTACTCATGTTAATGTATTCATGTTAATGTATTCATGTTGGTTTTGCTTTTGAACTACACGTTCATAACACTTTGTCATATGCAAAAATGACCTATATATCAATTGTAGATCTTGATGAGTTATGAACTTTTTGGTATTCATGACTTTTCAAATCGAGACCATCTAGGGCTTCAAATCTCGTCCGAAGGTGTAAAAATTCAAATTTAAAAATTCAAATTTCAAAATTCGAGGCGTCAAAGTTTCAAAAATGAAAAGTTGACCCTAATACCAAATGTAGATCTTGGAGAGCTTAACAATAGTGGTATTCATAACTTTTCGAATCTGGGCCCTCTAGGGCTTGAAATCTCGTCCGAAGGTGTAAAAATTCAAATTTCAAAATTCGAGGCGTCAAAAATTCGAAAAATGGAAAGTTGACCCTAATACCAAATGTAGATCTTGGAGAGCTTAACAATAGTGGTATTCATGACTTTTTCGAATCGAGACCGTCTAGGGCTTCAAAAACAACAGTTTTAAAAAATCAAAAGTTTGACCTGGTCAAACCTTGGTCAAACGGACACTAAACGACCTAGTTTCAAAAAAAATTTTGAATACAAGGGTGATAGAACTCATCAAGATCTACACTTGGTGTATAGGTCATTTTTGCATTTAAGAAAGTGTTAGAAAACAGTAGTTGTAAAATCATATATCTCACGAGAGAGTTTCGAAACTACGGGGAGACTCGTGCTTTTTGAACTGCACGTTAAGTAACACTTTCTCATATGCAAAAAATGACCTATATATCAATTGTAGATCTTGATGAGTTATGAACTTTTGGTATTCATGACTTTTCAAATCTGGGCCCTCGGGGCTTCAAACGTCGTCCGAAGGTGTAAAAATTCAAATTTCAAAATTCGAGGCGTCAAAAATTCGAAAAATGGAAAGTTGACCCTAATACCAAATGTAGATCTTGGAGAGCTTAACAATAGTGGTATTCATGACTTTTTGAATCGAGGCTGTCTAGGGCTTCAAAAACTACGATTTCAAAAGTCAAAAGTTTGACTTGGTCAAACGAGAGCACTAAAACGACCTAGTTTCAAAAATTTTGAATACAAGGGTCTTAGAACAATTTTATGAATTTTTCTCAATTTAGAACATTTTTTCTGAATTTTATCTCATTTAAAATCGAATTATTCTAATTTAAAATATTTTTACGAAAAATATTTTGCGTGGCGCATCTTAAAACGCCCGCCACGCAAAATATTAACCGTGGAGGGCATCTTAAAGCGCCCGCCACGCAAAATGTTCGCGTGGCGGGCATCTTAAACCGCCCGCCACGCAAAATGGCCACCCTATACATACAAACTGTCCCCCCCGGAAAACCTAAGTCTTGCGCGGTTCAATTCGACCCCTCGAAGGGCTGCCGAATTTTTTGCCGCCACCGCCGTGGCCTAGATCCGCCGCCGTCGCTCTCCTACAGCCGACCCCATGCTCCCCCAGACGCGTGCCGTCCTGCCTAGATCGATCCGCAACTCCCTGCCATGATTCGCCGCCACCGCCACTCCTTGCCACGCAACGCCACCACGCGCCCGCCACGCCACGCGCACCGCCACCGCCACCGCAACGCCACCGCCACCGCCACCGTCCCGGTCCTCTCCTCCTCCTCCTCCATCTTAGCCCCGTCCTCTCCTCCTCCTCCTTCCGCCGGCGAACCCTAGTTGCTGGGTGCCCCGAATCCTTCGCCGACCTGCCGTCGTCCGTGGTGCCTCCTGAACCCCGGCTCACCGCGCCGTCTCGTCCCGTGGTGCCCTACTTTTGTGGTGCCTCCCCCCTTCGCCGCGGCGACCACTGCAGAGCATCTTCTTCCCGTGGTGCCTCCGTCCTCCGGTGCTTGCCGGCGACCCATCTTCTCTTCTTCCCGGGCCGGTAGCTTTGTGGTGCCACTGGCCGGTAGCCTACCCGTGATTTTTGATGCCCCGCTAAATTTGATGCCCGTTGTTAAATTGTTGCCCGCTTTGTTAAATTTTCAAATTTAAATGTGGCCTCTTTGTTAAGTTGTTGCTCACTGTGATGCCCAATTATAGACCGGCCCGATTCGAATTTGGCCTAATTAATTGAGCGTGTGTGCCACGCCTCGTGATGCAAAGTTGGACAAACTGAGCATATTTGTTTTTCACTTGTCTCACAAACTGAGCATATTTGTTTTTCGCTTGTCTCAAAACGAGCATAATTGAGCCCGCGCCTGTGATGCCTCTCGTTTTTTGAATACTGATTGTTTATTTAAGAGATTGACCAATCCATATAGATAATTTTCTATCTACCTACTCACAATTTTGAGATAAACCGTGCCTACTACTCTTTTTCTCTCTACTTATCATCAATTTTGAGATGTGAACCCTTTTATGCAATGATGTGAACCCTTTAAACTTATTAGAGCTGAGGCAAAGGGCATATATGCAATGACATGAACCTAATGGGGCTGAGGCAAAGGCTATGATGATTGAATGTCCCCCTACTTAATTGGAAGTCGCTAAACTAGGATGGCTAGTACTAGCAACCAGTTTAGAAGCGATGTGATCACAAGGGGGCGATATCCGAGCTAACACATTTATTTTACTCATTCCGCAATTTTGAATTGAGCTTGTCAACTCCTACATACTTTGCTCCTCATTTTCTACTACTACTACTAAAGAACTATATGTTTGTAGCTTTAAATGGAGAATCAACCGGAGCTTGAGCATCGAAAGGTCTTGTATGGTCATCGCCAGCTCTAGCGATGGCTCTAGCTGAGTTCTACCCCCAACGCTAGCGGAGCATCCTATAGCCCGACAAGGCCTAAAAGGAAACGTATAGAGGAGGAAGAGGATCCGAATTACAACCCAAGGGACGATGAAGCACAAAGAGCAAGGGTGCCTCGGTTGTTGGAATACCCGGAGGAGCACGAAATAGAGCAACAACCCCCCGCTACCTCCACGGCCACCTCTTCAGGCCAACGAAGAAAGGGTGACAAGCCAAAGCTGAGAAGGGGAGAACATGGGAGGCACAAGAAGACCAGTGATATCCATCTCATTCTCGAGTTGGGGCCGCAGGGAGAGCCATTGCTGCCCATTGAGGTCATCGCGAAGTACAAAGAATTAGGTGTCGGTTCTAGTGAAAGATAAGGTCTCCATACTTTATGAAGATCGAAATAGGTCCCCTCGCCAAAGACAAGTTTTGGGTGTGGCAAGAGATCCGTAAATGGTTCCTGGTATCCTAACAACGCTGATCCGAGAAGGTAGAGGAGCATGTCTATGTCCTCGCAGGAAGATCCTTCCGAAACTGGAAGTACCGGCTCCACAAGGATTGGAATCTGAAAGGGAAGTCACCCCTCATGAAATACACCATGATCACAGCTGAAGTATGGGAAGAGTTCTACAGAAGATGAAACACGGCCGAAGCAAAGGTCAAGAGCGAGAAGTTCTCAGCCCTCGCAAAGAGGAACCAACTCCCCCACTACATGGGCAATACCGGTTACGCCGGACACAAGCCGGCGTGGCGGGACCAAGAAAGGGCTAGAAGGGAAGCCGGGAGCCGGATCCATTCGAAGGCTGCGATGAAAGGGCATGGGACTTCATCTTAGGCCACAAGCCCAAGAAGCCAGCAAAAGAGAAGGGCTCTACGTCTAAGCTCGAGAAAGTAGAGAAGGCTATCATCGAGGCCACTGTGGCTAAGACAGCGGGGGCCTCGAGATTCACCGGGGACACAATGTGCTGACATAGGCCTTGGGAAACCCCGAGCATCGGGGTCGCGTCCGTGGCATGGGCTCAAGGAAGAGTTGGGCGACGGTGGAGTCATGGCAGTCGGATGCTTTCTCGCATCACACGAGGCGCAGGTACAAGCAAGGCTTGAGACAGAAGGTCGTGATGAGGCCTTGAAAGAAATGATCGGCAAATCCATAGCGCAGCGCTTTCACGAGCAACGACCCCAAGATGGTTGAGCTCGGGGAACCGAGATGTTTCGCCCAGTTACGCGTGCGGTGGCACCAAAGACAGAGGCAAAGCCCTAAGGTACCCAGTCGATGATATCACTGAACTAACAGAGTGCACACTCTTGGTGCCCTTCGGCAGGGGGGAAGGAAGAAGGTTGTGGCCCATGGGTATGCACACCCTCGCGGGAATAGCGAGAGTACGAAGACCATGAGATCCCTCCCACTATGTCGCCGTCACCTTAGGGTACGCGTGCGAATGGTTTGAAGACCACGAACTTGAGTTCCCAAATTTAGCGGGGCGTGCACCTTGGGGATGCTATGTGTTTTGAGGTGCTGTGGAATAAGGAGGACATTCATCTTGGGGACTTGATGGCATCGATAGGATCACAACCGTCAGGATCACAACCGACAGGATCACAGCCTAGAGTGACCCCGGGTTCTCCGCCGGGCCCCGATGATGGTGGCTACGATGATGATGATGCCGGTGGGGACGACATAGGAGGAAACACACCTCCTCCTCGTTCAAACACTCCGCCTACTCGTAGTCCACCTCGATCCCCCTCAGAGATAATCGGGAGCCGGCAACTTGGGAGAAGACATTAGAGGCAGCACCTCAGGAGAAGACATTAGGGCAGCACCTCAGGAGACACCCGGGGACACCAGGGGACCTCAAGAGAAGACACTGGAGGAAGGAGCTCGGGGCGCATTAATCGGAGGCAGGACTGAGGAGACACTAGGGGACACCGAGGGGGACCTCGGGGAAGAGACACTGGAGGAAGGAGCTCGGGGGGCGGCGGGAATCGAGGCAGGACCTGAGGAGACACCAGGGGACAAGACACCCATTTACACTCAAGGCCTCCAACCCCTGACACCTAGGACACCGGGGAAGGAGAAAGCAGCTAAGCATAGGACACCGGATGAGCCCCTCGGTGGTGGTGGAGGGAATGGTGAGCAGGAGGCTCCTTTGACGAACCCTGAGGCCATACCACAGAAGTAGGCCACACCCAAGAGCTACCCATACACGATTGAGATTGAAAGGTATGCTAACAACCAGCATATAGACAAACTATGATATCTCTTTAGCTACTTCTTTTCACAACCAAACATTTCTCCCGCTTTTCTAGGCCAAAATCACCACTTCATCTAGGGTTCGTCTCGAAAGAATGCCCCGGCAACTTTGAGTTTGGGAAGTACATGATACCTAAGACCCAGCTCATTTATGAGGAGACTTGGGAGATTCGGAGATTCCATCTATGGTATATAGAGTGCGCAAAACGCGGCATGCATACCTTCTCTGTCAATATTCCTGGGGAGTTCTTCCACCTGGATAGAGATACACAGATGGTCATAGAATTCCATGACATGTCTAGACTACTGCGGCGACAAGACCTTGACGTCGCCCAAGTAACCTAGTTTCCTCTGTAAGTGAAATACGACTTCCACACCAACCTTGCATCCTTATAGATTCTTTGTCAAGAGTACTAATGCCACCACCATATGTCCTTATAGGTTGATGTCCAATGTAAGCATCATGGTTGGTCGAGGTATTGTTTATCTCTCTCCATTGCATATTTGTGAGCAACAGATCGTAGGTTTCCCGAAACCAAAGGACCATCCAGATATGGTGGACTTGATGGACGAGGAGAGACAAAAGATATGGAGAAAGGAGCTCAACGAAAACAAGTTGGGAATATCACAAGACATACTAGCAAATGATGAAAAAGATCAAGGGAAATGGGCGTCTCATGGCGGCCTACCACTACGGGTCAGCAAAAGCAGGACACTGGGTTTGCTTTATCTGCTATCCTCAAGACGGCAGGACCGTGGTGTTTGACTCACTTCGGCACTCAAACCCCCTAGGCTACAAGCACTTCGAAAGCTGCATGAGATTGTAAGTGATGAACTGTTTATTCAATTGCTAGAGTCGAATATCATCGTTGACACTAGTGTTTTTCGTACAGCTTACAAGGAGTACTTGAAGGAACCAAACCGCTTTGATCGAAGATCCGAGAAGGGTAAGGCCGGGAATGGAAATGGACTCAAAATCGGGAGATTTTCCTCACGTATATCAAAACTAATTCTTTGTACTACTAATGCCTATTGCTTCTAAATTACTACTAACAATGCTTTATTGTACAGTGCAGTGCATCAAGCAACCAGATGGATCAAACTTGTGTGGTTTCTTCGTCTGTGAGTATCTGAGGGCATGCGGAAAGTACAGCCAAGAAATACCGACAAAATCAAGCGTGGACTCCGGCATTGGTACGGGACGGTGGAAAAGGCAACCAATGAGTACAGATTCAAAAGAACAATATCAGACATATGCAAGTTTCTCATGGACCAATGCATGCATGAAGGGCAACCTTTCTTTTTGGAGGACAGTGCGTTGGGGCTGCTTCCGGAGTACGAGGACCTAAGAAAATGGAGCACGCACCTAGATCATAGGGACTATCTTCATCCAGCTAGAATTTAGCTCGCACCGATGTAAGGATCAATATATATATATATGCATGTATGGATATGTATGAATGTAGCTCGCAATTTGGATATGTGTATGGACTTGTTACACTTTGTTCGACTTATGGATCGATTTGTATATATGAACTTGTGTATTTGTATGGCTCCATGTATATATTGGTATGGAATATATCTGTGTCTTTGTGCGATCTAAATAATATGTATTGGAGCTTTACATATATGGGTCGAGCAGCATTTTTTTAAAAAAAAAAACCGAGGCGGGCAACATAATGTGCCCGCCACGGTAAAAGGCTTATCCGTGGCGGGCGCGATTATGTTGCGCCGCCACGCATAATGTCATTAACCGTGGCGGGCGGGTTACGTTGCCCGCCACGGTTAATGGTATTATGCGTGGCGGGCACAAAGACCGCCGCCTTTATTATGTCACGATTAAACGTGACCTTTACTAGGCGACGGCGCCTATGCGTGCCACGTAAAACCAAAAACGCCCGCCCGCGTAAAACAAATTCGTTACTAGTGAAACTCTAATTAGTGCAAACATCTAGCTATCATTGTCAGCACTATTACTTTATATCATACTCAAGGAACATCAACTAGGAAGGATTCAATAATGAGATCTTCACCTTCTTCGCGACACACGTCCTACCATTCACTATACACGGGGGGGGATTACGGGGGACTCAATAGGGTTGTAACCCGTGCACGATCTACCCCACGACCCGGCATATAGAGGGCATTTGCAGATATAACATATATAAGCACCATGCTTACATAAGTTATAACACCTATCTTGCACATTACAAGATGAGGGCTATACAATCCTAAGCATGCAATCCATAATAAATATCTAACTCTACTAGACATATTAAAGCAAACAATAAACAATGCAATAGATAATATAATAAAGATAAAGAATAATGTCATAGATAAACTTGAGTAATAAATATATCAAAAGATATCAAATGTACCTATGGAACACATTGACGTAATCTGAAGCTCAAGTCTTCCTAGACTTGGATCTCCTTCTAATCTACTACTAATAGTTAATCTCTCTAGAACTAGAACTACTCAAGAACTAGGGTTTGTCGCTTACGGACTTGATCTCTAGAACTCGGATCAACCGAATCTCGAGAATGAATTATCTGAATTAGTGTTTCAGGGGTGAGGTCCGCCCTTGCTTTTATAGCCCCATAGAATGAATCTCACCCTTGGATCAAACCGACATGATTGGATGGAGTAGATCTACTCCATAGGTCGGGCTTGTAGGAAGATTCCCCGGCAGACACGTGTCTCCACAGGGGTGGGTGCCGCGCGGCCCACATGTCAGGGCCGCGCGCCCCACATCCTAACATGTGGGCCCCAAATTTCACGAGCTGTCTTCTTTTGTCCTTTAGACCCTTGGAATTTATACTAATCTCCCCGATTTGGTCCTTTTCTTCCGTTTCTCTATTTCTTCTCTTTTCTCTCAGATTCTGCTGTTTTCCGAGTTCACCAGAAAACCGAGTGTGCAACAAAACTCATGGAAATCATTAGTATAAACCCTATCTTCTATTGTTCTTGTTCTCTTATGTTCTATCATTTCTCGTAAAAAGTTGACGTTAACAACCGTCAACAACCACTATGCCCCCCGGTTATGTGGTGTGGCTCCCTAGGGATAGTTTGGTCATTCGGACCTAGACTATATATAGAGAAGGCAGCCCTCCCCGCACGCCGCCTCTCCATTTTGTAGTTTCTCCTTTAGGTTTTCAAATTTCTAGTTTTCTCCTCGCTTTGTGAGAGGTCACCAAAAACTTTGTGATTCATGTTCATAGGAAGAGCACCCCTTAGTGTGCTCATGCCCTCCAGGCTTTTGGGATTGCAGATCGATCGCTGAGTTGCTCGGCTCGTGTTCTTGAGAATTTTCATCTCTCTTTTCTCCTCCCCTTCCCCCGAGATTTCTTCGTTTGTGGTTTCGTTTGAGTTCTTTTTTCTTACGTTGGATTGAAGTATGACGTGATTCCACTCCATCCTCCGAAGGAAATTCATTGATTTCATGTATACTAATAGATCCAAGAGTTTTAGTGATTAGGGATCTTGTTTTTTGTTTTGAGTTGTGATATATGAATCCCGGTGATTCGTTTGGTGAATCTTCGTGATTTCTTGGATTTAGGTTCTCCTCCATGCCAATTTCATCTGGTTCAAATTTCATGGCCGGCGTTTTGAATTGAGGAAGATTTTAGCAATTTTGGTTTGAGGTGATTTTGAATCACGTTTTTTTTTTCAGGTGTGCGTCCGGAGATGCAATGACCTCAGCCCACAATCGTCCATAGCTCACTTCTTGAGTCTCGGTTACGCATCGCTCCGGACGCTAGCGTCGGATGCGCCGCGTGCCCTTCTTCCGGTGTGTCCCGGAGATGGTCCAGTGAGTGTTTTTCTCTGAGATTTTCCATCCGACGTGTCCCGGAGCCATGTCCCCCGACACGTTCGCCGCTCGTTCTCGATCCCGTTTTCTTGGCTGCATCGGACACTAAGTCCTAACGCGTCCGGAGCCCTGCCTGACACATTCGGAGCTCATCCCCATGCATCTGGTGTGTGTTGTTTCTGCTAGTTTCAATTGTTCGTTTGTCCTCTCGGTTCCATCTCTCTCGGGTGCTTCTTGTGCACACTAATCACTTCATGTCTAACATGTTGCTACCAGTTAGCCTTGTGTTACACACATCTTGGAGATATTTGCTTCTTGGGGTTGTGAAGGCCGGAGTTCTCAAAAGAAGTGCAAAATTTTTTAGGCTCCTATTCACCCCCCTCTAGTGCTTCAATTGGTATAGGAGCCGGTTATTGTCACAATCCACCCAAATCGGTCCCTATTGGAAGATCACGATGCAAGATCATCTAAAGGGTATAAATTCGAGGGTATGGGATATTGTCAAAGATCCCAACTTTGAGGTTCTAGCTGCACGTGTTGGTCAAGATCAAATCGACCAACATAATACCAATAGCCGGGCTTGTAGTGTTCTCTTCTCTAGGCTGAAGGATATGAAGTTTGAGCATGTTTCTGACTGTAACACCGCTCGAGAAATTTGGTAGAGATTGCAGAACTACCATGAGGGCACCCCACAAGTAAAGAATAGGCTTTATGAGACATATATGAGAGAATATGAGAACTTTGTCCAACTTGATGGGGAGTCCGTCGATTCCTTGTTTGCTCGCTTCCAATCCATCATCAACAAGATGTGAGCAAACAGGCCAAACCTACCTATTGATGATCATGAGAGGGCATTAAAACTCTTAAATGCCCTAGATCGGAATGTATGGGATGTAAAGGTGAACGCCATTCAAGAGTCTCCCACCTTGGACACTCTCACGGTGGATGAGCTTTTCAGCAAGCTCAAGTCCAGTGAGATCGACAACCAAGTGCGAGCCAAGCTCAAGAACCCTTCAGCATCTCTGATGGCACTTGTGTCAGGTAGTGGTGGTTCCAGTTCTTTGGCTACCCCTTCACAGATCTACTAAAAGGGGCAATCTGCACCATGCCCGTCGGGGACGAGTGTTGAGTACCATGTTCCCATGATCCCGGTTCTCACGATACATCAGTCCTTAGGTATGACCAGACAAGACATCTTCCACAAGGGGATCACCAACACCCCGCGCCTCAACGACACCTCCGATCCGAGGCTTCGTCCCACAAAGACACTCCACCATGGAACCTCGTCAGGAAATCACCATGTACCCACCACAGGTATCTCTCAAGCAGGGGTGCCCAGGATGCACCCACTCAGCAAGACTTGTCCTCATGACTCGTCGTGTATTCCTGTCTGGTCGACACAACCCTCACCACCACACACCCAAGACACATACAACACTCTCCCTAGTTGTTACCATATTTTACCAATTAATTCCGCAACCATCATACGTGTCAAGGTTATTAGTAAGTATGATGGAGTAAGTGCAAGCAAGCAAGCAGGTATATATATATAAGTGCAAGCGCGATGCTGGGTAATCAGGTGAAGGGTTTTCAATGCATTCAAGGCTCAGGCATAAGCATGCATTCAAGGCTCAGGCATAAGCATGCATCATATATACTAGCAAAGAAGTAAAAGTAAAGCGCTAGCAATCTACTTGTAATGCCTAATGGGACTCTCTAAAGTAAGGTGCTACCATGACACCTACGATGTCGAGGTAGTAGTGGTACAAGTCTTCTTTGGTTGGTGTAGACGAACAACAAGGTCTACTTCTCCTAGGCTAACTCCATTCCACGGTCCCGTTGTCGCTCACGATCTCTTCCTTCATCAGGTTCTCGATCCATCTATCGCTATCCTTGATGCAAACTAACTCGTGAGACTTCAAAAGGTTGTTCAGACAGTTATACTTTTCTTCCGGACCAACTTGATCAACTCCCTCCGGTCAACCGCAACACCAGAACAAGCATATCAAGGTTACCTAGGACAGTACATCAATCATAATAAAACGTACCATAAAGGTTACTAACGCGTAGGTCTTGTTTCTACGATCGTCGTGAGCGCAAGAACCACTAACAAATGAGCCACGGTTTGAAAGTTATGAGCATTTGAAGTTTTTTGGGGCATATCTCAGAAATACTTTTCAAATTCAAGCTCTAAAAGGTAAATTAGTTGGACCGCAAAAATTACTTTATAAAGCTTTGGAATTAATTTTACAAAACTAGCATTTTTTAGAATTACTCTAGTGGTTAAAACATATTAATGAACATCATTAAGCATTTTATTAATCAATTTAGTAAAACTAAAACAATAACATTTTTATACTTATTTTTATCTACTAAAAACAGGTTAGTGATCTTATTACTCAAAATACTAACACCATAAATTACTTATGGATTAAATCAAAACATTTAAACACGTTTTTAAAAAACAACTTATGCTCATTCTTCATTTCTGTTGAGCTAAAAACGAAATTAAATGTAGACTATAGGGGCTAAGGACAAATGCCAAGGCACATGAAATAGTTAGCTGATTTCATAAAAAGAGTAGGGGCTAGATCGCAAAAGTAGCAATGACTGGGATCGACCTTGCCGAGGTGGCGATTGATCATTGACATGGCGGCTTGTAGGATCTCCTCGGACGCCTAGAGGGGGTGAATAGGCATGACCTGTTAAAAACTCTCTACAAAAACTCAACTCGAAAGCGGATGTAAGATTGCAGCAAGACACGCCCGCTACAAGCGCGAAAGATCGCCACGCTTCGATATATAACGAATCTGAACGAGAGCGAAATCGAGCTGCGAAAAGACTAATAGAGGATATTCTACTTATCCGAGCAAATGCGGATCACGATAAGCAATAGAAATAAAAGCTGCAGGGGCTAGCACAAGATAAATGAACTCAAACCCTAGAACAACAATAGATATGCAAGAAAGTAAATAGCACACGCCGACACAAGATTTATCCCATGGTTCGACGTCGCCACCAAGGCTGGTCTACCTCCATGTTGTTGAGGAAGCCACACAAGGCTTGAGCTCACCACAAAGGCTAGCTTTTCCTCGTTCACAAGTCTAGGGACCAAACCCTAGAGATGTGGGGTGATTTTCTTGATTTAGAACGAGGTTACAAACCTCCCTAGGCTGCCACACAAGATGGCAAGCTCTAGGGCGATGCCTAGCTGGCTAGGAGCAAGCTCTAAGAGTAACAAACCCTAGAACCGCCGGCCAAACGCGAACCAAATGCTCTTTCAAGATGGGAACTTGTAGATCCGGTCTCCACGAAGAGTTTGCTGCCTTTTCCCTCAAGTTTTGATGGTGGGATTCAAAATGTCACTTGGGGAGGAGAGGAGCAACAATGGAGGAGAGAGAGAAAGAGCTATGGTCCGCTTCTTCATGAATATGTCGAGTGGGGAAGAAGCTATGTGTTCAAGATGACCGTTGGGAGGGGACAGATGGGTATTTATACCCCTCACTGCTTGATCCGGAATGATGCGCTGCATCGCCAAGCGCTTCACAAAACAAAAAGCAAAGGAATATGAAGTTTGGCTAACTGTTTTTGTGTATCTCAGTGATGAGGATGGCTGGATTTGAGCATTTGATTGGATATTTGAACAGATGTGCTAGAATCCCTCCTTGTAGTACGGCTTTTCAGAAACTCAATATTCAAAGTATAAAATAATTAGGCCTTGATGAGTTGAGGGTGCCTCCAAAGCGAAATGCGGGATCCTCCAACCCGCATACATCAACCTCCTAACTCATTTTCTCGTATGTCATCTTGATAAATCTCATTAGTCCCCTAATTCGGTGGTCATCAACGCCAAAACCAAAGCATAGGGCTTGATTGCACTTACAATCTCCCCTTTTTTTTGGTGATTGATGACAACCCAATTAAAGCTTACAAAAGATACTACGAAATAAAACTGAGATTTTTTGAGACATGGATGTAGGAGCCTCCCCCTAAATATGTGAATTGGATTTGAATACCAAAATTGACATGAAAAGTCAATATTCACATTTTAGGTGTGGTTACCCCCCTACATCCAAGCCTCTTTGTGGTGTGCAAGAAAACTGTGTCACATGAATATACGTGATGCAAAACAGAATATGATGACGTTTAAAGCACAAAGAACCCGATCAAGATAGTGGAGGCGCGGCATCGTTGCTAAGGGGCAAAGATCGCTGCCTCACTTGCTAAGTCCAATCAACATGAAGATTTCACAAAGATATCACAATATAAATGAACATCAAACTGATACAAGATGACAAGCATAAACATTAAGGCACACAAAGTAGCAAATCCGATACAAATAGAGTCAAATAAGTAGCACTTATTACATAAAATAGTTTTTAGGGTCTCTCAACCTCACACAAACTAAAAATGACTCTCAATGGATCTGATCATGAAGTCCAAACAGCAGGGCATCGAAAAAAGTAAAAAAGTTAACCCCTTTAATTTTCTCCCCCCTTTGGCATCAAACACCAAAAAGTGGAGAAAAGAAGAGAAATCACTCATCATCGAGAATCTTGCACACCAAGGCAGATTGTTAATGTCAACTTTTACCATGAAATGATAGAACATATGAGACCAAGAACAATAGAAGATAGGGTTTATACTAATGATTTCCATGAGTTTTGTTGCACACTCGCTTTTCTGGTGAACTCGGAAAACAAAGAGAATCTGAGAGAGAAAAGAGAAGAAATAGAGAAATGGAAGAAAAGGACCAAATCAGGGGCGATTAGTATAAATTCTAAGGGTCTAAAGGACAAAAGAAGACAGCTCGTGAAGGCCTCGGCCCACATGTCGGGATGTGGGGCCGGGGCGGCCGACATGTGGGGGCTACGCGCGGCACCTCCCCGTGGAGACACGTGTCCTCGCTTCGGAACCTTCCTACAACCGACCTATAGAGTAGGTCTAATCCGTCCCAATCAAGTCGGTTTGATCTAAGGGCTGAGATTCATCCTATGGGGCTATAAAAGCAAGGGCGGACCTCACCCCTAATTTAGTACGAGATTCGATTGATCCGAGTTCCGAGAGATCAAGTCGAGCCACAAACCCTAGTTCTTGAGTAGTTCTAGTTCTAGAGAGATTGGCTACATAGTAGTAAATTAGAAGGAGATCCAAGTCTAGGAAGACTTAAACTTCAGATTCTGTCAAGTTGTTAATTCCATAGGTACATTTTATATTTTTTGATATATTTATTACTCAAGTTTATCTATGACATTGTTCTTTATCTTTATTATATTATCTATTGCATTGTTTATTGTTTGCTTTAATATGTCTAGTAGAGTTAGATATTTATTATGGATTGCATGCTTAGGATTGTATAGCCCTCATCTTGTAACGTGCAAGATAGGTGTTATAACTTATGTAAGCGTGGTGCTTATATATGTTATATCTACCTCTATATGTTTGGGCCGTGGGGTAGATCGTAGGGGTTACGACCCTATTGAGTCCTCTGTAATCCTCTCCCCATGTATAGTGAATGGTAGGACGTGTGTCGTGAAGAAGGTGAAGATCTCATTATTGAATCCTTCCCGTTGATGTTCCTTGAGTATGATATGAAGTAATAGTGCCGACAATGATAGCTAGATGTTTGCACTAATTAGAGTTTAGCAACAAAGATGTGATGATAGTTACTTATTAGTAAGTTTTCCTTATATTCCCCATGTTAGTCCTTAGACTAGAATACTCTGAATCTTTATATTTTATGATGGCTTGATCCCCTGCATTTATCATTTATCTTTATTATCACTTATCATATATATCTTTATCATATTTATTATTTATCTTTAGGGTGTGTCTTTGTGGCGGTGTGACCCGAAGGTTTGTTTAATCATCGATCACCGGCCGTGAACGGTCTTAATCAACAAATTACCTAGCCACGGCGGCCCCTTCCCGTCCCCTGTCCCGTCTCCGGCCGGGAGCCCGGGATGCCCAGCTAGCCCTAGGCCAGCTTCAGCAACCCTATTCTCTCGGACGCGCACCACCTAGGCGGCAGCGGTGCTCGCAGCAAAGCCGTATGGAGCCCCGTCCGACATGCTCGGCGACCTCGGCAGCCGGAACCCCGTGCGGCAGCGATGCTTCCCGTAGCAAAGCTGCATGGAGCCCAGTTCGGCATGCTCGGCGACCTCGGTTCGCGGCGGCGACAACAATGTCCTAGATGGTGGCGGTGCGCGGCCTGCCGCCCGCATGGAGCCGTGGATCGGTACGCTAGCCCTCGCAAAGACTACTTTTGAGAGGCGGAGGCATCCTCAACGACCGGACTTGGATGTCGCCACGGCTCGCCTTGCTTGGAGCTCGCCGGATCTCGTGGTGCTCCTGTTCCTCACTTCAGAGAAGAAAGGCGGGGCAGGGAAAAATGCGCATTACGAGAGAGATGGAAAGTGACGGACGGGGCCAGAGCGAGTATGTATACGGAGACGACAACACGCGGACAATGAATCATCCATAGCCCTTCATCTCACATCCAACGCACAAAACAAGTCGACTGACAAAAAAACAAACTCTCAGGCGACTACAAATTAGTAAATCTCTTATCTTTATTATGACGTTAACCCCATTTTGTTGAGTAGAAGCATTATTCATTATTGGTTTATAGCTATTCCATATATAAGGATATTATTAGTGCTACGCATATCTAGTTATAGATACCTTCCCAGTGGTAGAATAGAAATGACAACCTGGTCTTTAGGTTAAATGCTACAATGGTATTTATTATTTCTGTTCACTTGCAGAGCCTTATTCTTTATTCCTTATCTTATTTTTACTCGCCTAGTCGCCTTATTCTATGCCTTGATATACTTTCTAGTTGCACAAGATGGATTGACAACCTTTGTCTTACTAGAAGTATGGGTTCCTTCATGACTAGTTTATTAGTGGCAAAGTAATTTTCATATACCAAAGACTATTTGGTGTCATTGCTCTTATAGCATTGTGGCGCCGTTGTTATATTAGTGATGTCATTAAGCAGTGTCAACAAGCATTTTTGGCGCCGTTGCCGGGGAAGGTTTTCAAGTTAGGCAGTACTAGTATACTTTATACGCATGGAATTAGTTCAAACAACCAATAATCTTCTACTCACAATGGCTTCACCCTTTTGTTTTGTTTATTTTTGATCATTTTATATCTGGTTAATGTATGCAAAGTGCTAATCTTGCAGAAAATTTCCTCGATCCGAAAAGATTATTCAGAAAGCAAAAAGAGAAGCTCGAAAAAATACAAAAAGAAAGTTCCGAAGATCAACACTCGAAGAGAAGCTTAGCATCGACTTTGAGACAATGGCTAACAAGAGTCTCAGGCGAAGTTCTCCCGCTCCGACCACCAACAACATCCGCGACTTTGGACCTACGGTCAATGTTGGAGAGAATGACTTCGAGCTCAAGCACGCACTCATCACAATGGTGCAAGCTAGTCAGTTCTGTGGGAAGGTGTTGACGGTCGTTAACTACATATTTTATACCGTCAACATTAGAATAAAACTACCAAAACACAATAGTAATAGGACTCTGAGCTAACCTTTTCCACAAGTTTTGGTACTTCACTTGTTTTGCGGGGCAATGTTGAAAACATATACATATTGGGCCAAAAGCAAAGGAAAATATACAAGATAAGAATGGCCCAATGCGAAGCAAGGATAAAGAGAAGAAAAGCCCAAGAAATATGATTACAAATATCCAAACATAAGCCCAAAAGGTCAAGGCCCAAATCCAACATGAAATCATATCGGGCGCAGGGACATGGGTTTAGTATTTTGGGCATAACTTTCTCATACAAAAATCGAATTCAGCGGGCCACCGAAAAAGCGAAGCTCACTCCGAGGCCCACGAGCTCATGTAGAAGTTTCAGCCCAAATGGCCAAAGTTTGGGTGCGCCCGCACCTCTGGTGAGGCGGTTCGGGCCCATCCTTCTCTGGCGGTGCAATGAATGTCCGAAAAGTGGCGGTGCGGGGTGTGTGGCCACTTTCACTGAACCTAGACGCTGTAGTGAGGTCGGTTTGGATGAATATTCCATGGCACATTCCCTCTCCCCCTCCTATAAATAGATGGCTCCTCCCTCTCATTCCAAGACACCAATTCATACACAACACAAGGAAGAGCCACAATGTAGAAGAGAGGAAGAAGCTCCCACTCCACTCTTATTCTTCTTCCTCCTTCTTAGTTCTAATGGAGAGTGAGAGAGGGAAGGCTAGAAGAGGGCTTGGCCTCTTCTCCATGGAGTCCCGGTGTACCCCGGTGCATCGCGCGGTTCTCGGGTGGCCGAGTACGGACTTGTCGCCGCCCCGCCACGCTTGTACCTCTACAACCTTCTAATCATTTTGGGTAAGAATGGTTGTGTCCCTCTTTCGGCTTATTACTCTTAAGTAAATTATCTAGCTGTTATAGACTTGTGGGATTGATAGTCGTCCTTCAGGGCGTTGCTCTAGTAGAAGGACCCCGGGATGGGTAAGCCTTGTTAACACGCTTGGTTGAGTAATAATCACTAGCGTAAACGTGGTGTCTAGGCTAGGGGTTATCTATTTTTTGTGGCGCATCCCACGGTTGAGGGGTAGGCGGCCGGGTTGTGACAGCCTTGTCCATCCCTTGTAATCCCCCCACGTTGGGTGTGGCACGGTGCAATTGCGGACAATCGCCCTTTGGGCGTGGGCGGTGCTCGAAGTAAGGACATAACGGCCAAGTGATCCCTGCCTGAGAGCTTGAGCCCACAAAGATACCTCACCACCCATAGTTATCCTAGGGTGACTCGCTCGAGAGAGTAATCACACAACCGTTCCTCATGGAAATACTATACCACGAATACTTCCGGGTGAAATGCTACAACGACAATTACTGTACGCTGCGGATTCTTACGCATATAATTAAGAAACGTCAACAAGCATTTACGGCGCCGTTGTTAGGAAACGATTGTCGTAATTCTCTCGAGCCTAGAGCACCCGTGTGTTGTATCCAAAAAAAAAAAAAATAGTTATTTATTTTACCTTTTTCCAAATTGAAGCCAACTACTCAAATTTAAAATCTATCTCGCTTCTCCAAAGGGGGAGTTCACCGGGCCAAAATCTTTTTCAAAATCAAAATTTTCATCTAGGCCATGAACTCCACCCTAAATTAAAAAAAAAACATTTGGTTCGGACACTCCTTCTCTGGTGACTATTTTAAAAACCTGTGTAACCACCTACGAGATTTCGAGGAGCTATAATCATGCCTCAGCATTCCTGGCATGATTCAAATTCTCATGTGGAATTTGTTTCTGTTCTCCCTCATAGGGAAAGCAAAACAATAGTACACTTTTGTCATAAGTAGTTTGAATGGGGATTGAGAAGAACTCGAAGACAATTTTGGTCTAGCATTCTTCCCCATCAACTCCCTACCAAGGACAATTCTCGATCTCAAGTAGGATGAGAAGGAGTCCATAGGTGCAGCCTAGGCCAGGTTTATAATGTTTATACATGCTGGCCTAGACTTGTCAGTACCCGATAGTGTGCTTTTGCATATCTTTTGTTCAGGTCTTGACATAGATGCTGCCCTATGCCTTGACATGACCGTTGGAGGGTCATTTGCACGTAAACCTACAATGGAACATAGGAAAACCCTTGAACACATCCTAGAGAAGCTTGCTTCTCCCGTTGTAGAACCTATAACCCTCCACATTACGGGCATGTCAAGCTTTGAGGAGCCCTCATCAGTCGAACCCTTACCCTTACCATCATTGGAACCGACTGTTGAGCCCTCTCCCGAACCACGAACATCGGATGAAGGAATGCTTCGTCCTTCGGAGTTCGCGATTGAATTCAAGGATGATGACAAAACCTCGTAAAACCGAGGTGCGGTTAGACTTTCATACCTATCCCATCCTTGATTTCGATCTTCTCACCGGCCGCCCTCTAAAAACAGTCTTTTTCACAAAAAAACCTATAGATGGGAGCCATGATGAGAAGTTGGGAAAGATTACTTCCGCCTCTCACCGAGATATCCCAAAGGCAAAAGCATCTTCCCAACCAAAACCCGTTCGAGGAGGCGAAGTTCATAACTCTATTCGCTTCACCCAAGTGCTTTTGCATCTTAGTGAAACGAATTACCACGTCGCCCTCACTCGAACACAAGTCATGTCCCTCGGCCAACAAAACGTTGTTCTTGACAATGGTCAAAATTCAACGTTAGTCCTTCATGACACATCTTTTGAGGATAAACCCTCATGTGCCATGGACATGCACGAAGCGACAACTCTTGAGACCAAGCAGAAATCTGTTTTTGAGCATAACAAGTTGTCAATTGAGACTTCCTACATGCTCACCTTTGGGTCATCTTGAGTTTGTCTTGCTTCTAGCTGAGTGCTTCCACGAAAATTACAACCATCTTTTGGTTCTCTTTGTAAACCGTTTTAAGAGAATGGTTGCAATTCTCGTAGTAGCATGATGACGCTAACCTTGCGACTTGAGCGTAATGCTAAAATTCTTAGTGGTGAAACCGGGAACTTCACCATCACCAAATACAAAGATGTTTTCCCCGCGGTCAAGCTTATGACCATAACTTAAGCACCGCCGGAGATACCCTAGATTATCAAAAAAAAAAAATCTCTTTTCTCTTATTAATAAAAGCAAGAACATGTTATCAAGTTAGCATGAACCTTCGGGTATTCTTGTCGCTAACCATTTCAGGTCTAGATCGATTAAGAAGAACAAAGAGGCATGCGGCCTTCGAGAACATGGGGGCCACATCAACAAAGAAAAAAAAAAAGAAAGAAAGCTATGATGCTCATGGGAGATGGAACATGCTCAAAAGGAGACCACGACCTTGCACACTTGACTTTTACACAAAAGTCCAAGTGTGGGGGAAGATGGTGAGAATCTCAAGTTCCATCCACCAAGGGGACATACAAAAAAAAAAATTGATGGTGAATAAAAGATGATGTGAGCCCTGCCTTGCTGAAAAAAAAAAGAAGAAAAAAAAAAAAAGAAAAAAAAATATAGAAAAAAAATGTTATTGAAAAATAAAGAGATAGAAAAAAAAAAGAGATAAAAAAAGAGAGATATAAAAAAAAAAAGAAGAGAGAAGGTATAGAAAAAAAAAAAGAAGAAAAAAAGAGAGAGAGAGAGAGAAAAAAGTAAAGTAAAAAAGAGAGTGTTGGTTAAAAAATATGAATAAAAAAACAACAATAAGAATAAAAAAAATAATAAGAGAAGAGAGGAGCAGGTTGGCCTCGCATGGTCAAAGAACATTCTAATGTGTTGCCCGACTCCACCCATCATTGCTTCCACAAGCAAGAAGGGCTCGTCTCTTATCCTTTGCGGCTACCATCAAGGCCCATGGTCTGTACACACTAAGTGTGTTTGTGGCCTAGCCTTGAGAAGCACCTGGGCAGGGCCATCATGCAAACCGCAAAACAACTTCGATGCTTCATCCACTTATGCTGCCAAGCCGGTACTTATACTAACGTTCACCAACTCTCATACTCATAATTCGTCTCCATAAGGTTCTTTAACTCCATGCTTCCCTTGTTATGGCTTATGCTCTAGTTTGGATGAACTAGTTAACAGTACATCCATAGATCTTTTTAAATTAAGCGTGGTGCTTAGGTTAAAAATGATCTCCTTTAATCAAAACTTTGATATGGTGTCAAAGCTAGGTTAATGAACTTAGAGCTTTGTTGTCATGACCTTTGGAAGTATCTTATGCTTTGGAGATGAATCAAGGCTTTGCTTACACTTGCTTTTGTTTTAGCCTTGCCTGACGAGTGATGCTAAGGTGAACGAAAAAAAAAAAATATATATATATATATATAATAATTAAAAAAAAATAAATATAAATAAAATAATAATAATCATAATAAAGGCTCCACGTTATTCTTGCCGATAGAGCCATATGTTTGTTTTTGTTTTGTTTTTCTTTGTTTGAATAAAACCAGGTACAAGAATAAGTGTGGGGGAGATCTCTCAAACATACAATCACACTCATCTGAGATCTCCCCAACACAATGCACAAACTCCGAGCAATTCACGATGGAGAAGGACGAGACAAACGACTACCATTAACTCCTTCCTCTTCAAACGGTGGTTTGTGCAACTCCCTCTCTCACATCCTCCAAAAGTTTTGAAGTTTAAAATTGAACAAATCTAAAAGACAAAACTTCTTGAAAAAGCTCCATCTCCAAGCTATCCTTTGATAAAATGTGCATACTCTTTATTTCTTGCTAATATTCCTATAGCTTGTGAACCACTTATCATAGGGCCCATGTTATCTAACTAATTGGAATATGTGATATAGCTGGATGATATGAACCTTGCTCTTTTATATGAACTTGGGATTTGTTTTCAAAAATTCAAAATTCAAAAAGCATGCTCCACAATGATATGCATTTCCCACGAGCCATATGACATGATGATCATTCATGAAAAAAATAAACAATAGTCATATGCTACTTCTTTTCATGGTGAGCCTATGTCAAATTGTTTGTGACCAATGTTGAGATTCTTTTCATATGCCCAAGATCAAGATTCACGTACACCCACAAATAAAATGCCGACTCTTACACCGAGAGTTGCGCACAACATGCACCCTTCCATCCACCAAAAATATACTCCATTCATTTGTATCATGACCTCTCAGCAAAAATCCCAGTTATCAAAGGAGAAGTATGGGCTATATTTGAAAAAAAAAAAAAATGATGAAAGAAAAGAAGGACATGAGTCCCAAAAAAGAAAGAAAAAAAAAAGAGACGAGGAAGTCAAGACTCGTCCAAAAAAAAAAGAGAGAAAAGAAAAGAAAAAAGAATAAGGTAGCCCATACCTCCTTCAAATAAATTCCACCAAAAAAAAAAAAAGAGAGTCATTATACCGGAGTACACAAAAAATATACCACACACTTTGCACATATTTATCTAGGCCTATGACTAGTCTCTCCATGTGGTCCGGTTTTTGACTAAGGCAACATGACATGATACAAGTATGCCGTTCTTTTTACCTACCCAAAACCCCACAAAAAAGCCTTATATAGTTGGTAGGGAAAAAGAAAGGCAAATCTAAGCCTTTGGTGAGGAACAAATCACATACAAATTGAGTGATCCGAGTGAAGAGGAGCAAGGCTATATTTACATTTTCAAAATCAAATGAAAACCCAAGTTCCCGCACTTATTCGATGCAAGGGGATTTGAATCTATGTTGTTCCATAATTCAATTACCCAAGATTAACGTGGTAGACACATCAAAAAGTTCACAAGTGCAGGTGAAGCTTGGAATAACTTGTATGCAGGTTGCACATCAAGGAGATGACCCATCTTAGTCCTCGGCCTTTTACTCGAGGGCGAGCAAAGGACTAAGTGTGGGGGAGTTTGTTGACGGTCGTTAACTACATATTTTATACCGTCAACATTAGAATAAAACTACCAAAACTCAATAGTAATAGGACTTTGAGCTAACCTTTTCCACAAGTTTTGGTACTTCACTTGTTTTGCGGGGCAATGTTGAAAACATATACATATTGGGCCAAAAGCAAAGGAAAATATACAAGATAAGAATGGCCCAATGCAAAGCAAGGATAAAGAGAAGAAAAGCCCAAGAAATATGATTACAAATATCCAAACATAAGCCCAAAAGGTCAAGGCCCAAATCCAACATGAAATCATATCGGGCCGCAGGACATGGGTTTAGTATTTTGGGCATAACTTTCTCATACAAAATTGGAATTCAGCGGGCCACCAGTCGAAACGAAGCTCACTCCAAGGCCCACGAGCTCATGTAGAAGTTTCAGCCCAAACGGCCAAAGTTTGGGTGCACCCACACCTTGGGGTGCGCCCGCACCTCTGGTGAGGCGGTTCGGGCCCATCCTTCTCTGGCGGTGCAATGAATGTCCAAAAAGTGGCGGTCGGGGTGTGTGGCCACATTCGCTGAACCTAGACAACTGTAGTGAGGTCGGTTTGGAGGAATATTCCATGGCACATTTCCTGTCCCCCTCCTATAAATAGATGGCTCCGCCCTCTCATTCCAAGACACCAATTCATACACAACACAAGGAAGAGCCACAATGTAGAAGAGAGGAAGAAGCTCCCACTCCACTCTTATTCTTCTTCCTCCTTCTTAGTTCTAATGGACAGTGAGAGAGGAAAAGCTAGAAGAGGGCTTGGCCTCTTCTCTATGGAGTCCCAGTGTGCCCCCGGTGCATCGTGGTTCTCGGGTGGCCGGAGTACCGGACTTGTCGGTGCCCGCCACGCTTGTACCTCTACAACCTTCTAATCATTTTGGGTAAGAATGGTTGTGTCCCTCTTTCAGCTTATTACTCTTAAGTACATTATCTAGCTGTTATAGACTTGTGGGATTGATAGTCGTCCTTTGGGGCGTTGCTCTAGTAGAATGACCCCGGGGATGGGTAAGCCTTGTTAACACGCTGGAGTAATAATCACTAGCCTAAACGTGGTGTCTAGGCTAGGGGTTATCTATCTTTTGTGGCGCATCCCACGGTTGAGGGGGTAGGCGGCTGGGTTGTAACGACCTTGTCCGTCCCTTGTAATCCCCCACGTTCGGGTGTGGGCGCGCGTTTTTGCGGGACACTGTCCTTTTGGGCATGGGCGGTGCCCGAAGTAAGGACATAACAGACCAAGTGATCCCCGCAGAGCTTGAGCCCATAAAGATACCTCACCATCCATAGTTATCCTAGGGTGACTCGTTCAGAGGGTAATCACACAACCGTTCCTCATGGAAATACGATACCCTGAATACTTCCGGGTGAAATTCTTCTACATACGTTAAGAAACGTCAACAGAAGGCACATGAGGATGCAAGTGCCCATTTGCAACATTTTCTCGAGATCTGTAGCACCTTCACCATCAAGGGACCGACACGTGATGCCACTGCGCTTCGCCTTTTCCCATTCTCATTGCTTTGGAAAGGCCAAGCGGTGGTTCTATGCCAACAAGGATAAACACACCACTTGGGACCGCTGCTCAACCGAATTCCTCGCCAAGTTCATTCCTACTGGCAAGACAAATGCCTTGCGTGGGAAAATTTTAAGCTTTCAGCAACAACATGATGAGTCGTTACCTAAGGCTTGGGAATGCTTTCAAGATCTGATTGCGGAATGTCCTCATCATGGGATGGAGGACTGGCTTTTAATGTAGACCTTTTATCATGGGTTAACTACTAGCACCCGTGAGACAATGGACGCAGCAGCTGGAGGAGCTTTCTTAGCACTTACGCTCCCCAATGCTACTACACTCGTTGAGAAGATGGCATCCAACCAGAGTTGGAATGAAGAGCATACTTCCACTTGGAAGAGAGGAGTCCTCCATCAACTTAAGGAGGTGGACATGATATCAGCTAAGCTTGACTTGCTGATGAAGAAACTGGAGAGTCAAGACCATGAGAAGAGAGAGTTCATGTATATTAATGACGCTCTCATGACTTGTGAAGAATGCGGAAGCTATGGACATTCAGGGAAGAATTGTCCAGAAATTCTTGAGGATGTGAACTACATCAACAACAATAACAACAACAACTATCGTCCTCAACAACCTCAAGGGTGGAACCAATAGAGGCCTAACTACTCAGGTAACTACCAAGGTAATTACCAAGGTAATAACTTCAATCAGCCTCCTTTGAGAGAGTTACTTGCTGGTCAGTCTAGACTTATCGAGCAGATCAATAAGAAGGTGGTTGCCAATGACAAAACCTTAGACACCATTACCACCAGGCTAGACACCTTCTCCACTGCCATGAAGAACCAGCATAGCTTTAATAAGATGCTAGAGTCACAGCTTGCTCAGCTAGCAGCTGCTGTTCCCCCACTAGAGAAACATAAGATACCAGGCTAGCTAGAAGAGTTAGAGCCTGCAAATCTTGTCGATATTTTTAATGCAGGCCATTATTATAGAGACTTCTCGAAGCAAGGATGGAAGGATGACTCCTTGCCACCCAAGAAAGGAGATTCAGGTAGACCGGCCATCACTATTCAGATTTGGGCCGCACACCGTCAACAACGCACTTTGTGACCACGGATCTAGCATCAACATCATGCCAAAGGTAATCTATGATAAGATCCATGGTGCTCCTTTATTATGTACAACCATGTGCTTGCAGCTTGCAGATCAGTCAATCATCTACCCTAAGGGAATTCTTGAAGGCATCTGTCTACGAGTTGGCAACTTGTATGTACAAGTAGACTTCGTCGTCCTCGAGACCGGAGGAGATGAGAGGTCAACCATCATATTGGGCCGACCATTCTTGAACACGGCCAAGACTATCATTTATGCTGCACAAGCCAAGATCTGTTTCACCATTAAAGGGAGAAGGGAGACTTTCCATTTCAAGAACAAGACGCATGAGTCCCCTGCTCATCCTCAATATGGTTACGAAACTGCTGCACCTATCAAGAGGAACAATAGAAGAAAGAACAAGAAGAAGCAGCCAGAGCATGTGAACATGATCAATGCAGTCTACTCAGAATGGGACTACGCTGCCACTTCACCATATCTGCCAAAGATGGAAGATCCAGGTAACCCCGAGATCAAATGTTCAATTAATCAGCTAACCTTTACAAATACCATCTGTGATACAGGCTCAGGAGTCAACATAATGCCTAAGGTAATTTATGAATTTATATATGGTAAACAACCCCTGTACGAAACATATACATAGTTGCAGATGGCGGATCAGTCCTACAGGATTCCAGAAGGCATAGCTAAAGATGTGCCAGTCTAGATTCGTGACCACTACGTGCACACAGACTTCATTGTCTTAGACATGAAGGATGAAGACATCAATACGCCCATAGTGCTAGGAAGACCGTTCCTAAACACTACACATGCTATCATCTACATGAGGACTGGAGAGATTCACTTCTAATTCCCTTCAGAAAAGGTACGCTGCTATTTTAAGAATTATGCTAACTATGAACAGCCCAGGAAATCGCGCAACAGAAGGAGATGCAACTTTCGCCGCAATGGGTACATCCCGATGTCGCAAGAAGACTGGGAAGCTTATGCAGCAGAGACATCCAAGAATGAAGTAGGATGGGAAGACTGGACAGAGAAGACTTGGAGAAGGAGGAGACAGTTAAAGAGAACATTAGAGAGGAGGTACGAAGCGGTAACTCCCCACGCACCTAAATCGCCAACTAAGAAGGTGTGGAAGAGGAAAGAAAGCCCACCGCCAGAACCAGAAACATCCTCTCCTTCAACGCCCGAGGTAACGTCCTCGGAACCATCAAGCACCACCATTCATTCCTCTCGATGAACCATGGGAGTAATAAACTCCTGCGTGCCCGAGGTAAAGTACCGGTATCCTTTACTTAAGTTTTGCATATTTACTTTCCTTGAATAAATAGTTTTTTCTTTAGCATGTTTATTTTCTTGCATTTCATTTCAAAGCCCCATATAAATACTTACTCGGCATAATCGCTACGAGGCATATTTATTGTGGCGGCATAAAAAATATAAAGTTTGCATTTGTTCTTTTCTTGCATGCGCTATTTAAGAAAATATAAAAATATTTGTTTTTGCTTAAATCCCCTGTTAAAGCTTAATCTTTAATTCTCATTAAGAAGCTCAAGATAATTAAGGCTTAAAATATCCAACCGTTAACACTTAATTGATTCTACTAGCATTGTTGTCTATTTGAGTTTTACAGATTTAAGGCATCAATGAGCCACGACGAAAAAAAGGACGACATCGCCTCTATTCGTCTACCTCATCACAAGACCTACATAAAAATCTAGCTTGGGGAGAGCACCCTCAGTTATTAAGATAAGTATATTTTTACTTACTATTTATTGCTTGCTTTAAAATCATAAAAAGATGTATAATGTTTTAAATCAAATAAAAAGTTTGTCTTAGTCTTATATTTATGTGTTTTTAAGGTGTGGTTTTATTATTAGAATAAAGTTTGCTTTTGGAAATGATGAATAGTTGCTCTGCTCTAATTCTTTTTTAGTACCTTGATTTCAATTTGGAATTCCTCCGATGTTTTGGATATATTTGTCCCTGTTTTTCAAATTTGCTCTATACCTTACTTGTGGGTAGCATACACTTGCTCTAAGTCTAGGTAATTGGGGGATATGATATGAGAAAGTCCGAGCCATTGTTTATCTTGTCCTTAGTGAAACTATGTCCGAGATTTGTTTTTGAAAATTTAAAATCTTTCATGATGAGCTCTTGTTTGACAGAGTGTTAAATTCCTACCAAAGACATATTTATGATATTTAGAATAGGAAAACTTTCCAGTTACATATGCAGTTTGCCTTGGATTGAGTAGTTCAAATTTTATTGATACCTGTGAGAGTTCAGTCATGAAAAGATATGTTTTATCCACCCACCTTCCACATATATCCATATGCATTATTCCTATGTTGGGAATAATTGCAATACCATTCCTTTTCCATCCATATCCACTTACAAATATTTCATTCCTACACTGAATAAGCAATCCATAAAAAAAAGAAGAAGAGAGTAAAAAAGGACAAGTGTCCACAATAAAACAATGGGTACTTAGATGCCCGCCTCTCGAAAAGTACAAGAAAAAGAAAGAAAGAAAGAGAAAAGTATGCAGCCCAAAAGTTCTCTTAAGTTTCTAAGTTTCAAAAGAGAAATTTGTTTATACCTTTGAAGGAGTAAAAGTAGAATTAGTTTTAGCCACCAAATATACACATATCCATCATATTTTCCATACACATGGTACTCTTGTTTTGACTGGCTGAACTCTCTATGGATCCATGGTTTGAACTGCAATATATCCTTTGAAGATATGCTATATTATTTAAGAGTGCCACTCCTATGAGCTCCACATAAGCCATATTTAGAGAGTGAGTGAGTTAGAGAGAGAAGGCTTAATACATTCAGCCTTGTTCCACATAAATACTACATACTCAAGAGAGAGGGCATAACACTATTAATGACTAGTGAGGATCCATAAATACCACATATTGAGAGATTGAGAGTGCCATTCAATGCAGAGCTTTGAGTTTTATTTTGAAAATCCATAAAAACTCCGGAATATTAGTTGATCGAAGACTTGAGACATAGTGCTTGACTTGATTGTTCTACCTTTCAATTACTCAAAACCTAAGTGAGAGTAAAAGCTTCATAGTTTAAGGTAATAAGGGTGAGTTTGAAGTCGAATAATTTTTATCCGATCCGAGTAGAATTTCTTTTTGAAAGCATGTGTACTCTATAAGAATGAAAAAGTATCGTAGCAACTCCTGATCCAAGTTTGTCTTATAGTATATCCGGGTTTGCTAAGAGACTAGCAAAAGGTAAGCTTGGGGGAGCTTGTTGACGGTTGTTAACGCCAACTTTTACCATGAAATGATAGAACATATGAGAACAAGAACAATAGAAGATTGGGTTTATACTAATGATTTCCATGAGTTTTGTTGCACACTCGCTTTATGAACTTTGGAGAACAAAGGTATACGAGAGAAAAGAGAAGAAATAGAGAAATGGAAGAAAAGGACCAAATCGGGCGATTAGTATAAATTCCAAGGGTCTAAAGGACAAAAGAAGACAGCCACGAAGGCCGGGGCCCACATGTCGATTTGGGGCCAGCGGCCCGACATGTGGGGCCATGCGACACCCCCCGTGGAGACACGTGTCCCGCTTCTAGAACCTTCTTACAACCGACCTATGGAGTAGATCTAATCCGCCTAATCAAGTCGGTTTGATCCAAGGGCGAGATTCATCCTATGGGGCTATAAAAGCAAGGACAGACCTCACCCCCGAAAACCCTAATTCAAGATCGAGATTCAGTTGATCCGAGTTTCGAGAGATCAAGTCCGAGCCACAAACCCTAGTTCTTCAAAGTAGTTCTAGTTCTAGAGAGATTAGCTACATAGTAGTAAATTAGAAGGAGATCCAAGTCTAGGAAGACTTGAACTTCGATTCTCAAAGGTGTTCCATAGGTACATTTTATATCTTTTGATATATTTATTACTCAAGTTTATCTATGACATTGTTCTTTATCTTTATTATATTATCTATTGCATTGTTTATTGTTTGCTTTAATATGTCTAGTAGAGTTAGATATTTATTATGGATTGCATGCTTAGGATTGTATAGCCCTCATCTTGTAACGTGCAAGATAGGTGTTATAACTTATGTAAGCGTGGTGCTTATATATGTTATATCTCGCAAATGCCCTCTATATGCCGGGTCATGGGGTAGATCGTAGGGGTTACAGACCCTATTGAGTCCTCTATAATCCTCCCCGTGTATAGTGAATCCTTTCTAGCATGATGTTCCTTGAGTATGATATGAAGTAATAGTGGTGACAATGATAGCTAGATGTTTGCACTAATTAGTGTTTAGCAATAGCATGTGATGATAGTTACTTATTAGTAAGTTTTCCTTATATTACCCATGTTAGTCCTTAGACTAGAATACTCTGTTGAATCTTTATATTTTATGATGGCTTGATCCCTCGCATTTATCATTTATCTTTGTTATCACTTATCATATATATCTTTATTATATTTATTATTTATCTTTATTGTGACATTAACCCTGTTGTTGAGTAGAAGCATTATTCATTATTGGTTTATAGCTATTCCATATATAAGGACATTATTAGTGCTACGCATATCTAGTTATAGATACCTTTCCAGTGGTAGAATAGAAATGACAACCTAGTCTTTACTCTAGGTAAAATGCTACAATGGTATTTATTATTTCTGTCCGCTTGTAGAGCCTTATTCTTTATTCCTTATCTTATTTTTCTGCCTAGTCGCCTTATTCTATGCCTTGATATACTTTCTAGTTGCACAAGATGGATTGACAACCTGTCTTACTAGAAGTATGTGTTCCTTCATGACTAGTTTATTAGTGGCAAAGTAATTTTCATATGCCAGCACTGTTTGGTGTCATTGCTCTTATAGCATTGTGGCGCCGTTGTTATATTAGTGATGTCGTTAAGAAGTGTCAACAGCAGCCCTCTCCCAGTAATCATCATCAAGTGGAGCATCCCTCTGAGTGGATGTCTCCTCCTCATCTGACTCAACAACAGCTCGGCCGGCTCTGTGAGTAGAGGCGGTGAAACGAGCGGAGCGGCGTGGAGCTGTGGGCTGTACCTCGGGCTAGTGATGCTCCTGTTGTTGGTAGTACTGCTGCTGATAGCCTCCAAAAGTCTCATACCATCCAGTAGAGAGCTGCTCAGAACAGCTGTCCTCAGAGAACTATGGAGGGTCGTACTGAGGTGGAGGTGGAATAGGTGAAAGAGGTGGTAAACCCTCCCGCTCACGAGTAGCACGAAGCATCTCTCGCACCTCCATTCTAGTATCATAGGCCATCTGGGATGCATATGAGCAAAGGTCCAAAGATAGCTCTCATCCAGGCCTTGACCTTCCCCTTCAGGCCACCACTGCTGCCCCTGTGGTGTGGCCTCTAGCAAGAGGACTCTAGAAGGTCCTCACAACCCCTAGAAGTGCCTCCAACTGTCCCCTAAGTGGCCTGCTCTTTCTTGGCTGCATATGGCACGGCCTTCTCAATGTTGTAAGAAGCATGGAACTTATCCTTAGGGAAAATCTTCCCTGTGACCCTCTCAATCATAAACATCAGGCATGGAGCATAGGGTAGGTTCCTTCTTCCATTGTTCAGAGCATAGGATAGCTGCACCCACATGAATCTAGGAACATTGAACCTCCTCCCAGAGTGAATCTTGTCAAGCAAGTTCCTAGTATAAGCATTCACATCCGAGGCTGCACCATCTTTGGGGTCAATGGTCTTCCTGATCAGGTTGTTCATCACATAGTACAGGCTCTTCAAGCCACTCCTGCTGCCATCTGCCTCTTCTGGCTTCCTCCAGAGGTGTCGGACATCCTCAATCTCATAGGCTTTGTTGGCATGGATCTTGTCAAAATCCCTGTGTGTGGCATTGAAGCCAAAGATCTGACAGAAGCTCTTCAAGCTGATGCGGTAGTGTGTCCTGTCAGTCATCCAGTGCATCACATCCTGATCCTAATCCCAGAAGTAGGTAGCATGAAACTGACTGAGAATCTCCTTGTTCCAGTTGTAACAAAGAGACATGATATCTCGTTAGGTCAAACTTGCTGCAAGTCTCAATAGCAGAGTTGAATGTGAGCTCATTTTTTCCTTGCCATCTCTCCAAAATCAATGTATTGCATCTAAATGATCTTGCTCTTCCTACTGTTGAAGATGAAAGAGAGATAGAAGTTTGAGTGAAACTCATCCCAAAATCTAGGATCAACCCCCTGCATCCTTGGAGTAGCATAGGTGTTCTTTTTCCTTTCTTGAGTGACTGCCTTCTCACTCTTGCTATAATCAGTGAATTGGTGTCTGAGAGGATCCACAGGCTCAGCAAGAACAAAGTCACCCTCAACTATCTGCATGTAGCTGTTATCAAAAGCCATGATGTGCCTCGGGGTGCCCTAAATGCCTTCTGTCACAATGGTATACCCAAACTGCTGGAGTACCTCCTCTGCAGACTGCTCCTACTTGCTAGAACTACTGGGAGCACCCCTATCCCTGCCAGTACGAGAGCCTGACCTTGCAACAGCCTTCGTTTTGCCCCTCTGATCGCCTCCACGATCCATCTATGCAATATATGAAACTATTATGAGAAACTGTATTTAACAAAAAATAGATATACATAGATAATGGCTTTAGGCAGACAGAGAACATGAAAATTGATTCACTGACAGTGGCTAAACCAAGCTCGTGCGGCAAAGATCGCTACGCCAAAGTCATGGCACCGCCGTGCCCCTGCTCATCCACCGAATCAATATTCAGTTTCTTTCCCTGTCTAACTCCATATTCTATCTACATCTCCTCTTTACCACAATTTTTGGACCACGCTTGATAATAAAATGATGTTTTATCCATGGATTACTAAAGAAGATGCTCATTGAATCATGAAATTAGTATTAGGAGTTCAATCCAATTCATTTAATGGTTCATGGTTCGTGTGAAGAGGGGTCCAACTGTTGGAATCAGACAAGAACAATGAAGTTCTTCAAGGCATAGCACTGCCGCACCTTCCCCTTTTTCACCCAAAACATGAAACACTAAATCGACTCAATTCAACTCTTAGACTCATTTCTAGACTCATCCAAAGAACTCATAGAAACTAGAATCCATGACTAAAAACATCACATTGCATAGATCGGAAAAAAAAGCTTGGTTAGGGTTTCACCTTGCCTTGTCCACGTGGATTGGAGAGGGAAGAGAAGAATGGGAACTGGCCAAGTTCCCCGGGCCGCAGCTGTCACGACCAGGAAGACAACAATGGCAGCGTGGGCACCGCCGGCAAAGGGCGCATTTGCGCGCGAGAAGGCGGCGGCGGTGCTCCCGTACATCGTCGCGAGAGGAGAGGTGAGGCACGAGTGCGGGTGCGACCGCAGGTGAGAAAGAGAGAGGACCGGTGGGCCGAATAGATAAGGGAAGAGAAAAAAAAACTGGCCTAGAGGTCAGGTTAAGTCACGGGCGGTTTCGCATCGAATACTGAGCGCAAGCCGCCAAGGACATGCACGGCAGATCGCCGCCTTGACCAATGGATCATTTATATGCTACAAATTTGACTCTCTCTATCTCGAATAGCTCATTAACCTCCCCCTATCTCATGGCCAGTATCAGTCATACAAACAGAACCATGGTCATGAGCATAGGGTTGCCTTTTTCAAATAGATTTTGAAACACATTATAAAGATTTTCAAATCTTTTGCCTACTCATGCTAGGAATCAAACAGAGGCATGCTAGAGTTCAAACTAAGTTACGAGAATCAAGTACATTTAGCTCACTACGCAAAGCACAAAACCTTGACTCATCGAGAGGCTTAGTGAAGATATCGGCTAGTTGTTTTTCGGTGCTCACATGGCGAATTGCGATATCTCCTTTGAGTTCGTGGTCTCTAAAGAAGTGATGATGGATGTCAATATGCTTGGTCCTTGAGTGGGCTACGGGATTATTTGCAAGCCTTATAGCACTTTCATTGTCACACAAAAGTGGGATTTTTGAGAAATGACATCTGAAATTTTTTAAGGTTTGCTTCATCCAAAGTAGTTGAGCACAACTTGCGCCGACTGCAACATACTCGGCCTCGGCAGTGGAAAGGGCTACACAATTTTGCTTCTTAGAGCTCCAAGACACTAAGGACCATCCAAGGAATTGATATGTCCCCGAAGTGCTTTTTCTATCTACTTTGCAACCGGCATAGTCAGAATCTGAATAGCCAAGTAGATTGAACTTGGAACCCTTGGGATACCACAAGCCAAGGTTAGGTGTGAGTACTAAATATCTCAAGATTCTCTTAACAGCCACTATGTGACATTCTTTCGGATTAGCTTGAAATCTAGCACACATGCACACACTAAGCATAATATCGGGCCTAGATGCACAAAGGTAAAGAAGGGAGCCAATCATGGAACGATATACCTTCATGTCCACGGCTGGGCCCTCCTCATCAAGATCAAGATGTCCATTGCTTGGCATTGGAGTCTTGATTAGCTTTGCCTTAGTCATATCAAACTTCTTTAGCATATCATGGATGTACTTGGTTTGGCATATGAATGTCCCTTCCTTCAATTGCTTGACTTGAAAACCAAGGAAGAACTTTAGCTCACCCATCATGGACATCTCAAATCTCCTGGTCATTGTCCTACTAAATTGCTCAACATACACATTGTTAGTACTACCAAATATTATATCATCGACATATATTTGGCACACAAATATATCATTGCCAACTTTATGTGTAAAGAGAGTATGATCGGCTTTGCCTATTTCAAAGCCTTGCTTGAGCAAGAATTCCTTAAGGCATTCATACCATGCTCTTGGTGCTTGTTTAGGCCCATAGAGCGCCTTTCGGAGCTTGTAGACATGGTTGGGACACTTGGGATCTTCAAAACCCGGTGGTTGCTCAACATACACCTCCGCTTGCAAAGGGCCATTGAGAAATGCACTCTTGACATCCATTCGAAAGAGCTTGAAGTCATGATGGGCAGCAAAGGCTAGGATAATGCGAATTGCTTCTAGTCTTGCCACCGGTGCATAGGTTTCATCAAAGTCCAAGCCCTCTACTTGAGTGAAACCTTGAGCAACTAATCTTGCCTTATTTCTTGTCACCAAACCATTCTCATCTTGCTTGTCGCGGAAGACCCACTTGGTGCCAATGATGTTAGTCTTGGGTCTTTCCACCAACTCCCACACTTTGTTTCTCTCGAAGTTGTTGAGCTCTTCTTGCATTGCCAGCACCCAATATGGATCCTTGAGAGCTTCATCAATCTTTGTTGGTTCCTTAGAAGAAACAAAGGAGTAATGTTGACAAAATGTAGCTAAATGAGAACAAGTTGTCACTCCCTTTCGAAGACTCCCAAGGATGTTGTCAACGGGGTGATCCCGTTGAATGGTTTGTCGAAGTCATGGGTGATCTACGCCATCAGCATTATCTTCTTGATCTTCATCATATTCATCTTCAGCTTCAAGGATTGGAGCAAGATCAAGTGGCTTGAACAGGTGATGTAGGGGTAGAATCACCGCCGCCGAGGTAGTGGGCGCGGCACTGCCATGCTCGTGGCACAAAGATCGCCGTCTTTGGATGCTTCCAGCAGGTGTGTGCTGCACTTGATCATTGAGTACGTTAGCGTAATGTTGTGCAGCAACAACTGGTGGATCCTCCTCATCAGTGGCTTGACCTTCTTGTGGCCTTATGTCGCCAATCGCCAATTGCTTGATTGCCTCACAAGGTGGATCTTCCTTTCCTACAACACTTTGATCAACTTGCTCTACTTGAGAGCCATTAGATTCATCAAATGTCACATCTATTGTGACTTCAACTCTCCCTTGAGTTTTGTTGAAGACATGACAGGCATGCTCATTTGATCCATAACCAAGAAGAAAACCTTCATCAACTTTAGGTGCAAACTTAGAGGTTCAGGGCTTCTTGTTAAGAATGAAACACTTGCACCCAAACACCCTAAAGTATGACATCTTTGGTTTGTTACTAGTTAAGAGCTCATATGAAGTTTTCTTGAGTTTCTTGTGCAAGTAGAGGCGGTTGATGCGATGTTGATTGCTTCACACCAAAAGATGTCTGAAGTCTTGTACTCATCAAGCATTGTCCTTGCCATCTCTATGAGTGTTCGATTCTTCCTCTCTACTACACCATTTTGTTGAGGGGTATATGGAGCGGAAAACTCATGCTTGATGCCCTCTTCATCAAGAAACTCCTCAACTTGGGTGTTCTTGAATTCGGTCCCATTGTCACTTTTAACTTTCTTGATTTGGAGCCCGAATTCTCTTTGTGCCCTTCTAATAAAAAGTTTTCACCTTGTCTTGTACCCGCACTTATCATAGACAAAGAATGCCCAAGTGAAACGAGAATAATCATCAACAATAACAAGTCCATATTTGTTACCCCCGATGCTTAGGTAGGCCACCGGTCCAAAGAGATCCACATGTATCAACTCCAAGGGTTGAGTAGTGGTCATGGTGCTCTTTGGTGGGTGAGGTGCGCCTACTTGCTTTCCGGCTTGGCAAGCGCCACATATCCTGTCTTTGTCAAAATCAATATTTGTTAGTCCAATAATGTGGTTGTCTTTTTGTAGTTTGGCCAAGTTCCTCATGCCAACATGTGCTAGACGGCGATGCCATAACCGGCCCATGCTAGATTTGGCCACTAAACAGGTCTCAAGCTTAGTCTTACTCTTGTTGAAGTCAACAAGATAAAGCTTATTCTTGAGGCGACCCGTAAAGATAACAGAAGAATCCTCCCTGCTAAAGACTTCCACACCCTTCTCCGTAAAGAGATAATTGTAGCCTTTCTCACACAATTGTGAAACCGACAACAAGTTATAAATCAACGAATCAACATGCATGACATCAGAAATAGAGTGCTCAAGTGTAATAGCAACTTTACCAAGACCAATCACATCCCCCTTAGAATTATCACCAAATAGAATATTGTCACTAGCATCTGTAGTTGGGGAATATGATGAGAACATACTCCTTTCTCCGGTCATATGATGGTACAGCCACTGTCAAGCACCCAACTTGACCCACCGGAGGAGTATGCCTGCAAAACAAGTTTAGTTCACAAGTTTAGGCCCCCCAAGATTCTTAGGACCTTTCATGTTAGTAGTAAGAACTTTGGGGACCCAAATAGAGGTGTTGCGATAAACATTTCTATCATTGCCAATGTACTTAGCATACACCTCCCCCTTGCTGTCATTCTTCAACATAAAGCATGAACTCAAACTTTGTCTTGCCATTAGACCCTTCGGTTGATAAGCATATCTATTTGGCACAGCCCAGACTGCATCCTTTAGCTTCTGGACCTCAACCTTTGGCTTCTGGACCTGCTTCTTGACCTTGTTCTGAGCAGAGAAGTTGTAGATGGCCTTCCCTTTAGGTGGGGGCGCGGCACTGCCGCGCTTCATCACAGCACTGCCGCGCATGAACAGTTGTGCTGCTCGGCTTGGCCTTTGTGCCATGCTCGTAGGCCTCTCTGTATCTACTAGTCCCCTGCTCATGAACTGCACACATTCAAAACCATTGATAACCTTTCGGCCATTGGTTTTGTTTCCTTTCACATGTCCAGGTCCATCCTTGATTTTTGGATTTCTTCCATCAATGTATTTTGGATTCTTTGGTTGGTCCTCTTTGCCAATTGATGGTTGCTTGCTGTTTTGGGACCCCTTACCAACCAGAGAGTTGAGCCTAGTGATCTCATTCTTCATAGCTTCCATATTAGCAAGGTTAGTGGCATAAGCATTCAAATCAACATTAAAGCTTTTACCACAACCTTGACTAGTGGAGGGAGTAGAGGAGTCCTTTGTGGTATAGAGATGTGAGTTGTTCTCCCGAAGAGTGCTATATTGCAACTCAAGTTCTTTGTTCTTTTCATTTAAGACACAATACTTTTCGTTGAGAGCAATATTTGCCTTCTTTGTGTGAACATGTTCTTTTTGCTCATTAGCTAGGCTTTTGCGCAAAGAAGACAACTCACAACTTTCTACTACATGAGCTTCCTTGCTAGCAATATACAACCTTTCAAGTTTGATGAGATCCTCATCTCTAGTTGCTAGCTCACACTATTAACGAAATGATTTTTGCGTGACACTGGGAAATCTTTTCCGTGGGCGGGCACCCGCTTGCCTGCCACGAAAAATAAAAATGGATGGGCAAATTGGGTGCCCGCCACAAAATAGATTTTCCCGTGGCGGGCATATTAAAATGCCCGCCACGTTAATAGATATTAACCGTGGCGGGCGCATTAGAATGTCCGCCACGTAAAAATATTAATCATGGCGGGCGTTATAAAAGGCCCGCCACGCAAAAGAGCAAGCCCAAGAAGGCCCAATATCCTGCATCGGATATAAATACAGTCACTAGGGTTCCCACTCCTCCTGGCGCTCCTCCTCCTCACTCGCCTCCCCTCCCCACGTATACGCCGCCCACCCTCTCAAAAAAGCGACGCGACCCAACCCACCCCTCCCCACGGCACATGTCGAGCCCAACCCTCCCATCCCCTCTCATCTCCTCCCCTCCCCTCAAGCTCCACCGGCGGCACGCCCTGAGCTCCCGGCGGCGGCGTCCTCCCTCCCCTCGAGATCCCGGCGGCGGCGCGGCGCGGGCAGGGCGACTCAAGCTCCCGGCGGCGGCCCGGCTCCCTCTCCCCGAGATCTAGGTGGCGGCGTGGCTCTCCTGGGAGGCGCGTGTCCTCCTCCCTCGAGATCCCGAGATCCGGCCGCCTCCCCCCCCGAGATCCCCCAAGCCGCGCGAGGTGGGCGCCTCAAGCTCCCGACGGCGGTGGGCTCCCCTCCCTCGAGATCCAGGCGGCGGCATGGCTCTTCGGCGGCGGCGCGTCCTCCTCCCCCTCGAGATCCCAAAGAGCGGCGCGCCTCCCCTCCCCTCGAGATCTCGGCGGGTTCATGGGCATCGGCATCATCCACCACGGTGGCGGATCCATCGATGGCGCCCTCCTCCTCTTCTTCGCAGCCAGTGGTGCGGCTTGATGGGGCAAAGACTGATCCGGCGGCGGCGGCAAATGGCCTGCAGCCCTAGACGGGCTCGACGGGCCGTGGATGGGCTCGGCGGGCCTATCTAGGGTTTTTTTTTTTTTTTTTTTTAAACCGCGTGGCGGGCATTGTAATGTGCCCGCCACGGTTAATGGATTAACCGTGGCGGCACCGTAGACCGCCACGCAAAAATCGATTGATTAACCATGACCTTTCATGGGTGACGGGCTATAGTGCCCGCCACGCAAAATCGAAAATGCCCGTCACGTAAAAGATTTTCGTTAGTAGTGTCGCCTTGGACACTCTCTAAATCCCCATTGGTTGAGAGATGAAAAGTCTAGTTTTAGGTCTAGGTTCTTGGTGATTCTAACATATTCTTCATCACTAGATCCATCATCACTAAAGCTATCACTAAGATCACTAGATTCATCACTAAGCACTAGGAGAAATGTTGACATAGGTGACGCTCCCCTATGGTCACCGAAGACGCCGTAAACGCCACCGAATTCATTCGTGACGAGCTAATGACGCTTATGAAATCGCCAAAAGGTCGCGTCACATTTGGTCATCGGTGACGAAATGTATATTTTCGTCACAGATGTGCCTACATTCGCTGACGAATGAAGTGTCGCCATGGATGTGGTTTCAATCTATGACGATGCCTTTTAGTCATGGAAGAACCATCGCTTTCGACATTATTGACTAACCGCCGGGCGTTCGGGACGGCGCCGTTAACGGCGCCGTTAACGATCGATGATGATTTACATTCGCCACGTGTTCGCATATAAGCCGCCGCCTAACGCCGCTTGTGTCTCGATGACGTGGCAGCCGACGTGGCAAAGACATGGATGCCGACGTGGCTCATTTTGGTCCACGTGGCGAGCTATTATTGGTTTTCATTTTTGTCACAGATGCAATTAACAATTCGTCGCAGCAATAATTATATATTCGTCACTAAAGACATCAATTTGCAAATAATATTGAAACGATCAAATAAAATTCCATAAATAAATAGATCCAGGCGCTCCACAAAAATTGTACTCATTTGAAAGACAGAAACATCTATTGCAGCCCCAAGTATGTACTATTACAACCCATATACACTAAGAATTATGGGCTTCTAACGATAGCAACTTGTATCATGGCACTGATGACTACGATCATAAAGTGACTATGGCCATCAGAGGGCAGATGCAGATCTTTATCCCTGCGAAAAATAAAGCAATAAAGGATCAGTGGTCTGCTCTATAATTTAGTTTCAATGCAATTAATAAAAGTTTGTGACTGAGAATACGGAAACCAATTCAAAGTATCGCATAGCCTTTAGCATCACATGGCATTAATCACATTGGTAAATAATTAGAAATCACTGACATCAAACAAAATGTAATATGCTATCCTATATAACAGACAATAAGGAAATAACTAAACAGTTTGTGCATTATTAGGATTTGCACATGAACTAACAGCTGTGCACCCCTAGGATTCTAGAAAACTAGAGCACTATCTCATACCTATAATTGGACAGTACGTCAGCCATGATCGAAGGGACAGTGCTACCTCCTGATGTCTCGCGTCAGAAGGTCCTATCAAAATTCCAAGAAAATATGATCAGAACAAATCTTCCCTGCCACTAAAATTGATCCAAGTGTCCATGTGGCAAGAAGCAATGCAACAGTAATCCATCAAAAGAACACTGCAGGCATACTTCAGTACAAAATAATTTGAGAAGCAACTCTAACCTTTAATTTCTCTTATGTTATACGTTAATTGATATAGGATCAGAACCATATTGATCAGACATCCATTTTGTTAAAACAGCACAAAGGAAGCTGGTGCAGACCTATATTAGTCCTCCTGGAACACTTCATCTTTTCCCAGACTGAATATTTAAGCAATTAGAAAAGGAAAAGAAAAAAAAAGACCATGAGTTTAGAATAATTTCAGATAACTTGATTCTTTGATTTAGTTGGACTCAAAAAGAAAGTCTTGTCTGCCGGAACACCTGAGTGTTCCACTCCAAATATTGTCAGAACAGCATTACTATTTCATTCTGTTTTCTATTTCTCTTTTTCTATTTTTTTCTTTTTTTAATATGATTAAGTGAAAAATGTTTCTAGTTGTAAAGAATATATAGTACCACTTTATTGAAATCATTTGAAATTTTTACAGGATGGTTTTGGAGCGAAAATATATTGTTGTGTGAATATGTGGAATTTGACCAAGTTTAGCTGTTACGTTGTTGTGTGAATATGTGAAATTTGACCAATTTTTATGGGATTACAGTAATAGGTAAACTTGGTCTAAAAATTGCACAAATGCACACAACACTATAGTTTGGCTCCATAAACGCCACCAAAAAGTTTGAGATGATTTTGAGAAAGTGGTATTACAAATCTCACACTAGCATGAGCATCTCTAACCTAGCGACTAGCACATGTGTGAGAGATGTGGGCCACTTTGTCAAAATCATTTGAAAGTTTTATGAGATGAAAGAGAATGATTATAGAAGCATTTAGAAAAAGAATCAACACATTTCGAGTTCATATGAGGGAGAAAGACTAGTTAGAACTTTTAGTTTAAGATTAAAAAGAGAAACTATAGTTGTCCAATAGTTCTTAACGAACTTCATGAGTGGATGGTGGAGGTGCATTACTTGCTTGCGTGAGGTGGTTCATATATATACGCTAAAGTTCATCTAATGGCATAAAAGTTGTTGTAGCTCAATGGAAATATAAGTGGTTATAATGCTCTTGCTTCATGGTTCGAACCCATTATGAAGCATATTTTTAATATTTTTGCAAGATAATTGATAACTCACTAATACTATATCCAATAATCATGAAATTTTTATCACAAATCATACAAGTGAAAAGTAAGCTAGCACAAAAATTCATAATTTTTAGAACACGGGAACTAATATAATGAATTATAATAAACTCTAGTTTAACAATTGGAGCAAATATTTTAGACTCCTAGACGTGGTGAAATGTTACAAGTACAAAAACATACGTCCTTTATACAACAAAGGTTGAGTGCTCTAGTGGTGAGACTTCTAACTATCTAGCAAGTAGTCATGGGTTCAAATCTCCATGATAGCCATTTTTTGCAAAAAAAAAAGATTATTTTCTTTTGTTTAACTAACCATGTGTTTTTGTTAGTAGGCGTAAACTATTTTATTTAACTCACTAATACCATATACAATGATCATAATTTTTTATCACAAATCCACACACGTGAAAATAGCTAGGAGCACGCAACTACGTGAGAGGCTGGGGACTTGGTGACGTATAAACTCTACTAGGCTTCTTGGTCTTGGAACATGTATGTGTATATATATTATACAAAAAAGAAAGAAGCAATTCAAAAACATAACATTGTCATTTTGCATAACATTTGGTTTTGGGTGCAGCTGGAGATGCACGCGAGCACAGGTCAGAGCGAATTTTGTTGGAGGGAGGAAACATTACATTCAAGATTTTTTCTGTTTCGGCTATACTACACTTGACCCCTTGTATACATGTTTATATATTTATATATGCCCTTATAGTCTTGTTTAGATCATTTAAAATAGTATTCTATATTAAAATAATTTTAAATTGAAAAGTCGTGAATACGAGTTTTGTAGAGCTCTTCAAGATCTACATTTGGTATTATAGTCAACTTTTCATATTTTGAACTTTTGACATCTCAAAATATGAATTTTGAATTTTTTTACTGCCTCAGAACGAGTTTTCAAGTCCCAAACGGTCTTTTTGCTTGAAAAGTCACGAATACCAAAAAATTCATAACTCATCAAGATCTACATTCAAAGATGAGAGTTAACTTTTCATATTTCAAAGTTTTGACGCCTTGAATTTTAAATTTTGAATTTTTTTACTGCTCGATGGGTTTTTCGAGGCCCTAGACTGTCTTGAATTGAAAAGTCATGAATACCAAAAATTCATAACTCATCGAGATCTATATTTGTTATTTAGGCCATTTTTACATCCGAAAAGTGTTCGGAAAGTGTAGTGCTAAAAGCACGAGTCTCTCAAATAGTTTCATAAACTCTATATGGATGACTGAAGTGAACACAATTATTTGATAGACCATGATTTTAGAAAAATTTAGGAAAAAAATCACCAAATTTGGAGTTAGAATGTGGGAGAAAGACTAATTACAAATTTGAACTAGAGATTAAAAAAAAAAAAAAGCCTTGTCATGTTCTTGATTTTCCACGTATGCTCAATTCTGGGATTTCATACTTGGAACATGTACGTAAATAACGTTAAAAAAAAAAAAATAACCACTTGAATCACGAAAGGTGGAATAGCCTGGTGGTAGGATCGAACTCTTTAGAGTTAAAGGTCTTAGGTTCGATCCTTGCATGTGATAAGTTTTTTGCTATTTTCTTTCTTCCTAGTAAAATGAGCAATACAACGTTAAACTGGCTAAATAAGGAAAGAGTAACACAAAAGTGTCAATAGTCTAGTGGTAGGACTTCACACTCTAGAGCAAGAGGTCTAGGGTTCAGTCCTAGCGCGATATGAATTTTTTATTTTCTTTGTTCCGGTTAAATGAGGAATAAAATGTTAAATTGATAACATAATTGAAACCTGACACAAAACTATGTGTATCCTAGTGGTTAAGGCGCCACATTTTGTTCTAAAGGTCCTAGGTTCAAACCGTATGTGCCACACATTTTTTTCAATAGTGTCTTTACACATGAATTATTACTTTTAAATTAATATATAAAAAAAGGTAGAGCACCCCATTAGAACACAAACAAATACTTGTCCTAGTGGTTAAGGCACTAGCCATTTACACTAGAGGTCTAATATTCAAACCGCCCGTGTGCTTCTTTTTGCTACCAAAACATAATCTATGACGACCTCCTTTTAAGTGTTCTATGACCTTATTTTCGCAGATCGTCACTAATATTCCTGCCAAAACTTCGTCACCACACACTTATGACGAAAATAGACATTTCGTCATTAAAGACATATCCTTCTCGTGACCAAAGTGTGCAACGTCACGAGCAAATCGTCATGAATGATCATATTTCTACTAGTGAAGGGAGGGAGAGGATTTGGATTTGGATTTTACCTTCTCACCCTTTGCCATAAGAGAAACGTGAGGGGAGTCATCATCATCATCATAGGAAATGTTGTTGAAGAGCTTTGGTGTAGAGGATAGCTCTTGCATAGCAAATGTTGCAATCTTTACTTCCTCTTCACTTGACTCCTTGGTTGAGTCCCATTCAAGCCCAATGTGAGCTTCTCCCATGGTTTTTCCTCTCCTCTTGTAATCTTGCTTCTTTTCTTTGCCATTGTTGTCCTTCTTGTATTTCTTGTTCTTGTTCTCATGTGGACAATCGGCAATAAAGTGTTCAGTGCTCCCACAATTGTAGCATGTTCTTTTCTTCTTGTTGGGAAATCTTCTTTGCACCATCTTGTAGCCATTTACCTTCATCCCCTTGTGGTATTTCTTCATGAAGAGGGCCATGTCATCAATTCTCTTGAAATCACCCCCATCATCTTCATCATCACTTGAGGATGAAGTATCATCGATGTTATCTTGCATTTTCTTCATTTATTTGGCTTGACTTGTAGATGCTTGCTTGCTGCCCTTGGTCTTGTTTGACGTGCTTGACTTGCTTGTCTTGTTAGCCTTGAGAGCTACATCCTTGATCTTGATGCCATCAAGCTTGGCTTGCAACTCTCCAAGCTTTCTCCTCTCATTTGCCTCTTCCTTTTGCATGTCAAAGGTGAGCAACCTTCCAAGCACATCATTTGGAGTGAAGTGCTCAAACTTCTTCTTATCTCGAATCAAGGTGACTATGGTTTCATTCCTTGGTGCATATGCCTAAGCATGACCTTCACCACCTTGTGATCATCAAGCTCTTCATCTCCATAGCCTCTAATCTTTCCAACCAAGATCATCAATCTATCAAACATCTCTTGGGCCCCTTCTCCCTCAAATATCACAAATCGGTTGAGCTTGGCCTTCAACAAGTCAATCTTGGCTTTTCTCACTTTGTCCACACCTTCATGTGCAAGCACCAAGGTGTCCCAAATCTGTTTTGCCACATTCACATTCATCACCCTATTGTACTCATTTCCATCTAGAGCACTTAAGAGGATGCTTGTGGCTTGGCCATTGAGGTGAGCAGCTATCATCTCATCATTTGTTGGTTCTTTGGGGTTCACCGGTGGTTGATATCCACTGCACACAATCTCCCAAAGACCGGGGTGAAGAGCTTTAAGATAGTCACTCATCAAATGCTTCCACTTGGCATAGTTGGTCCCATCGAAATGAGGCAACTTTCCTGCGGGCATGTTGATGAATGACTTCTTGTCTCGGTTAGTCAAATAAGAAGAATAGTTAAAGGATATGGCTGCAAATTTGTTGTTGTTGTTGCTGCCCTCATCCTTCTTCTTGTCCTTCTTCTTGGAAATGTATGAGGCATCATCATCCCCATTGTCGGAGCTACTCGATAGCTCACTTGAAGAAGCATCGATCTCGATCTTCTTCTCTCTAGCTGCCCTCTTCTTAGCTCTTGTTTGTCTTATCACTCTTCTCTCTTCTTTTCTTTGAAGCTTCTCAGCAAGCTTCACACTTGCTTCTTCTTCAAGCTTCTTGGTCTTTTCACGCTCTTCTTTTCTTGCGTTCTTGGCTGCCTTCTTTTCTTTTCTTTCCTTCCTAGCCGCCAACCGCTCCGGATCGATCATTCCACCTTTGAGGGTGGTGTTGCTAGCTTTAGACAGCGAGAGGTCGCTGCTACTACCAACCTCCTCGACCTTTGGACGGCTAGCAGCCTTGGCCCCATTCTTCGAACCTCCGGCGACATCCATACTTCACGCGGTGAAGCGTATACGAAGCAACACTGCTCTGATACCACTTGTAGGATCTCTGGATGCCTAGAGGGGGGGTGAATAGGCGTGACCTATTAAAACTCTCTGCAAAAACTCAACTCGGCGGATGATAAGATTGCGGCAAGATCGCTTCGCTACAAGCGCAAAGATCGCCGCGCTATATATAACAAATCTGAACAAGAGCAAAATCAAGCTGCAAAAGACTAATAGAGGATATTCTACTTATCCAGAGCAAATGCAGATCATAGATAAGCAACAGAAATAAACTGCAGGGCTAGCACAAGATAAATGAACTCAAACCCTAGAACAACAATAGATATGCAAGAAAGTAAATAGCACACGGTGACACAAGATTTATCCCGTGGTTCGACGTCGCCACCAAGGCTGGTCTACCTCCATGTTGTTGAGGAAGCCACACAAGGCTTGAGCTCACCACAAAGGCTAGCTTTTCCTCGTTCACAAGTCTAGGGACCAAACCCTAGAGATGTGGGGTGATTTTCTTGATTTAGAACGAGGTTACAAACCTTCCTAGGCTGCCACACAAGTTGGCAAGCTCTAGGGTGACGCCTAGCCAGCTAGGAGCAAGCTCCAAGAGTAACAAACCCTAGAACCGCCGGCCAAATGTGAACCAAATGTTCTTTCAAGATGGGGAACTTGTAGATCCGGTCTCCACGAAGAGTTTGTTGCCTTTTCCATCAAGTTTTGATGGTGGGATTCAAAATCTCACTTGGGGAGGAGAGGAGTGTCAAAGAGAAATCCTCAACAGTCCTCCTCCGGGGCGTCCTCGAGGTAGATCGGTTCGGGCGGGGCGGTGCGCGAGATCGAGATCTAGATGGTAGTTCAGAGACGCAAGACACCGGGATTTGTCCAGGTTCGGGCCGTCGACGTGACGTAAAACCCTACGTCCTGCGCTCTGTTATTCTGGATGGTAATTATACAATGAGTTCTAGGGGGTCCCTGCCCCTCCTTATATAGTCTGGAGGGACAGGGTTACAAGTAAAGTAACCGAGGCAGTACAATTACAAGTCCTACGGTGCAGCACCGTGCACCGCACGTCGTGGGCCGAACTCCAGGAGGTCGTGGGCCGAGCTCCAGGAGGTTGTGGTCCAGAAAGACGAGCCGTGAGGTACCCCGGGGGGATTCCCCCACAAGGAGAAACAATGGAGGAGAGGCAGAGAGAGCTATGGTTTGCTTCTTCACGAATATGTCGAGTGGGAAAGAAGCTGTGTGTTCTGTATGACCGTTGGGAGGGACAGGGATGGGTATTTATACCCCTACGCACAATGGTCGGAATGATGCGCGGCACTAACGCTGCGCGATGCGCGGCACTCCAAGGCTTCACAAAACAGGCAAAGGAATATGAAGTTTGGCTGACTATTTTGTGTATCTGAGGTGATGAGGATGGGTGGATTTGAGCATTTGATTTGACATTTGAACAGATGTGCTAGAATCCCTCTTTGTAGTACGACTTTTCCTAAACTCAATATTCAAAGTATAAAATAATTAGGCCTTGATGAGTTGAGGGTGCCTCCAAAGCGAAATGCGGGATCCTCCAACCTGTACATCAACCTCCTATCTCATTTTCTGCATGTCATCTTGATAAATCTCATTAGTCCCCTAATTCAGTGGTCATCAACGCCAAAACCCACATAGGGCTTGATTGCACTTACAATCTCCCCCTTTTTGGTGATTGATGACAACCCAATTAGAGCTTACAAAAGATACGAAATAAAACTGAGATTTTTCAAGACATGGATGTAGGAGCCTCCCCTAAATATGTGAATCGGACGCCCAAAAAGGCATAGACGGGGTCGTGGCGTGGACGCGCGTGTCCCTTGTAGGGTTGTCAAGGTAGGGGCGCCAGGCAGGCCGTGGTTTGTGCCAAGTGGGCTTGGTGCGCGAGTTGGGCTAGGGCGCCGGTGCGAGCTGGGTTTCTACGCTGAGGGCCAAGGAGGAAGGAGGAGAACTGGGCCGCGTGGGCAAGAGGAGCGGGGTGAGCGGGCCGGCTGTGCTACTTCTACTTGCGGGCCAAAGGCAGGAGGGCGGTTGGGCCAAGAAGAAGAGGAGAAAAGTTAGGCCGCGGGAAGGGAGTTGGGCTGCATTGGGAAAGAAAGAAGAAAGGCTTTTTACATCGGTAATAGTTACTTACGGCCGTCCGGACGGTCCGGACGCATTTAACCGGCCCAGCCCCATCTTTACCACGCCCGCGCCCCACGCTCCCCCCCCGCCTTCCTCGCCTTTCCCCACCGGCCTGGCATGCCACACTCGCCCCGCATCCGCGACCATGTTTGGCGACTCCGACGGATAAAGGGCGCCAACACCGCCGCCCGAGTCCAACCCGACGGAGCCACCCTACCCCAACCAGAGCTCACGCTTAGCACTACCTCTACGACAAGGCGCCGCCGCTGCCATAGGGCCATCCTCGTCGCCTAACCCCCGAGGCATCGGCTGCCCCCGGCCAACGATGCCGTCGCGGCCAACGCCAAGCCGTGCGTCGGCGGGATTTCCTCCACCTCTCCACACCCAAGCGTGGGGATCCGTCCACACCTGCTTCAACTTCCGCCCCATGGGGATGGCAAGATCGCCTTCGCCCTGCCGCAGCTCAAGGAGGGCACCTCGTCCTTCTTCCCCACCGAGCTCCCCGCCAGGATGGTGCCCCCGTGGCGGGCTCAGCGCTAAGCGGCGGCTTTGGCGGCGGCCGCGGAGGGATGCACTCATCACGGCCTTGGTGGGAGCGCTCAATCAATCCCCCAATGTTTCATTTATTTGTTTCAATTGTTTCCATTGTTTTTGAGAGGTATGTTTTAACCGAACCATATGTATGTTGCAAAAGTAGATCGAGTGTTTCACATGTTTTGAGAGATATGTTTCATCGATGTTTGAAGGGATGTTTCAAGTGTTTCAACTAGTTTCAGTCGTATGTTTCAAGCTGTTGTTTCCGGATGTTTCAAAAGTAGATCGTGTGTGTTTTCTAGTGTTTTAGAATGATGTTAGTGTTTCAACTACCTTCATGCGTATGTTTCATCTGTTAGTTCCCATTTGTTTCAAAAGTAGATCGGGTGTTGCTTCTTCTTCTTCTACCGTTACGCTACATGCTCTCCCATGGTAGAGCCAAGGTTGAGCTTCGAGCTCTCTCATGGCTGGGCCGGGGTCGGCGGGGCGGCGGCGGGGCCAGGCGGTGCGGGGCCGGGCATGCAGGCGGGCGGCCGGGCGGGGGGGGGCGAGCCCGATGGGCTAGGAAGGCACAGCGGCGTGGGCGTCCGAAGCAGCAGCGTCCGTCCGGGCGTCTAGGCGCTATCGCTCTCCTGTTTTTACATTTATGATTTCTCAATCAATCACGATAAAGAGATATTTAAATGGGATTCGATATGAATTCAAAAGAGGGAAAGAGGTTTCATGCCACTAGAAACTGGGAAAGGCTCAAAAGAAGTTTGAGATAAATTTAAAAGGACCGACAAGAACCTCCGATTGTTGCCGACATGATTTGGAAGGAACTAAATATCTCCAAAAAGAGAGTTGGGCCTGCAAAGTAGCTGGGCTCTGGTCATTGCGATGGGCATTAGTATTAGTATAAGTATATGTATATATACATACACATACATGTATAAGCCTGGTGGTGTATCTTTGGCCGCGAGCTACGTGTGTGTGTGTGTGTGTGTGTGTGCAGGCTTCCGGTAACTACAAGGTTTTTTTTTCTCGAACACGCAAAAGGTTTGCGCGTCTTTTGTATTAAGACAAAAAAGGTTGAAAGTTACACCGACGCGCCATGAATGATGCACTACGAGGGAATACAATTATACAAATAGCTCTGCCCTCCTAGTAGAAAAGAAAAGCGAACGCAATTAGTCGCTAGATAAACAACCTAGTCATCAACGTCGGTCGACGCGGCGGCTCGCGCGATGCCTCGGCCCTACACACCGGCGGGCGTCTCGCAAGATGTCACGCATCACCTCTTTATGTGAGGGGTTGCGGTTCCCGCCATAGACACTTGTTGTAATAGGCCTCCCATTCCGCCGCGGATGGTACCGTCCGTCCATTGATGAACCCCATCCGCTGCATCACCAATATCTCCCCCCGCTTGGAGACCAGGACACGCGAGAGCGGCTGAGCGGCGATCCTCCTGCTGCAATGCGGTAGCATAGGCTTTGGTGGTGTCACCACCACCGCGCTGGCAACAATGGTGACGGCGCCTTATGTAGAACCCCGGCTTTGAACCGCATTGTCCTCTTGCCAAGGGAAGACTGTGGAGAGGCGACTGCGTCCGTGCCGATTGGTGGCTCGCATGACGGGCTTAGCGTCGACGGCGTCGAGCTGACCTCCTAGAGTCGGCAGCGTATTTGGCTCCATCAGCATCGGGCCAAAGCCTAGCGGCCGGGCCGTCGTCCACCGCGGCCGCATCAACATCCGAGGGGGTCGTCAAACACCAACCGCAATATTGGCGTGACCGACAGACCTGGCCGTGGTCACCGAGGGGTGAGGCGGGGCGCGAAGGTTGGCCCGACAATGGCGTGCGGCGCGCAACAACCTACGGCGCCTCCTCCCTGCGCGCGTGACCGGCGGAGACCACGGGCGACCCGGCTGGCGGCGAGCTAAGCCGCAGCTCGGCGAGCAACATTGGGTCGTCGGGTCACGACCGCCTTCACGAAGCATCCATGTGCATAGCCATCGATAGCGGGCCGACCACGACAATCAGCCCGGCGCCCGCAGGTAGATGCGACATCGCGGCGCTCGTTGGTGGTGGCGATGGCGGCGTCGCCGTCGATGTCGCCGCCCCACGCCTCCCCACCTCGCACCTACCGTCATGGCGGAGCCGGGTAGCACCTCCTAATGCCGAAGTCCGAAGAGGGGGCGACCATAGCTCCGACCACCCCAACAGGGCGAGATCGACCGGGGGGGAGCGCCCACCGCCTGGAGGCCGATGTCGCCCGCCGCCGTCCGAGGCCCCCGCGCTGTCGTAGCACCCTATGCGGCCCCAACCGAACCGCAGGGAAGATCGGGTGGGCGCGCACAGCCCAGCCACCATGGCGGGTCGGGCCCCTTCGGCGAGGACCTAGCCGCTGCCCCGGCAACCTCCAGTCCACTCGCAAAGTGGTGGAGGCCACAAGAAGATGCGGCGCCGTGGCGGTGACAAGTCGCTACATGGTGCGAAAGATGATAGCAATTGAAGCTCCTATCGTGAAGCATGGCGGGGATCTTCCAGGGGAAGTGGGCTGGGTACCGCAACGCCCGGTGAAGCCATCGCGGGGGCTACGCTTCTTGGCGGGGAAGAATGTCGCGCCACCCATCGGCGTTAGGGGCGACACTCCCACGACGACCAAGGTGTACATGCCTCGCAGGAACACGCCGTCCCCAGGGCGAGTAGGAATGCCGCTCACCAGTGGTGATGTGTGGCCGGCCACACGTCCTTCCGCCACCGCCGAGGCTCGCGTCACCCAACGATTTGCTCGCTGCGGGCCAAGGCGCCGATGCGAACGGCATCGCCGCGACCGGTCGTAGGCCGAGCCGGTGGTGCGCGGGCACCCTAGCGGCGGTGTGTGGGGCGCCGTGAAGGACTGGCGCGCCATGGTACACCGCCCAAGATGGTACCCGGCCCGGCGGCGGCCCGAGCCTCCCGAGCACCGACGCAATGCCGAAAGTGCCCCACCGCGACCACGTGGTGGAAAGGCGCGGTAGGGGAGATGGGGTGTACGACGAGCTCGGGGTGGGAGCGCACGGGTGGACCTGGGAAGGCGTCGAGGGCGAGATCGTGCGGAGGTCCCCGCCCAAGCGGCGAAGGCACTAAGCATGCCCCGTGAGCGGTCGCCGAGATCTCGCACTTCGCCATCTAGGGCGTTCGACAACGATCAACGAGCCATCCGCGTGACACCAGGGAGCGCAATCATGGAGGCTGCGACGAGGATGTTTGGCGGGGCAGATCCACACGGCTCTCTCGGCCGCTTCGACCACTCCCCGAGGTCTCCCCGACCTCAAGGCTAGGGGAAGCGGCCGTGACGCGCCCGCCGCCCCGCCGAGGCATCCCCCCCACCTCCACTAGGGAAAGGCGCCACCCTTCCGGCGGCCGATACGGATGGGCGGAGCCACCATAGCCGGCCGCCCAACCCCGGCCGAGGTCTCCCACCCTCAGGCCCGGGGGAAGCCCCCGTACCCTGCCGGTGGCACCGGGGGACGAGAGGGGCTGCCGGGATGGCGAGCAGGAGTGGCACCCACCGTGAAGGGGGGCGCAGAGCGGCGCATCACACCCCATAGTCCCCACTCCCTGCCGAGCGGCCTCCACGCAGCGAAAAGGGCTAACGTCCCCGTGGCGGAGGTGCCGTACGGCCAGCGTTGGGCCGAGGTCGCGGCATCCATGGCCCTCTACGCGGGCGGTAAAAAGCGGCCATCTCCGAGGCCGAGGCGCCGCCGTCCAAGCCTCCTCGGCGGCGCGGATGCCCCCCGTGGGCGCCTCGTGCCGATCCAGCCCCAGGCTCACCCCGAGGCCACGGCTGCAAGGGCCGGGAAGGGCCCTAGGGAGCGGGAGCGGCCCGGGTCCCGGGTGTCCGGCGCGGCGAGGAGGTGGCTCTCGGGGCGCAACACCGGCCGTTCCCCGGCGGCAGGGGGGAGCTCGACGCGGCCCCTTGCGGCGGGCAAAGGCGTCGGAGCGGGCCGCCAAGGTGACGCGCCCGGGAGGCGAATCGAGGCGAGAGGGGCTTTGGGGGGTGCGGATCTGTCATGGGAGGCGGGCGGCGCGGCACAGACAGAGGCGCCCGCGCCCGGCAGCGCCGGTGGGAGGCGGCCCCGGGGCCAGAATGGTACGTGTGCTGTGTAGTACGAACGTATAGGGTTGGGCGGATGGGAGGCGGCCGGGGGCCGAAAATCGGATTTATAATGTAGTACGAACGTAGGGTTGGCTTTGCATGCCGGTGTACCAAAGTTGGTTATGTGATTTACGTGTATAACCAAAGGAACGGGCAGTTCAAGCACGGCCGATTAGGAAATAGGGATAGGGGTTTTGCTATTTAGTCAAGGCAGATGAGAAAGATTCAAAAGAGATGAGACAAACTCGAGGGGAGGGTCGGAGGAAAATTTGCTATGGATTTGTGCACTCCGACACAAAACCCTAAACCATCTAAGAACTCCAACAAGCTCCTATAGACAATGCTATAATAAATTGTTCTTAATTTGAGTTAGCAATTATATGCTTCACACATTGCAAATTTTTTTAAAAAAAAGTTTGTATTTTTGACTTCTCAAAACCCGGGATGTTACAGACTGTTTGGATCCATTAGCATTTAAAATTAGCAGCTAAAATTAGTGCTAGTAGATCCAAAACAGGACACGCTAATAAACTACAAATTATTAGTTGAAGGGCTATTAACTATTAGTTCCAAAGAGTAGATTATTTGGAGTTGCTAATAAGTGTTAGTTCACACATATTTTTTTAGATAATGGAAAATATATTTCCGGCTTCATCATCCTCTCACGAGGATGCATCGTGGCATAATTATTACAAAAGGTAACCCGGTGATACAAATAAGACCTACGTCACCTAACAACACTAGTACAACTAAAAAAAATCAATAAAAAAATTACATCTTCAATAAGGAACTCGACTTGCCCCGTGAAGTCAACTCCAAAAGGATCGACCACCAAATCGATAAATGCGCCGCCAAAACACGCCTCTCGGATCTAGAGGATACTGAAAGATCGTGGGGCGCCGACCACCATTGAGACTCGGGATATTGTAACCGGCAGCGGTGCGAAGCTCCCGGTACTTGTGCAAGGGACCCACCAACTCGATGCCGGCACCACGGTGATAACCCGTGGGATCTTCCAAAAGCAACGTCTCCAACGAGAAAATGACATCCAAAGATGTCATCATCGCCCCACCGTGATATGGCCGGTGTTGGGTTTACACCCGAGAGATCCTCACGAAGAACAAGACGACGCCTCCAAATGAGAAAAATGGCGCCCACGAGGCGTCACCGCCGTCAAAAACATGGTAGCACTTCCACAGCCTCCAAGAGCCATGCCGTTACGCCATAGGCCGCAACATGAACCATCGCTGGATCCAAACTTTTCAAATCCGAAACCACGACGCCCACGACGAGCGGTCCCGCTAACGTCCGAAATCACCGGCCGACGGACGCCCCACCACCGGGCGAGTGCGGCCCGTGTGGGGAGGGACAAGCCGAGCACCGCCCCTCGATCACCAACACGGACCACCGCCACCCACCTTCATCCGTGCAACACCGCCATACCGCCGCCGCCGCCCCCCGCTGCACCGCCATCGCATCACGGCATCGCCGCGGCCGCCAACCCGCTGGATCCCTCGCCGCTGGACCAACCATGGCGGTGATCTCTCGCAACTCACCGCCAAGAAGGTCGATCGGCCAACCAGGTGCCGATCTAGCCCATGGAGATGACCCGCCGCCAAAGACCTTCGTTGATGGGGCATGGGAGAAACGGGGAGAGGAAAGGAGTTCCCACGCCACCCCTTCACCGCCATCAACCGGGGGAGAGCCTCGCCGCCACCATCACGGCAGGCCACGCAGCCACCTGCCGGTGGCCTACTCCGGCGGCGGCGCGGGCGGGAGAGGGGCGGGAGGGTGGAGGGTGGCGGCAGCTAGGGTTTCACCGCCTCGAGCCTGCTCGCGGGGGAGGCGACGCGGGGGTCCTCCTCGTATGAAGTTAGTTAGTTCACACATATATATACCTTCAACTCATTATCTAACCATCTATTAGCGAGGTGGATCCAAAGTATGCCCTTGTTTGCGTCTCGCTCACGATTCACACAGCATAGAGAGGAGCACCGGCACCTCGGCTTTGTTCGATGGAGAGGCATCCGAGACAGAGCCTAGCTTGCTAATATCATTGTTGACACTCAAAATGGCTTGGTCTAAGACATGGTAAAATTCCGCACTTAGCCAATTCTATGAAGGGCTAACTCACCGCAAAAAATCCGGACTCGGCCAAATTTTCGAGGAAGAACAAACAAAGCTTCTTCGAAGTGACGGGGCCCGCTGGCGACCGGACCGTCCGGTCATTCTTCGTGCGTTCGGTCAAGGCATCCGGTCATCGCGTGCGTGTGACGCGATTTCGTGAGCTCTCTGAATTGACCGGGGCGCTAGTGACCGGAGCGTCCGGTCATGGTTCGTCTTGTCGGTCATGCGTCCGGTCCGAGTCCGGTCGGCCGGCGTTTTCGGCGCGCGTTTGAGCTTTACGAATCGACCGGGCGCTTAGTGACCGGAGCGTCGGTCAAGACCGCCCCGGCGTCCGGTCAACCCGCGGACGGGCGTGTCCGTGCGATCCCGAACCGATCTCTTTCCTAATCGTGTTTGGGTCGGTTTTTGAGATTGGAAACGTCCCAAAGACGGTTTCCTAAAAGGATAAGACCACCCTCCTCTATATAATAAAGAGGTTCATGGCCGATTTGATCCCATCTACATCCAATCGACAAACACATCTACTACCGTCTTGCTTGTAGGTCAACTTCCTCTCTACCCTGCTGTTCGGCGGCGTTCTCCACGAATTTCGTCGGCGTTCTAGGCGGCCTTGCCGGTCCTAGGGCATCCCTCACGTGCGTCCTCCCGACGGGTCTTCCCGGAGGTGCGTTCGGAGGTTCTTCCAGCCGTCACCGAGCTCTACATCGGCCCTAACGGTCTCTTGATCGTTCGTGGTTGATTACGCTGCGGTGTTCGCTGCTTCAAGGTTGATCACAACCTTCGTGGGCGTCCAAGGCCCTCCCAGTGTGCTTGGCGTGGAACCCTAGTTTCTTCGTCAACAATCATCATTGTCATGGATAGCACTCACCGAGCATCGGAGAGGAGAAGAGTTGACGCTAACTATGGCTGACGATATCGTCATTGACTAGTAGAGTCCCAACTATGGCTACGGACACGGTCCACTTTCCATTCCCAATCCCAGCAGAGGCAGCAGTGGTGGTGATGTGATGACTCGTAAGGATGCTTTATCTTTATTTAAGAACTGCTTGGGACTATTAGTATTAAAATTAGCAGCTAAAATTATAACTAGTAGATCCAAACAGATCTACTAATTAACAAACCTGCTAATTATTAGCTGGAGGGTTGCTAACCATTTGTTTCATTAACAGGGTTTTAATTTGGAGTTGCTAATATGTGCTAATAGTCCATATACACCTTCAACTCACTACCTAACCACCTATTAGCAGGTGGATTCAAACAGTACCTGCTAAAAACTAGCTAGATAATAAAAAATAGCAGTTATTAGCTATTAGCTAGTTAATTTTTAGTGCTAATGGATCCATACCTCCCTCGCTGCTCACTCTCGCTCATTCACATGGACACAGTAGAGGGAGCGCCGGCACCTCAGCTTTGTTCGGTGTAGACTGGAGAGGCATCTGAGACAGAACCTAATTCCATCATTATCACTATAGGTGGAAGTTGGATGTCTATGTATGTCCAATGGATATTCTCTAGTTCAAAAAATAAACTAGGAAGAGACGGTCCCCATCAAAATTTGAATTTCTAGTTCATTTGCTAAAATCCATGAATATCCAATTTCTGCTAGCATTCCCTCTCTTATTGTCATGGATAGCACTCACCGAGCATCGGAGAGAAGAGTTGACGCTTATGCATGGCTACTACTAGTGGAATATTGCATTATTGTTGCTACTAAGCGCTAGCTGTACCAGGACGATATTATGCTGCATATTGTACGTGCAAGCTAGTGCCCCTTGAATCATCATGTACGTCAGCTCCGTTGCATGTTGCGGTGTTGCCTGTGACTGGGGATAGATGACGTCTACTTCTACTAATGCAAACATGTACGGAACAAGCACAAAAGTCATGCATGTATAGTACGGTTTTTTTTCAAAAAACTATTCTGGTACCGTATAGACATGTAGTCAACTATCTAATGATTACACCTTTAGCGCAACAAAGGATACCCCTATAAAGGCATGCTAACGAAGAAAGCAAAGTGCCAACCACATATCAGCCTCTTATTATACTAACAAATTCTTAAAGAAAAGACTTTTGACTGTTGACTCTACACTCTAGGTATGGCAAATGCTTCATAGAACAAGGCTAATAATATACTCCCTGTCTCCCCTCTCCATACTAAAAAGCATGCATTTTGATTAGAACATCAGATCAAGTTTAACCACTTTATGATAAAAATAATATTTATAGTATTAAATAGGTATGATTAGATTTCATGAAACATGCTTTCGTAAGACATTTACAGATATTAATACTTTTACATATATAATTTTACGTATTTTACATATAGGCTTAGGCTAGTGCTTGTGCTTCACATGGATTTATGGCTTTCTGGCCCGTGAGCTCTTCTGATCCGTCTCTCGGCCGCAGCAGGGTGCTGTCTCACTGTCTGTGTACATACCTCTGTCTGCCGTGGTTGCATTATAGGCTTAGACTAGCTGACTAGCATATTGATGATCCTAATCTCATAAAACCTGAGGCATAAAACCTGAGGTGCAGTCTTTACAAGTTTTACGATTTCAAAAAAAAATACTTGTGTCTAGCTTCTCTATGTATAGAGATGTCAGTACTATATATAAAACCAACAATCTCTGCCGGGTGTGCTAGAATTGGCAATGATCCAGCTTCACTGCCGAATTCGTAAGCCTTGAATCGGAACAATGATCGAGATCATATAAACCCGATAGTAAATTAAGAGCCCATTTGGACGGTGTCCAGAAGATGCCGTGCTGAGTCTCTGGCTTGGCGAAGGTGCTGTGCAGAACAAGGTTTTTAATTTCAGTAACGCAAAAAATTTCGGCCACCACCGAAATTACCGAAATTCGCAAAATTCAGACCAAAATTTCGCCAAAATTTTTTTAGAGATTAACACATGAAGTATGTTTTTCTGAAAAAAGTTTAGATCTAAACAAATATTATTATGATTTATGACTACATAACTATTGAATAGAAGAATGTATAATATAAACAATAGAAATGTATAAGCTTAAAATTATATAGCACATGTATTAGTGTATTACAAAATTTTGGAGTTTTCTTTCGCGACCACCAAAATTACCAAATTTCACGAAATTCGGACGAAATTTCGCCAAAATTTTGAACCATGGTGCAGAAAACGGTCGCCGCAATTGCGTCACGATTTGGCAGCTAAATTGAACTGGACGAGCATGACGAGTTTGTGGCAGCCGCAAATGGGGCAGCAAAGCAAACGCACGATGCAACAGTGGCGCAGAGGGTGCGGCGTCCGTTGGTTGTTGCCAATCAAACGCAGCCTAAAGCCACCTATCACCACTAGAAGAGATAAGCGAATAAAAACATTGCTCGTCATAGCCACTAGAAAGTTAGTCAACCAGAGAGGTGCATGCTAACTTTTGAAAAACAAGGTTGATGCCCTGCATGTCCCACACTTATTTAGACTAGCTGACTAGCATGGTGATGATCCTGATCACATAAAACCTGAGGCATAAAACCTGAGGTGCAGTCTTTACAAGTTTTACGATTTCAAGAAAAAAAAATACTTGTGTCTTCTCGCTCTATGTATAGAGATGTCAGTACTATATATAAAACCAACAATCTCTGCCGGGTGTGCTAGAATTGGCAATGATCCAGCTTTACTGCTGAATTATAAGCCTTGAATCGGAACAATGATCGAGATCCTATGAACCCGATAGTAAATTAAGAGCCCGTTTGAACGGTTTCCAGAAGATGCCGTGCCGAGTCTCTGGCTTGGCGAAGGTGTTGTGCAGAAAACGGCCGCCGCAATTGCGGCACGATTTGGCAGCTGAACTGGACGAGCATGACGAGTCTGCAGCAGCCGCAAATGGGGCAGCAAAGCAAAAGCACGAGGCAACAGCGCGGCGCAGAGGGTGCGGCGTCCGTTGGTTGTTGCCAATCAAACGCAGCCTAAAGCCACCTATCACCATCGGCTCCAGCCTTTGACATATCCCTCCCTGTTGGGTATAACTACCACCCAACACTCATACATGGAGTATCACTCTTGGTTCAGGTCGTTTCAACCCAACAATGATATATGCCTGTGTCAATCCATGGCATGAACCGGTAGTGGTAGTGCGATATTGCTGTCGAGTTTTGATAGCTAAAGTATGTATAAAACCTAAGACTCCCGCGCACCCCCCTTTCTTCCCTGTCTCTCGTAGCCCGAGCACACCCATCCAATGATGCGTCTTTTTTCCATGTCTCTCTCCATTGTTGTCGTTATTTTTTATTAAAATGCTCATAAAGGAGTTTGGTATATGCTTGTGGTAGTGTAGTGCTTTCGCTAATGTGCAGTATGCTCATGTGAGGCTAATATTGTGAACAATTTTGGAACCTGTGAGCACTCTCTCTCTTAGGACTACTCCCTCACTAACTGGTTTGAAGGTGATGCTTCTTGCAAATCTCCACTCAACAACCAAGTCTAACAGAGGGTGATTGTACGTTATAATTGGGTCACAAGCCTTGTTTTCAAGGCTGACACTACATAAGCACCTATCTCTCAGAATAGGATTTATAGAGGTGGTTGCTTATGAGGCCGCTTATGAAAATAGGTCTATATTGAGAGATGCATGGGCCATTTCAGGATTTTGCATGAAGTAAAACGAGATGTCACCATAAATTGCTTTTTTATAGTGCTAGGGACACATCATGCATTTTGCCTTTACTAGGAATTTTAGGTGTTTCAGCTGAAAAGAATAGGGAATAATAGTGTCTTCCTATTTGTGATAAGTTAGTGACTGCTTCATGATTCACATATATTTTGCGAAATAAGCTGCTTTATGAATTGATGCAAGATGTAATCCCACAACTACTTTTCCTGGAACAAAATGAATTTTGTGAGTTGATGCAGAATAGTTTCATGGTCCAAAATTCTTTTCGGAACAGTGTCCTCTCTCTCCTTTTTTGTTTGTGTCCTTCACATAACTGACATATCATTAGTCCAAATTAAAAATAAAACAGCTATAAGACAATTATGCTGCATAAGACAGATTGTGACACAACTGGCATACCACTGGTCCAAAACAGCTATATATACACATGCAAGCAGCATACACAGGCACATATGAAGATGTGCACTCATCAGAATAATCCAAAGATGGCCTCGAGATCGTCACAAGATATCTCATCATCTGCACTAGTGCTTGGGTTCCTCGTGCTACTACTGCTGCCCTTGCAGTACACTGATGCATCATCAGGCGAAGTAAGCCGTTACCTCTTCCCTGAAGCTTTGGTGTCTCTGTAGGTCGGCCTTGCTCTGCTTGTCACTGATGCTGCTGCTTCCTGAAACATTCAGACGACGATCTACGTTGTGTACATGGGTAGGAAGATGCACCATGACCCATCCGTGGTCATGTCATCTCACCACGCCGCGCTGACCTCCATTCTTGGGAGGTAATGGCTCTGCGCACATGCACATTTATATATTTGTAATAAGCTGGCTTTCTGCTCACCTTATTAATTTTGCCATTCATTTGTATCATCCATGGAGCAGCAAGGATGCAGCCCTCAACTCCATAGTCTACAGCTACAAGCACGGATTCTCCGGTTTCGCGGCGAAGCTCACCGAGGCGCAGGCAGAGGAGCTTCGGAGTGCGTAGTCACCCACCGACATCTTGATCGAGCCAACAAATTAAAAGCCTGAACAAAATTAAAGTCATGTTAGCAGTATGAACGGATAATAACGAATCTATTTGCCATATAATGATGATGTTGTAGAATACCCTGGTGTTGTGCGAGTGAAGCCTAACACTTACCACAAACTGCACACGACTCGGAGCTGGGATTTTCTTGGCATGAGCTACGGCCAACAGCCATGGTCGGCGTCATCGTCACGACTCCTTAGGAAGGCCAAGTACGGCGAAGACGCCATCGTTGGCGTCATAGACACAGGTTTTGATTTTGATATATTTACTCTCATTCAGCTTCATCAATAGTAAATACAATTTGGTGACATATACTGTTCTTCGACCCAGGCATCTGGCCGGAATCACGGAGCTTCGACGACACCGGGTACGGCCCCGTGCCGAAACGGTGGAAAGGTGTGTGCCAGACCGGCCAGGCGTTCAACGCGAGCAACTGCAACAGGAAGATCATCGGCGCGCGGTGGTTCGCCGGGGACGCCAGCGACGAGGACCTCAAAGGCGAGTACATGTCGGCGAGGGACGCCGAAGGCCACGGCACGCACACCACCTCCATGATCGCCGGCTCGCCCGTGCGGGACGCGAGCTATGGTGGTGGCCTGGCCACCGGCCTAGCACGCGGCGGCGCGCCGCGTGCGCGGCTGGCGATGTACAAGTTATTCCTCTCCTCTGGCGATGCGTCGATAATCGCGGCCATCGACGCCGCCATCGGAGACGGCGTGGACGTCCTGTCCATGTCGTTGTCAGGCGACTCTGAGATAATGGAGACGCAGCACGCCGTCTCGGCCGGGATCACAGTGGTGCTCTCCGCAGGAAACGATGGCCCCGTGCAGCAGTCTGTCGGCAACGCCCTGCCGTGGGGAATCACGGTGGCCGCCGCCACTGTGGATCGCTACTTCCCGACCTCCATAACATTCGGCAGCGGAGAAAAATGGTGGTACGTACTCCTACCAGGCTACCATGCACTGCTGTCATTCATGATTCACCCCACTTCAGATATGCATCACTAGCTGTCACTGGCCTATCAACAACCGACCGCACTATTTAGCAAACGCTCACTCTATTCAACAACTGTGAACGATATTACGACACGTCAAAAATTTCTCTTTTTCAGAAAAAGAAACATATTCTCACCTACCAACAACTTTGTGTGTTCGTATTAGCTTATAACTTATAACTTAATACATTATACAAACACTTCAAAAAACAACAGTTATAAACAGAACTTATGTACAAAAAAGTTATGCAGATGCTATATCCTAGTCACCTGGGCTTTTTCCAAAATCCCAGGCGACGATCCACAGCCGTTGGATGTAAAGCGGATGCTCCAAATCAATTTGGCTCATGTTCGTCTTCTTCCTCTTGCTCCCGCTCGATTCCCGCCGCCAGCCATCACCCCCCGCTGCCACCGGATTACAAATCCAGAAGCCACAGATTACAAATCCACAAGCCACAAGTTACAAATCACAAGAAACAATTTTTTTCTATGGAAGGACAAAAAACAGAGGGGGATAGGGGAAGAGGAGGAGCCGCCAGGAGGAGCGCAGTAGCGCATGGGGAGAGAGGGAGAACACGGAACCCTAGATGCCGCCTGGGATGGAGATGCTCGCCGGAACCCTAGAGGAGGAGAGGGGGCCTACCTTGCCGGCGTCGCCGCCAACGGAGTCGCCGGCTGGAGAGGATGAGGAGCCACAGCCACCGGGGGGAGGAAGAAGAGAAGGAGCGGGGCATCGCACGGGGCGTCGCCTGGGGACAGAAGCCAGAACCCAGGCGACTGTGCTATAGGAAAAGTGAAAAACTTATTAAACACAGAGAAACGGATTAACTTATAACTTATGATAAAACTTGTTAACACAAGAGTTATGAAACACAACTTATGTCCAAACGTTATTGAACACAAGTTTATTGTTCATAATCATAACGTATCCTTCAATTTATGGAGGTAAGTTATTCTATACAACTTGCCAACGTGCCCAACAAGTAACGATAAAAACTTGTGCTAATAAGTTTTGCACTGCAAAATGTTATATTGTAAAAGTTGTGATATATTAGTTGTGGTAATAAGTTATGCATAAAGTTAAGTGTATAACTTATTAACATTCAAAAAAAAAAAAGTTGCAAATATATATATATATATTTTTGCCAAAAATAAAAGTTGTGGGACTCCTCGTCATTTGTTGGATTTGAACCCAGCGAACACCCACAGAGGTGGAATTGGGATCTACAACCCAAGCTCATGCTACATTCTTACAGTGCGAGGTATCGATATCTTATATCTTACTATTACAGATTGGAGGCTCTGAATTTAAATTCTTATTGACACACTAAAAATATTAATCATTAGAAATTTTAAATAACCAGAAACATCTAGCTTTTAATTTGGTAGAGTCATTAGAAATTAATAGAAATTCTAAATAACCAGAATCATTAGAAATTCTAAATAACCAGAAATTCTAAGATCAATATCGTATTTTAATGAAATATAATTTTTGAGTAAAAGATATGATAAGCACTAGAATTTCAAGTTCACATGTGGTTTGGAAAATTTCTACAACAAGACTAAAATTTTAAATTCAAATTATAGATTTATCACATGGAAAGATATGCAATAATAGGTTATATACTTAAACTTAGGTCACTAAATAAATATCACCATAAAGAAAGATAAATCCTAAAATTTGCAACTAAAGGCCCAATGGACCTTCCATGTTAATTTCACGGAACCTGGTACTAAGAGAAGATAAATCAAAAAATTATCATGAAATTTGGAAATACGTGATCATCAGTCACGTATACCAAATAACATTGATAATAATACCAATTGAATCCATTTAAAAAATTAATTTCCCACCTATATGATTATATAAAACAACATAAATTAACCCAAAAATCTATATTCAAATTATCCACTTATATTCCATTAAGAAACATGATCCAGGTACACCTAAGTTTACATCTAACTATCCACATACTGTTATGATAGAAAATCTACATAACCAATAAATTTGCATCTAAATTTCCCCTAAGAAAACTAAGATATCAATCATAAATCTAAATTCTCAACATATTTTATTATTACAATGTATAAATAACCATGAAGTACATAAATGCTTTCATGTTGCACACTTCTACTATTATTTTTTTTTTCTTAAGATAAATATACATGTTGTGCCATCATGTAGATCAAATACAAATGGTTGCATGAGCATAAATATATATGTTATGCATCACCAATCATGAAAATATATTCTTTACATCGCATATACTAATTATACTAGCAAATTATTAAAAATTATATTAGAAAAATATAATTAGTTATATGAGTTGATAAATCATTTTGACATATCAAACATATTGAAAATTATACTAAAAACATATTAAAAGTTATATTAATGATATATTTATACATTTTTAGTTAAATCGTTTTGACATATCAATGTTGATAATATAGCCATTATTGTACATATAATTCATTGATAACAAAATTCAAACATTTTGAGGAGTGGAGAGTTTAGTGCATTTGTAAGGTAGCTATACCTTCATGGCCTTTGAGATTTCTATAGAGTAACTAACCATTATAAGGATGAAATATTGATATCCTTCTTTAGTTTATCACGACTGCTCCCATCATGAATCTTGCTTAAGCTCTACCATCAATCTTAAGTGACATTATACATGTTTTGAATGATTGTTTACACCATCATATTACTTAAAAGTGCACTATACAACGTAGATCCTTATTTTTAAAAGTAAAAAAGGAGAACTAATAAAAGCATGCAACAAGCACAAGAGCTTCAAATTAATTGGAGGATTTATGAAGATATGACCCACAAAAAGAGCTACCATAGTTTAATGTATTGAAGATGCGTAGAGGTGCCATGTAAATGTAAAAACAATGGTATGGATGACATAATATACGGATGACAAATTAGTAAGTTTATCATGATTGGATAGATACTACAGAATATATATTATGCATATTGTGTTACAAAATGAATGAAGAGAAAAATACCTTTAACGTAAGTAATTTTAATCAATCATGGGTATAAACAATAATGAATGCCTTTTCCTATAAAGATTATGTAGCCCGTTGGAGAGCATGAGTTGATGGACTAGTGAACCTACAACTTATAACAAGTTACTTTTCGTTTGTTATTTGCATAGTTATTTTCTAAAGTGATACCTTACATATTCCTATAAATTCTATTTGACTATGATATTTCTATAATATAAATTTGATTGTGATGGGCTTATCAAATAACTGTCTATACATTGTTTTATATGTGCACACAATTTTTTTCCATACTCATGGCACTTCATGGGCAAATGTAAATCAACTTCTAAACCCTTTTTCAGTAGTGGTAACATCTGATGTCGAAGATGTGAACCCTAAGTTTGAGTTATATATATTGTTACATCCTTATATGTGACATGATGAATCCATATTTTAGCTATCAACTTTTGAAATCATTAGTTGTTGCAATTTTGTTACATGTTAGGTTGAAATTCTAGTGCTTATTGCATATTTTGTTTTAAATTTTGATTTTCTATTTTGTTACAAAATAGGTTGTATATATGTATTGTGAGTCACATGCAGGGGCAATCACTTTTTACCACAACCGCTCCACGGCATCCAACAACAAAGATGACTTTAGGTCGCTTTATTTGGCACAAAAGGGGGTAAGATATGCACTTTTACTTTCCTACATATTTCCGTAAAGGAACTCTAAAGAGGCTTGCTATATTCTTCTTAATCTTTAGAAATCGAAATTTTGATGAAAAAAAAACCCCTCTAACAAATTCTACTTTAATTGGCTATATCTAGTTGGCAACGTATCGGGTGCAAACCAACCCTCCGTGCAACCTATGCAAACTTCTAATCTTGGGCCATAGGATGTTGATCCAAGGGTTAGGTAATTTTACAAACAACCCCTACTCTAATCACACTTTTACAAATCCCCTCTCACCTCCCGATTGGTTATCACCTCATGCCCCTTAGATCTACATCCTGTGGCCCAGATTAGGTTTGCATAGGTTACACGGAGGGTTGGTTTGCACTAGATATGTTCCCTATCCGGTTACAGTATCCTCTATTTTGGATTTCGTGGTAGACAAAGATATAGTGAAAATGACTCTCTAGATTGTGCATCACAAGACATAGCAAAGCTACTAAAGAGTGAAAAGATATAGAAAAATGATTTTTATGCATATATTATCTATCCAAATGATGATTAAAAGAGTGACTTTTAGAAAGACTACTCTTCACGTACTCCTGCAGCTGCGACGAGAGTAACCTGCTGTCCGCAAACATCTCCGGGAAAATCATCGTCTGCGTTGCACCGCCGTTCCCGCAGTCCACCCATCCTCCCAATACAGAGTTTGTCAAGGCCACACAAGCCGCCATCGCCGGCGGGGCCAAGGGCATCATCTTCGAGCAGTACAGCACCGACGGCCTCGACTTCCAGGTGGTCTGCCAAGGACACATGCCCTGCGTCGTGGTGGACAGAGAAACCATATTCAGGATCATCCAGATATATAACGACGACGACAGGTATGTCGTCTTCACTCTTCAGTTATGATGGTCTCTCCCTGTTCATCGTTCTTCTTACCCTGCCCTGTTCATTCCTGAACTTTTGCCAGCCCGGTGGCCAAGATATCTCCGGCAGCGACCGTGTTCGGAGCCCAGGTTGCCTCACCGAGAGTCGCCACGTTCTCGTCGAGGGGCCCCAGTGCACAGTTCCCCGGTATACTCAAGGTGATGTGATTCAGTGGTTGTGGTCTAGCTAGCTCCTGTCATGCATTGATCTTGGGTCGTCATGACGTAACGCTGCCTTGGTTTGTGTTTGGACGATCGACAGCCGGACATAGCTGCTCCTGGAGTGAGCATCTTGGCAGCCAAGGGTGACTCGTACGAGCTCATGTCCGGAACATCCATGGCGTGCCCTCATGTCTCCGCAGTCGTCGCCTTGCTCAAGTCGGTTCACCCGGACTGGTCGCCTGCCATGATCAAATCCGCCATTGTTACCACAGGTAGGGTAGGGTAGGGCGGGCATATAGTATAAATAAAGCAGTGACAATCTACTGCTAGCCTAATTAAGTAATTAATTAACAACGCTAACAAGCTACTGTACTGTACGTCGTCTGCTTCAGCATCGGTGACCGATCGATTCGGCCTGCCAATCCAAGCCAACTCAGTGCAAAGGAAACCGGCCGACCCCTTCGACTTCGGCGGCGGCCACATACAGCCAGACAGGGCCATGGACCCCGGCCTGGTATACGACATCAAACCAGAGGACTACAACATCAGCGACGACGTCGACATTCAGCAGCTCAACAACCTCCCCTCCATCGCCGTGCCCGATCTCAAGAAGTCCGTCACGGTCCGGCGCACGGTCACCAACGTCGGCCAGCGAAGGTGGTGGCGACGTACCGGGCTGTGGTGGAGGCGCCGGCGGGCGTGAGGATGAGCGTGGAGCCTCCGGTGATTGCCTTTGTGAAGGTGGTGCCAGGAACGCCACGTTTAAGGTGACGTTCGTGGCGAAGCAGAGAGTGCAGGGTGGCTACACGTTCGGGAGCCTGACGTGGTTGGATGATGGCAAGAAGCACTCGGTGAGGATCCCCGTCGCCGTTCGGACCATCGTCCGGGACTTCGTCGCCGACACATCTTGAGCTCACGTCAGGAGGAACGCTACGGTCGTACTCTACTCGTATAGTCGCTTGCGTGTTTCCGTGTTGACGCGTTGTTGATTCTGGCATGCCGCATGCTTGTAATAAGAAACAAGATGTGATGCGGAAACATATCAATAATACCCCTTCCAAAACCAGTTTACTACCCTATCCGTTCTAAATTGTACTAGGCCACTTAGCCTTGTCTAATACATAACTTTTACCATCCATTTGCTAGACACTAGTCCATCAACCCGTGCTCCCGCACGGGTTAGAATCTTTAACCGATAAAAATTACTTATCTTAAATATTTTTCTCTTTACTAATATTCTTAAATAATGGATATAATAGGTACTCTGTAGTCTATATCTAGTTATGATAATCTATCAATTATTTATTCCTAAATACTAGATTTCGCGTGCAGGCGCGCGAACGATCGGCTGCGCGCCTCTCAGCGCCGTCGGATCGGGTCTTTGTTTTGATGGCCGTCCGATGGCGTGCGAGGGAAAAAGTCCTGACGACGGTGGGGCCCACACACTACACTGTTCGAAATTTGGGGACCCGAGCCGAGCCGCCCCCTTTCTCTCCTCTCTCCTCTCCCGCTCGTCTCTCCTCTCTCCTCTCTCACCGAACCGGCGAAACGGCGACGGCGTTGATCCGCGGCCGCATCGGGCGCTTTCCTCCACCGCGGCCGGCGCGCGCATCTCCACGCCCTCGCTTTGTTGCCACTTTAGCCGGCGGTGGTGCGCCTACCGGCGCTGCGCGGCCTTCTCCCGCTCAAGGTGCTGCGGAGGCGCTCGCGCGGATCCGGAGCCCTCCTCGGCCCGGTCGTCGGCCGGGAACGCCGCGCACCTTGTCGTCTTCTATCCGGCGCCTCCGCTCGACGTCTTCCCGGCGACCGCTCGCCCTCTCCCGGCGACCGCGCGGGCTTTCCACGGCGAGGTTGCCCATTCCTGGCCGCCGCTCGTCCAAGCGGGAGCTGCTTCACCGGAGGTACCACTTCCCCAACCAAATCTGTATTGAGGTGCTGGATCTGCTGCGAATCGACCTAACCGTCCCGATTTGGTACGAATCCACGCGTGTAGGGACAACGACGGGTAGGTTGCCGCCGACGGGAGGTTGCTGCCGAGACGGGTGGTTGCTGCCGAGACGGGAGGTTGCCGCCGACGGGAGGTTGCCGCCCAAGGGGAGGTTACTTGGAGGTTGAGGCGAGGAATTTGTTAGGTATTTCCATTTCCCCTGCTAGCCCCTGCTATTTGGATGTACATCATGTACTGTTCCTCATTTCTGTGCACATCTAATCCCAAACTGAACTGCCTGTATGGTCTGGTGTCGATGTGCTTCGTGTGTACTACAATCATAGGTTTCTGTCATTGTATGAGCCCTAGGTTGTGAAATCTGATTGAATGTACCACCAAATTCTTGCTATGTGGTCAGCAGTGTGTACATCCAAATTAGTGTTCAGTAGGTGAGGGCTGCAACAAGTTATGCACATTATGTGAGAATTAGTGAAGCAGATGCAAATGTCCAGTTCTATTGGCAGAGCTTCATTACTCTGCTTTTTTAAAACTGTTTGGCCCTTCTGTTTGATTTGATTATGTACTAATTGAAGCACAACCACAACAAAATCAGGCTGCAAGTAGAGCTGCTCCAGCAGAGGTATCACTAACGTAATCAAATCCTTCCTCGCTGCAGTGTTGCTGTCAATCTGGGATTGGGGGACGAATCGACCCGTGCAGTGTTGCCGACGGCAGGTTTAGGGTTTCAGGAGGTTGCCGCCGACGGGTGGTTGCGTAGGCATCAACACTGCAGCGAGGAAGTTCTTGAGGTATTTGCATTCCGCCCGCTAGCCCTTGCTATTTGGGTGTACTCTTTACGATTTACGTGCCCGTATAATCTGAATGAGCTCTAGATCCATTGGTTTGCATCACTTTGCATGAGCTCTAGATTCTGTAATTTCAATGAATGAAGGCCCAAAATATTGCTATGTGGTCGGCGCCCCGATGTGTTCTCGTGTACATCCAAATCGGTGTTCGATGAGGTTAGGGCAAAAGCAACAAGTTAGGCACCTTATCGACTATTAGTGAAGCGGATGCAAATATCCATTTGTAGTGGCGAGCTTCATTACTCTGCCTTGTGTATTACTTTTTGATTTGATTTTGTACTAATTGAAGCATGACATCAACAAGATCAGTCTGCAAGTACATATAGTGGTCATTTTTTACTATTTACATTACTATGCTTTGTGTATTACTCTTCTTCTTCCTCCCCTCTTCTATCAGCACCTGGATGGCTTCCATCGCCCTGATCTCCACTGGCCTCTGGAAGTGCTACGTATTGAAATCGACGTTAGTATCTTCTTGGTTTTGTTCTTTACTGATTAGCCCTCCTAGTTTCCTAGGTACAAGCTCTGGTGCTATTTGAAGGGTATCCTTTCCTATATTTTGGTCACCTTTGTTTGCCAATCTAATGCTTCTCCTCTGGGTTGTGGTATGTAGTGGGTCAGAAACCTCTTTTCTTCTCGTTTAGTTACTAAAACGGGAGCTCCTTCTGGGATGATAGGTTGTGGTATACTTGCTTCTATGGATTCTAACAAGGCATCTACTGACTGTTCTGAAATGTTGTCCTCACCCACTACATAAGCATTCTTTGCTGTCGACAGACCATTATATTTACTAATCAATTACAGATAATACACTATACTCAACCTGTGGCTAATAAAACATTTTAGTGCATTTATGAATTGATCTTGCTTCTCTTTTTGGTGCTGCCTTTCCCTCTCTTTACTGGCATCTAACAATGGCTTGCCGAAACCTCATTTCTTCTATTATTCTCTGTCATGTAAATCTGTACATAAGCATTTATTCTTCTAGTGCCAGGTCATTTTTTTCTTTTTGTATTAGCATTTTTTGTTAATTTGGTAAGGCATTTTAGCTCTGTGGGCCTTGGGACGCCGCGCCACTACAAATGTATTGTTGATCTTGTACTTGCATTTGATTAATGAAGTCGACTCGCTTTCTTTTTCAGTTCATAGGAACGCAAGCTACCATTTCGACGACGACCGGGATTGGTGAAGCAATTTCTTCATCATACCTTCATCATAAAAGGGTGGGGCAGCTTCTCTTTAGCAAGGTTAGGCTTCACTCCATGTACTTGTACTTGTACGTTGTAGTTTTTGCTCAATATATTTTGTGGTGGCTGCCCATCAGTAGGCATTAGCATATTAGTATGCACTGCATTAGCATATTTTGTGGTGGATAGCATATTAGCATTAGCAAAACGCCATCGCTGCCGCTCGCACACGCATCAAGTCCAACCCACGACATCTTGCCGGCCGGCATGCCCAAATCCGGCAATGCACGGCTCAAGGCGCCGCCTTGGCGACGCTCAACCATTTTGGGATATATCGGCCGCCATGGGTTAACCCATTCTTATGGGGCGGGGTGGGTTGGGATGATTAATTAAACTTTTGGGGTGGGCCGGGCTGGGGTGATTACAAGCAATCTGCTTGGGGAGGGGGGTGGGTGTGGTGCTTGGGTTCATCCCCATTAGCAGCCTAAGTGAACACACCTTTGTTCCATTTGTTAAGATGGTTCTTGAATTTTTTTTCCCCTTCTCTCCAAACTAATAACCAAGGATAAAACATTTAAGTTTGGTCACTCTTTGATTTCCTTTTTGGTTACATTTCATAACTGTGACACCTATTGTTCTCTACAAATTGTTCTCGGCCGATGTATTTTCCCTAGTCAGTACTTTATTTGTGTGTTAGCACAATATACCGCACTCCACATCAAAAGTGCTTAGTTTTTCATACATAAATGCCTAGCTTTTGATACTAAATTGCTAGTTTTGTATTCCCACGTACCTTGCTTAGCTTTAGCTTATCCCACCAGTTTTCTTCATTCTTGGGGTGTGTCACCCACTTGTGTGTCGAAGAACTTCCGTATATTGGGGATATCTGTCTCCTTGAAGTTGTATATCCGGCGGCCATCCCAAAGATCACTAGCATGCATGATCATGTAAAACCCGCAATCGTGGCTGCAATAGCACAACTCAACTTATTAGAGGCATCCAATGTGTAGAATCTGCATCACAAGAACCGGTTTCAATTTTGAGCTTACTTATTTGATTGTTTTGGCACACCAATGTCCACAAATGAGTGGGACATTGCACCTTCAACTTTGTCTACAATTATCACATTCTTTCATTGTATGCGTGGAAATATGGCTAGAGGACCACGACATCGTGAAAGATGCACCTTCTTCAAGCCGGGTATGACCATGCTCTTTACGTTTTTTGATAATGAATGCATGTTGTGCCTTTTTTCTCGAATTTATGTCTACCCCTTCTAGCATTTTTTTTTTGTCACCTTTAGCATTTTTCTAAATTTTCTTAAGCATCTTACATTTGACTTGTCTTGTTCAGGGTTACAAGGAATGTTGAGGGAAAAAGGAACCGTGCTTCCCCACGCTTGTTAAAATTTGAATAAGAAATTGACTAGAGCTCAGCGCAATATGATCGATAAAGTTGGGTTCGGTGGCCTTCTAAATCTGAAATGTGAGACGCTACCCGAAAGACTAGCAAATTGGCTAGTGGTGGACTGTTTTGATGCGAGTCTATGCAACTTGTGCTTCTGGAAAGAGGTGTGATCAAGGTGACACCTGAAGCTGTGCATGATTTCTTTGACTTGCCAATCGGGGCGATGAAGTACAATATGAGCTCGATGTCAATGCAATCAACTTCATTCAGGTCAAAGTATGCAATTGCTCAAGGAACAAAGACCTAAGATTAAGGCGGTGTTGACAAGATTGGGGAAAAACAAGAAAGCTAACGAGGATTTCCTAAGGTCTTGGATGATGATTGCCATTTCGACTTTCTTGTGCCCCCCACCAAAGATGGGAATCAGCCCTAGATGCTATCCAAAGAATCACCGACCTTTCTAGAGTGAAAGAACTCAATTGGTGCAAGTTTGTGGTTGATCAACTCAAGAGCACGGGTTCCAAACTAGGAAGAAGACAATGCTGTGAAGGGATGTGTCCTTTTCTTAGTTGTAAGTTTATCTCTTCTTGTTCTCCTCGCATTCTCTACCTTTTGCACCGTGTTTGTATTTTATACTAGTTTTCTTCTTTGCAAGACCTATATGTAGACTCTCTGGCTGGTTGACAATTTGGACATCCCAAAATGACAATGCCTAGGGGCTGCAAAGATGGTCAAGGAGTATGGTAGATCAAGTTATTAAGTTGGACACCAATCGTGGCGGCTCCTTTGGAAAGTTTGAAGGTGTGTAATCTGCATTTTCCTTTGATTACCACATAAATAACCCACGATTCCTCTTTGTTTCAACGTGTTCAGCTCAAAAGTTCTGCCCATACAAAATTGCATTTGAACATCATTATTCCAATTGGATGATGTCCAAAGATTTGTGGCTTCAAAGGTGTCATCAAACATATCTAATCAGGTCCGCCACTAAATCTGATCTAAACTATTTTGTTGGGCACTTTTAATATTCCTGCTCGGCAATTATGCTGTTCCTGCTATGCATTTATACTGTTCCTAGGCAATTATACCTGTTATCTACACTTGATATAGATTTCCTGCTAATTCTTTGTATTTGCTTAATGAACATGTCACTGTTTTCACTTGCAGCAAAAGAGGGAACTCACTAATGTTGTGAGTGACTTGTGTGCTGGTTTCACCGACCTTGTGGGTACTTTCTTAGAAAAAGTATCCACAATCCAACAACCATCAACCAGTTCTCATGGAGGACAAAGGCAGCCCAGGTCTAGGCAAGCAAGACAACCACCTGAGGATGATGGCAGTGAAGAAGATGATGCCAGTGAAGAAGAAGAAGAAGAAGGTGGCAGTGAAGAAGAAGAAGAAGAAGCTTGTAGTGAAGAAGAAGAAGCTGGCAGTGAAGAAGAAGAAGAAGCTGGCAGTGAAGAAGAAGAAGAAGAAAGAAGACGGCGTTGAAGGAGGAGAAACAAGAAGAAACCGATGAAGCAAGTGCGTAATCAAGTGAAGAATCAGATAGAGCTGAAAAAAAAGAGAGCTCACCCCCACCTTTTGAAGGCTCAGCTCATGACATCCCAGATAGTGAGCACAGCAGTCAGGAGCCTTTGATTTTGCGGCTGAGTAAGATCCGTATAGCTGCTGAAGCTGCTAAACAAGATGAAGCCTCTCGCAAGCATTCAAGTGCACCTATTGATCCTCCAATAGGAAAAAAAGCTGAGAAAACTATTAACCCTGTACCTATTGAAGTGATTCCTCCTGGAAACTATAAGAAAGATGGAATTGCACACAACAGGAAGTCCAAGCTACGGCTGCCAAGTAATCCAATTGAACAAAAAGATTCAGGTAATGTGAAGCTATGTGCTGTTACATTTTATTTCCTTTTTCCTTCCATCTTTGCTTATTTCTTCTTTATTCTATATGCAGGTATTGCTGCTGCCCAAGGCACTTCGGTGCACAATGTTATAGATCTTAGTTCACAAGAAAAAGCCGATGCATCAAACAAACCAGAAGCAAGCAATGCAGCAAAGAAACCACAAACCAGCAAATCAGCAAGGCATCCTCTGGCCTTCACCCCTCCAGACTTCGATCTTGGCCTTTCTCAATCCCAGCATGCAATAGGTTCTGCTGGTTCTGCAGCCTCACTTGAGGATATATCAGAAGAAACATTTAAGAGGACAGAAGAGGAGGCTGCATCAAGAAAAAGGAAAGCACAGGATGAAGATCCAAGTAGTGCAAACAAGTCAGTCACACCTACTTTTCAACCTGCACCAAAACGAACTTTGCGAAGGCCAGCTAACTTGGAATCACCATTTGTTGATTACATATCAAAGAAGGATTTCACTTGCAACCAAGATGTTACTAAGGTCTATGATGCAGTGTGTGCACATGCAAGGTCTACTCGTGGGAGGCAATCTAATGAGTACGTGCTCTCTTGATTTCCTGTAGCAGCATTTTCAAACTACTGTCTCTGCATTTATTTACTCCTGGCTAAGCATTTTATCTATTTTTCCCTAGCATTTATTCAATTGAGCCTAAGCATTTATTCAATAGTACCTGCTACTGCTAGCAACTAGCTAGGCTAGGCTATGGCTATGGCTGAGTAGGTAGTGGCAAGGTACTGTCTAGGAGTATAGGCGATGAGGCGCCGCAGCGGCAAAGCGATCTTTGTGAGTATAGGCGATGAGTCATTGCGGCAAAGGCGACTAGGCTACCGCACGCTTTGCTTACAACCTACCAACTTTAGCAATAGCAGCCTACTTCTCCTTCCAGTTTAGCATTTATTTGGTTATTCGTAAGCAGTTTCTTCATTTTGCCTGAGCATTTTTTCAGTTCAAGCTAAACATTTTCCCCGATTACAATCTACCAAGTTCATTTTTTGACATCGTTTGTGTTACGTGGTCTGCGGGACAACGATAGCAATAGTTTTGTGGCGCTTCTTTGTCCATCTGCACCACCTTGCTAATTCAAGAAAAACCGGGAGGCCACCTACATAACACGATTCTGAGAGATTGCAATTCAAGTAATTGACAAAGAGAAATTAAAGGGCAAGCTGTCAAGCGTGTGCTTCCATTAAGAGTCGTGGTCGACTTCCCCTTTTCTCTTTACCATTTCTTGTTTTCAGTCAAGTATTTTTTACACATGGCCATTAGCTTTTTGTAACTGTGTTCACACATTTATTCATTTTTTTGGCAGACATACCTCCAATCGGGCCAGCTTGATAGGCCTGAGGTGTCTCGCGTATTCAAAGCTAATGATAACCACCTCGACCACCGTGAGATGGTGAGTTGACAGATGAAACCTTTACTAAAAGTCAGAATTCAGGTTTGTTGTGTTACTAACGAGATGTGAACAAAAAACGACCCAGGTCATGTTCCCAGTGCTTGAGAACTTGGGAAGCGGCGATGGATCAGAGAGCGCGGGACACTACTACCTGCTGGTTCTAAACCTAAGGGCAGGGAGATTCGAGGTATTGGACTCGATGAGGAGTTTGGAAGACAAAAAGGCTAAGAGGAAGGCTGCGACAAAATCATAGAGGGAATTAAAGCTCTATGGAGGAGATGGTACCCGAAACAAAAAAGACATACAGAGTACGAGCCATGGGACATTGGTGTGCCAAAACAATCAAATAAGTAAGCTCAAAATTGAAACCGGTTCTTGTGATGCGATTCTACACATTGGATGCCTCTAATAAGTTGAGTTGTGCTATTGCAGCCACGATTGCGGGTTTCACATGATCATGCATCTTGCGCAAAGACTTGGGATGGCCGTCGGATATACAACTTCAAGGAGACAGATATCCCAAATATACGGAAGTTGCGACACACACAAGTGGGTGACACACCCCAAGAATGAAGAAAACCGGTGGGATAATCTAAAGCTAAGCAAGGTACATGGGAATACAAAACTAGCAATTTAGTATCAAAAAGCTAGGCATTTATGTATGAAAAACCAAGCACTTTTGATGTGGAGTGCCGTATATTGTGCTAACACACAAATAAAGTACAGCTAGGGAAAATACATAGGCTGAGAACAATTTGTAGAGAACAATAGGTGTCACAGTTATGAAATGTAACCAAAAAGGAAATCAAAGAGTGACCAAACTTAAATGTTTTATCCTTGGTTATTAGTTTGGAGAGAAGGGGAAAAAAAAAATTCAGCAACCATCTCTCATTAACTTAAGTACAGCACCATCTCTGCAAATTACAATTTTTTTGACAAAATAGAATCTAAGCCCTCGAATCTCTACTCCTCTTCATCACTTATCTTGAGCAACCATCTTTTTCTGGCATGTTGCTGCATTGTGCTCTGTAGAGCCACAAAGACTGCATTTGCGTGGCTTCTTTGTATGCACTTCCAGTGAAGACTTTTTCCTCCTTGCCTTTAGACGGCCTTTTGTCTTAGTAATGTGCGGGTCCAACACTACCATAGGTACCGCACTAGTTTCTTGTGAAAGATGCCACCTGCGAGAAGTGCTTCAATAGAAGGGACTTGTTGTGGAGGAGGGGATGTGGGGGACAAAGAATACCTTGCCGTGGGAGGAGGGACGGGGGGCAGACCGCCTTTGCGTGGAGGAGGGACAGGGATAGTACTTGGCTTCTTTGTGGAGGGGACGGGGGACAAAGACGGCTTGTTGTGGAGGAGGGACAAAGACGGCTTGCTGTGGAGGAGGGACGGGGACATCACCGCCTTTGCCGTGGAGGAGGGACAAAGATTGCCTTCTTCTTGAAGCTGGCAGTAGCGGCGGCTTGTGCCTTCTTCTTCTCCTTCCTAGCCTTCTTTATAGCAAAGAAATTCAGCCTCTATTGCACGCCCATGAGCAGTAGCAATCCCAAAGTGAACTCTTCGACACACAAGCTTGCCGAGATATGTTTGCAAATAAGTTTGCAAGATTTGCAAAGCGGATTTGCCCTCTTGTTTTTCTCTCCGGCATCGCAGTTGCTTGAGCACCGACTTGCAATGCGGATATTGAGGTTGAGTTCTCTTGTGGTGTCCACACAGGAGAAATGTAGGGTGTCAGGATTTTCTTGACCCCTTGTCATCCAAAACTTTTAGCACATGGCAGCAAAAAATCCCATCTCTCTCGAATTTGCGGCATTGACAGCTGATAACACAAAGCTCTTCATTGTAAGTAACTTCATAGGTTCTAGATCCATAAACTCCGACAAAATCTTCAACGGGGCTCAATTGGTACACATATGGGTAGGTCTGTACAGACACATACCGTGCTATCCTCTAAAGCTCAGCACGGAACCTGTAATAAATGTTTCTCGTGTACACCTCAATTGCATGCTTCTCCAAAGGATAAGCGGACCATGCTAGAGGCAGCCTTTGGTCCGTCCTGAAATCCTGCTTGTTCTCAGCCACATCTGTTTTGTCCTGAATTTTCTTGTATTGATGGACAAAATCCAGAATTGAGTTGTTAGGATTTACGTATTTCTTGAGGACAGCATTGAATCCCTCGCTTCTTTGGGTAGACTGCAGGAAAGGGTAGAATCTGTCCATGAAAAAGGCCGGAACCCACAGATGCCTGATCTCCCATAGATTACGTAGGATCTCATTCTCAGCAGCTCCATGAGTTACAATCATTGCTTGCCATCTCATTTCAAATTCTTGAGGACTCAAGCTGAAATTCACGACTTCATTGTACTCCTCCTCCAAGCCTTTTCCCCCCTCCAAGCCTTTTTTTGTGTCAAAGTACCTAGCAAGCCTGGTCTCGATCTTGGAAATAATGTGCCAACGGCAGCACCGGTGCCGGGTAGCTACAAAAACCGCCAGCTGCCGCGCCATTGCCAAATCCTGGTCGGTGATCAAGTTGATTGGCTCCGGGCCATCCATTGCTTCTACAAAGGCCTTGAACAACCAAATATAGGATTACAAGATTCATTTTTCAAGAAACCACATCCAACTTGGATGGATTGACCATGCCTATTGATTGCAATGAAAGGCGCAAATGGCATTTTGTAGATATTGGTGAGATATGTGCTATCGAAGGAGATACAATCATGGTACAGCTTGTATGCAGCCCTTGCTGCCCCATCCACCCAGAAGATATTCTCCACCTTATCATCCGCATCCAACTTGACTCTGACAAACAAATCCGGGTCCTCCTTTCTCAGCTCGTCAAAGTACGAAAGTGTTTTTACGCCATGTCACTTTTCACGCACGAGACCGTATCTGTGCTCTCAAGTTGTCGGCGTGAGTGACATGGTAAGGTACGAGATGTGCGAGATCTGTAGAGATCGGACATAAGTTGCATCATTCGACTGGTTTCAAGGTTGCAGTTATGTAGAAGGGTCAAAAAGTCCACCTCTTCTTTTGGGATCCCAGCGTGGGACCGTAGAAACTTTGCCAACGACGGTTTGTCCACCATGCTGTGGTTGTGGTCAGCAACAAACTGCTTGATGAACCACTTAGAGCCGTTGTACTTGACCAACATTCGTGCTCTACAGCAAGTGTACTTCATCGTCTCTCTTTTCCTTTTCATGCCAATACACTTTGCATTTTTTCCTTTAGCTTCTTCAAGATCAGAGTCGCTGATTTCATCGTCTTCAACAATCTCTAGCTCATTACCCTTGGCCTTTTTACCCTTCCCCTCCTTGTTGCACACAAACAAGGCTTTGTCAAGTTCCTTTGTCCTCGCTAGCCTCCTAGATGTCCCATTCCTTATAGAGAAGCCCTTTCTTCTAGCATATTCATTATAGCACTTTGCTCGCCTCTTCGACCGTGTCAAACGACTTTTCCCGACATACGGCTCATCGGGGGAAGAAATTGCTGCCAAGAACTGTAGGTCAACATCATCCTCATCCCGAGTGCCACAATTTCATTCTCAAAGACCTTGATCCCCAACAAATTCTTCCTCGATGTGTGTGTCTTCCAATGAGAGTTGCGGCTCAAATGGTTGGTAATTGTGTACAAAAGAATGGATTTCCAGTGTCATCATTCAAATCCATGCTAGGACCTGCAAGTTACAAAAAGCATTTACATGTTATTATCCAAGCGCTTTCTTGCAACAACATGCTAGGCAACTACTCGAGAAAACTAATAGCTCTTTCTTTTTCCTTTTCCATGTTGGACAGCCATCTAAAGGGGCAGCAAAGAATGATATGTGTAAATACATGTAAGTAAATGAAACTAATAGCTCTTTCTTGTAAGTAAATGAAACTAATAGCTCTTTCTTTTTTTTTCCCGCATGTTGGATGCCCATCTAAAGGGGGCAGCGAAAAAATGATATGTGTAAATACATGTAAGTAAATGGGCGAAAATAAATAAGATTCATAAGTCGATTGCCTAGTCACCAAAGAACACATCACAACACCAAAGAAATGCTTAGGTTTAATCAATAAATAAATGCTAGGGCAAAATAAAGAAACCGCTTACAAATAACCAAATAAATGCTAGGCCAGCTAATTGTGCAAGTCACAACCAAATCGCTAGTTGTGTAGATAGCAAGTATTACAAGCTACCGGGTATTACTATGTCAAATACAGAGGAGTAGATTATTTAGACTTTTAGAGCATAGGCCTACATGTTGAACTAGCAAACTAATATGCACTAATACTCTTCTTTCCTACATGTTGTACAAAGAATGAGAAGGCACCAACAAAGTATGAAGACATGTACCAAGCAAATCTGTGATTTTCTACCACATCTCTTACTAGCAATCGTGAATTTCTACCACATCTCCGACCGACTAGCAAATCGTGAAGATATGTTGACCGACTAGCAATTGTATGAAGGAAAGTAGTACTTGGGAGGAAACCGGGAGGACACTTGGGAGGGAATAAGCTACCTTTCTGATGATACTTTCTGCCTCCAATATGAATGCTTCAATCATGGGTGTATGTGAATGTCGTCATGATCTTGTGAATACTTGGGTCCATTGCTACTTGGGATCTTCTTTGTGAATTTCTTCATGAGTTTGGCCTGTTGCATGCCAATACAATTATCAATCTAGGAGGAACTAACACCTGATACTTTTTGCCCGTTTATGTTGCTTTGTTAAACGCTTTACTACCAAATTTTGTGGCAATCGACTCAAAATACCTGAAATTTGTTGCCCGGATCAGTCTTGGATCTATTTGAAGGGCCTTATTCTTTATTCTTGTTCATATTGATACCGCATCTTGCTATGTGAATTTCTTCATGATCTTGGCCTGTTGCAATCCAAGACAACCTGTTAATTTGTAGCAAATGTGTGAGTTTCTAGCACATCTCGATTTCTGATAATTTCTAGCAATCATCAAACATCGACTTGAAATACCTGATACTTTTGCCTGAATAAATGCTTCAAAGTGGGATGGATGTTCCCTGTCTTCGTCATATTGGGTTCTGTAATTTCCAATCTGGAGTGGTTAACTGTGGGGATCCCTGTTGATGTTGTTGTTGATAGATTGGGAGAGAAGATACCTGCCGTTGATTGCTTAGAGGAAAAGTTGATCTAGATCGGAGTAGGATAGGGTAAGTTGTGACTGGCGGCGGGCGATCGGGCGGCGGGCTGACCGCTCTGGGAGTTGGAGGAGAGGAGGAAGTCGCGTGTGTCTGGTCCGTCCGCTCGGCGCCAGCGAAGTTGGTGGGGGCAGGAGGAAGTCACGTGACAGTCTAGGTCAGCGCGCAAGTTGGAGGAAGCCGCTACAGGGTCGGGCGGGTCGGGACGGTTTGTTAGGTAGTGTGCAGGCGGATCGATAATCCTGCGCGCAGCGAGTAGTGCAGTCCTTATTTATTTAGATGTCTATTCATCCATATCCATTATTTATTGCATATATAGCACTTAAACATTTAGTGGATAATAATATGCTTAAAATGTGATGGCTTTAGATGCGGACTTTATTTTGACGGCAGGAACCTAAATTTGATTCCTCTTACACTAAATTTTAATCTTATTAATTGCTCACAGACAAATCGACTATTAATTGCAGTTGTCCTAAATTTGATTCCTCTTATCCTAAATTTTAATCTTATTAATTGCTCACAGACAACGACTATTAATTGCAATTGTGATTACAGTGTACCCATTTTTGTAACAATTTTAGGTTCTAATTTCCTTATCTCTAGTGGTTTTGGTAATAATTTGTAGGATGTATCTTTTTCTAGCATGATATGTATTTGGATCAAACATAAACATTAACTACATAAACTCTTATTTCATTCTTTTGTGTGATATATCATGAAAATCCAGATTTTAACTTTCAACTTCTCGTGTAGTTGTTATAATATTTTGTACGTAGGTTAATTTGAAATTGTAATGCTTATTGTACTGTTTATTCAAAATTTTATTTTTTTTTCAAACTATTTTGGTATATTTATAATAAAAAACTGTAAGTATGTTAAAAATACTTATTTGTTCAAACTATTTTGACGACATTAAAATAAAAATAAAGAGTAACGATGATATCATGGCTTATTTATTTGTTCACCATAAAGTAAGATCCCCTTCCATACTCTAGCAACTGTTTCTTTGTTTTTTTCACAAATCTTTTCCTGGTCGCAATAATAGTTTTACTATAAAATTAGTATGTCATATATGGCAGGCAAATTTAATTATAATATGGGTCCTAGTAAGATGGCCGAACATAGCACATCGTATGAGAGAAATAAAATTGTAATGATGGGATCTAGCAAGATGGCCATACCTTCACTCTGCAGGTGTGGTCGGTGCCAATCACTGATTTGTAGATGTCGTGGACGATGTTGGACATCTTGCCATCATGGCACCGGTGGCCTTGGTGTTCCCATGCCACCCATCTCTTTTTCTAGCTTGACGTAGATGAGCAGCTTCTGGCACTTATTGTCCATGCCTCCCCGTTAAACTCGACATGGATGAAGTAGACTGCGCAGTGTTGACGATCAAACACCCACTCACTCTCCTCCTTTCACCCGCCATGCACTTGGGTGAATGGATCCTCCGCGACGCCTTTCCGACTGGAAGCCCTGGCTGATGAGTAATAGAAGCTTAATCACACTTCATCGAGGATATAAAACATCCAAGCTGCTGAGCAACCAAAGTTTTTGTAATGTGGACTATAGTATAGATTCCAAGATGCATTACCTATTTACCTTGGTGACTGGGACCATGTACACACTCGTTACAAATCAAGCATTATATATCCTAGTCCATAATCATCCTACTTACGCCACAGTTGCATCGAATATCACCTGAAATAGGAAAAATAAGCATAAGATAGTAACTGAACATGTTATCTATCAAAATACTATTTTACAGATAGAGGAAAGGTCACATGAAAAGTTGTCATGGTTGGATTAGATGGGTCTTTTCAGTCAGACCATGCTCTCAATTTGCACCATTACCCATTGGTGTGTCTTGCCCATCCTGGAGGTTGATATCAGATCGATGCGGTGCATAGAGATGCAACCTTCGTACCAAGCATCTGAATTCTAGTAGTAGAAAGGAACGCCATCAACAAAAGAATAATGAAAGCCATCTTGGATGAAGATCTGCAAGAGTCAACTGATGCAAATTGATTCCTACAGGCCTTCTAGGATGCTAGCATGCAAAGATTTACGCACATGTATGGGTACAATAAATTTCATCTGTCCAGATTAATAAGAGCTCACGATGTGTGGGGCTTCCATGGGCAGGGATACTAATCGGCTGCATCTGGCACTACAATCCAAAGAAATTAAATAACAGCAGCATGAGAAGCAATCAGAACAGGCTTCTCTGCATCGCATGCAATGTCTATCCGGAAGGTCACCTGCTACATATGTGCGGTGCCGACGACGGCAGCTCCTTCATCTCTGCGTCATGGACCGACGGCGTCAACCCCTAGTCCTCGTACCAATTGGTCTGTCGGCGTCGGTGGCTGGTGCCGCACAGACTTGGGGCTTGAGGCGGGATGACGACGACACGAGGTGTGGCTTCGAGCGGCGAGAGGAATACCGTGCTTGACGATCAAGGAAGGCACGCCGCGGTGGCTTAGCATGCACGGATATGTGTTCTTTTTTTTTTTATCGGAGATTAGATGGGTCCTCACTTACGGGGTATATGGGAGAGCACATGTACAACATCACGATTGAATTATTTGCCGGCCAAGATTTTTTTTTTTTTTTTTTTGAAAAAAATTATCTAGTATAATGGCAGAGGTGGGTAATTTTGTACAAAGTTAAATAGATCCAACGGTTGTTGATGGCTAAATCTTCTGATTGGATGGCCGGATATTTCTGATTAATGTGAGATTTTATAGCATTTTTCTTTTTTCTAATGCATTTGGTGAGGATTAACGTGGAGGCTTCGTTGGAGCCTCCAATTAGTAATAATAATAAGAAGTAAGATAATATAATGTATGTATGTATATTTAGTTAGCAAAAATTTCCTAGAAAAACCAGGAGAACTTACAACTTAAAAATTATGTTTTGGATTTTGGAGTCAGCTCGATCATTTCAGTTTTGTACACGGTATGTAATCCACTGTTCCAAATCGTTCCCAGCCCATTGCTTGTAGGCTATATATATACACGCCTAGTAGACCAATCCACGTCTTTGCCTTGTCTGTATTGTGTCGCCACATGCCTCCACCTCACTGCCTTCATGCTGCCACGCCTCAGCCTCGCCTGCATGCCGCTATGCATCCTCCTCACCCAAATTGTGCTGCCCATAAAGCTACTATACCTCCTCGCAGAAAAAAAGCTACTATACCCAAATTGGGCCAACGGTTGCCACCGGGTTCTTCTCCTTTGATATGGTTGGCAAGTACCAACATGATCTGAACATCTTTACCCCTGGTATAGTCTATGCTTTTCTAATCACAACCTCACCACCAATGGGACCCACGAGCGCATGCAGCTCCTCCTGTCCATACCCTTTTGACAGCTAGGGGCCCTACCTAGGGATGGAAACGGTCGGAAACGATCGGAAGGAGGCCAAATCATTTTTATTTTCATTTTTTTCTCGAAAACGAAATCGATACGATATTGTCGGAAACGAATACGGCGGCCGGTATTCTAGGAATTTCAAAACGATATAGTAGGTCATAAAATATAGCGATAACGGTCGAAATCTATGATAACGGTATCCTCAAAAACGATAAACACACCAAACTGTAGGAAATGAGAAGAGTCATATAACTCGCAACATAACCACAGTTCTTGACAATGACACAAATAAACAATCAAGTTCTAAGTTGACTTGACATAGCATAGTGATAAAAACATGAATTATTAGAGTTCCTTCTTCAAGAAAGGTTGTTCCTTTATGTGTGCAGTCCTCGCCATATAGTTAGTTTCCAAAAAAAAATATTTGCCTCATGTGTATGTTGCTTGTGTGTGCCTTTGATTCGGTAATTACCAACGTAAATTACCGCTTTAAATACGGGAATCTTCGAAACGATCGGAAAAAGGGCAAAATTGTTTCCGCTTTCGTTTTCATTAATTTTTACCATTATCATTTTCATTTTTTGATTACCACTTCCATTTCAGTTTAGGCATGAAAATCGGAAAAAACTCGAAAACGACTTTGAAAAATCGGAAATTATCATTTTCGTTTTCATCCCTAGCCCTACCTCTCTCTGACTCTCTCGGTCAATGGAGGGAGCAGCACCTCCTGCACGCATGCAGGCAGGCACGGGGCTGTAGCAGCGCATGCAGTCGATCCCCACCTTCTATTTGTAAATTTGGCAATTTGTAAGTTTGTCAACAATTTGATGATATCTGTGAATAATTTGATATATATTTCTATGATATTTGGAATTCATAACAAAAAATGTAAAGTTTGTGTGTGAAAATTTTGGCTTATATTTGTATATTCTCAAATTACACCACTCTGTTTAATAAATTACAATGAAAAATCAATGTAAATATAGTAATAAGGCGGTGTAAATATAGTTATAAGAAAGTGTGAGCATATGAAAAAAAAAAACCGGTTATTTGAAGGACCTAAAACCACCAGTTTTTAGCTAGATAGGTCCTTTCAAAACCACCAAAAGTGGTAAATTGGCCAGTTTCAAAATTTTTAGGTAACCTAAAAATCTAGTTTTAAAATCGATGAAGGTAATATTTTTTGAGAATTACAACGTGAGACGCCCACACACGCACGCACACTCACCCCTATGAACACACGTACGTAAACCCTACCCCTATGAGCACCTCCAAAGAACTGGGCCGGCAGATCCGGAGATTCCGGTCACCGTAAAGCGCCTTGTTGTCGGGCGGGAATGTCGCTACCACTTAAAGCATAACGCCGAAAACCCGAATAAATCCGGGGAAAATCGCGAAGCACCCGTGCCAAGTCGAGGACTTGAACCCGGGTGGGTAGGTTCCACCACAAGGGGGCCTAACCAACTGATTTCGCATCGATGAAGGTAAATGGAACTTGCATGTGAGGTGAAATCGACTTTATTTCTTTTGCAATATTGTTGGCCCATTTCTAAAGCAATCAAGCCCAATGGACATGGGTTACATGGTGCTCTCCTGCAGCTCGCTCAGTCCATATAAGAATGCAATTCTATTTTTCGAGAAGTCTAACAGTTCAAATTTTGATTAAATTTATATAGTATTATGCATTCTTGCTTTTGAAGAAATCAAACATTTGAATTTTGACTAAATTTATATAAAAAGTACTAACATTCACGATATAAAATAAATACCATTAGACTAGTTATAGAATATGTTTTCATAATAAATTTATTGGAGCCATACATGATAATACTATTTAAAGAAAATTACTTCCTTGGCCTAAATAAGTCCAACTTAGTTTTTTTTTATTGAACTTCCTTATTGGACCTAAAAAGTCCAGCCCCGACACTAGACGGGCCACCATACTGTTGCACGGCCGAGGTGGATCCTCTGGCGGGACCTCATTGTAGCCTGTCTTCTCCATTGCCAGTGGCTAGGGTATGGACGCTCGACGCCCAAAATCGTGACCGCTAGAAACTACGCTTGGACGAAGGAGCACGGGGAAGACACTCTCCTCTCTCTCGATGGGGTAAGGCTATTTTTGTCTTTTCTCGCGCGCCCCATGTGCTGGGTCATGGTAGAGAGAGATGGAATGGATGGAAGGCCAAGAAACTAAGCAAGTTCAAAAGATATACGGTTAAGAAACTAAGCTGAAATTTTTAGGGCCTACGAACTAAATTTGAGCTCGTTTGACCGGTATGGATACCATAATTGTTTTTCTTTTGTGGACGGAGTATCCTTCTTTTGTTGACATTCTGACATAATGCACAGCGGCTTATTGTCACCAGATTGTGAATTCGTGATCATAAGGAACAAGTGGCCTCTTATCAACATATGCATTCTCTTCAATTAGACAGCATGCAGAGGGTTGAAGAGATGAAGTATATGAGAATGAAACCAATGATTTGCAGGACAGGACAACTATAATTAGGGCCGAGACGTTGTCCAATGAAGATAAACCACACTACTACAAAAGGGAACTTGCATGGCGGACAAAAGCGATTTTCCGTGGCGGGCTTTATGTCCGCCACGGACCAAGGGTCACTGTCGGCCATTAACCGTGGCGGACAAAATGCCCGCCATGGTTAATAATAAAAAATAATAAAAAAATAAAAATCAAATCGAAACCCTAACGGGCCCGGCCGCGGGCCTAGATCTGGCCGCGCCGGACTGGGCGCCCGCCGGCCCCGTTAGGGTTTCGGGATGCCGCGAGAAGGAGGAGGTCCGCCGCCGCCGTGCTCGTGCGCCCGCCGAGCTCCATGCCGCCATGCCGAAGCCTCCACGCTGGCGAAGACCGAGCGCGGTGAAGACCGGGCGCCTCCGCCTCGCCGCCAGTCCGCCACCTCCGCGCGGCCGGAGTTGAGGAGGACGGCGACCGGCGGATCCGCGCCCACCGCCGCTCCAGCCGCGGATCCGCCGCCGGGCTCGGGATCCGCCGCCGGCCGGGACGCCGGAGGCCCGCCGCCACGCCGCCGCCGGCCGCCGGGGAGAGGGAGAGAGGGAGCCGGGAGGGAGGGTGCGGTCGCCGCCGCCGCCTCGGGAGAGGGAGAGAGGGAGCCGGGGAGGGAGGGGGTGCGGTCGCCGTCGCCGCCGCCGCCTCGAGAGGGAGAGAGGGGAGCCGGGGATGGAGCCTCGGGAGAGGGAGAGAAACCGAGAGAGAAAGAGAGAAACCGAGCCCGAAAACCTAAGTGTCGCCTTATATATATGTCACCATGAGAATGGGCCTCGTTGGGCTCGCCTTTGGGCCTCATTTTTGGTGGCGGGCTTTTATAAGAAAAACCGCCACGGTTAATCGATTAACCGTGGGCGACATTATAACCGCCACGGTTAATCAAAAATGCCCGCCACGGTTAATTAGGGTATTTTCCGTGGGCGGTTTCTCAAATGCCCGCCACGGAAAATAAAATCCGAACACCATGTAAAATCAATTCTGTAGTAGTGCCGGGACCTTCTGCTAGACTGCTTCTACAAATCTAGGCTGACAAAGTGACAAACTGACTACACATCCTGCAAGGCATCCCCTCTGAAATTGAAAGCAAAAAAGAGAGAACGATGTCTGCATCACATACAAACAGCAGAGGCAAGACAAAGAAGTATATATAGGACGAGATTAACTTGTCTCTGGGCATGACTGTAATTGCTTTAGCAGTAATGCCTGCTTAGTTAGGAATAGACAGCTATGGTGATTCAGTGTATGCGTCTTTCTTCAAGTGTTGTCATGACGTCGTTCGTTTTGATGTGCACAGAGAATTGCAGTAGTAACGGCAACGGACAGATTGTGCTGCCGGCCTGCCATTACCAGTGTAATGTTTCCTTCATGACCCTGGTTCAGACTATTTTTCTGAAAAGAACCAGCAAACAAGATGTGGAGGTACGAGAGACGATGCAATCACTAATAAGAACAAAATAAATCCAGGGTGAAAGTGAAACCAATGTTTTTAGTATTATCAATAAAAAACACTGCCACTCATTACTCAGCAATTCCAGCAGTTTTAGTGTTGTAGGTTTGACTGATTTTATTTCTGACGAAGCCGATCACTTGGGCCTTGTTTAGTTGGCAAGAAACTTGCCAAAAGCACTGTTAGAACTCCTGTAGCACTCTTGTAGCACTTTCGCTTTGTATTTGATAAACATTGTCCAATTATGGACTAACTAGGCTCAAAAAGATTCGCCTCTGCGTGATGTACAAATGAACTGTGTGATTAGTTATTTTTTTACCTACATTTACTTTTCCGAACATATGTCTTTTGGTGTATTTAATATGATGTGATGGAGAGAGAGTGGAAAAAACTTGGATGTTTTTTTGGCAAATATTTTGCCATCTAAACGAGGCCTTGGTAGCACTACCGAAACTGGCACTTCGGCCGAAAGTGTGAAGATTTGCCGAAAGTGCCAAAAGTTGGGCACTCGGGCGAAGTGCCCGAGCAAATGCACTCGGCGAAGAAGTCGATTCCGGTAGGGTCAAGAACGTGTCCGCGAACACGATCACCCCCGACCACTCCTCCATGATGAAGAAGGTGAAGGGATGGTTAGCGGTGAACTCAACGAGCTCGCGGTGGCCCACCGCCGCCACGCAGCTGCACGGGTGACCGCAGCCGCCTTCGGTCCCACCTCGTTCACGACCACCGCCTTTGTGCGCAACCTTGACAGGAACATCGGCCGCCATGTAGCAGCAGCGCCGGCGACTCCTCCGTTGGCGTCCCCATCGTCGCCCTTGCACATGCCACGCAGGTCGGCAGCCCTCGGCGAGAACGGCAGCGAGAGACCCAGCCGATAGAGGTCGCCCTTGAGGTCATCCCAGCTGAAGGTGATCGCGAACTTGGGCAGCTCGAGCATGACAGGCCGCTCCTTCATCGACGCGGTGGTCATGTCCACCATGGTCGACAGCCCGCCCCGATGCGTCCGGGAGGAAGAAGAACATGGAGTACTCCGTGCCCTCGTCGTTGGCCTCCGTCGCCGTGGCATTGGCGTTCGCGCGGCGACGACCTGCCCGCCACGGGCGGCGCTTTGAGCTGGCCGGCGCCCGCTGTAAGGGAGGTTTAAGACCTTGAACCCATCCATGCAGGCGACGTCAAGCCATGTGAGGCCGCTGATCATGAACTCCGCCTTGGCGAGGCTGCCGTAGAGCCGGTGGAACGTGTTCTGCTTCGTGGCGTAGGGGTAGAACGGCTCCAGCCATGCGCCCTTGAAGTAGGCGGCGTTGGCGAGCACGAGGGCGGTGTCGCCGTCGTCGATGTCGCTGGGGAAATGATGGACTCGATGAGGTTGTCCGTCGCCTACTTCACCCATGAGTTGATCTTCACGTACGTACCATGCATGTAACATTGTGTGTTATATATTAGTAAAAAAACAACTTGCGTGATGGATCTTAATATATACTAAGTAAGTGCAAATGCAAACAAAGCCCGGGTTAAACTGTTACTGTTTATGATTACTGATCCAAAAGTCAAGTTTGATAAGAGCATTTCAAACTTTATTGTTTGGCAAGATTGAAAAGGACATTTCTCCAACAACTCCAACAACCTCGTCAGTGAAGCTGACGGTTCTGGCCTCCGACTTGTACGCCTCAGCGGCGACGGGCGCTGAACGCGTCCGTGAGCCCACCGCGTCGCGGCATCCACCCGCACGCCTCCGCCGTGAGCACGCTGCGCCCGCCGGGCGCCGGAGCGGTCGGCGAGGACGCGTCCGCGACGCCAGCGGCCGGTCAGCGAAGCGCCGGCCGATGGCACGCCGAGGAAGGTGAGCAGCTGCGCCAGCGCGGCGTGCCGCCCTTGCCATGCAAGCAATGCCAGCGCCATGTGCACGGTCACCGGCGAACGCGACGTTCTTGTTGGTGGCAGCGGATGCGGGTATGACGACTCACCGTCCGGAGTGGGGGCGCGCGAGGTGCTTTGCGAGGTGGAGCGCGAGATCCGCCTGCCCGCCCCGGACTGCGGTTGCGGCGGCCGCGGCGGGCGGCGGCCATGGTTATCGCGAGATGGGAGTCCTGCCGCCGCTTGACGTTTTGTATATACTAGCAAATATGCCCGTGCGCTGCAACGGAGTGTATAATTTGTTGGATGATCAATACATCAATCAAAACAATCTATAGCTTGAAGATTTCAATGATCATGATTTGTTCTAATAAATCGTTGAATCAAACTCCATGTATCGTCCGACGTGTCTTAGAATCATACTTCGCTAACGTCGGCCTCACCGCCTCATCACGCCTTCTACGCTAGCGAGGAGCACACGCCCGCTGAGCTGCGTCTCCTCTCTTCTCGCTTTATTGACTGAGTCGGGCCGTTAAGTTCAAGCGAACTTGATTTTTTTTTTTTTTCCTTCTGATCCAAGGAGTTTTTGTGGTTGCCTCAATTAGTTTGTCGAGCAATTTTTGATTTTATCCTCTCTATTATTCTTTGATTATAATCTCTATGATTTTATGGGCTTGTAATTATAGTTGGACTTGGATTGGGGAGATTAGATTTTAACATCTATAAGAGTCCTATTGAAAGAGGAGTTTCTTTTCTTTCCGTTTATGTTTTTGGATGTATTTTCCTCTCCTCTTTAGTGCTGTCCGCCGGGTTGAGAGAAATTTTTTTCTCTGATGCCAAACGGTAGAGAGACTACCAAATAGAAGAGTACTTGTCTAGGAGTTGTTCCGATTGATGACTCTTTTATGAGCGCAACATGGACGTGGGCGGACAAAATCACGCTGATAGAAAATAGCGGAGACCCGAGACAGATACGGAGGGGGAGGGCAGACCCAAGAAGGAGGTGGACAAGAAATTTTCTCTTTATTAGTAGGTATAGATATCTGGTCTTTGTCTCCACCAAGCGCCGCAAGCGTTGGTAGAAATTTTGCCTTCTACGTGTTATTTCGGTATTTCTAGGTGCCCGTATAGATATGGAAGAGAGACAGAGATAAGGAAAGAAAATAGGGTGAAATTTTTTTGACAGAAATTTTCTCGCTTTATTAATACTAGCAAAACATGCCCGTGCGTTGCAACGGGTTATTAAGTTGTTAATAACAACTTCTCAACTCTTACAGTTCTGGCATCTTTGAATCTATCAATGACAATTGCATCGGCACCCTCGACTACTCGACAATATGTATATTATGAACAACATATTTCACAAATTACAATATTTATACTAACTAAAATTTTACAAATATATAGTTTTTGTGCTTCGGCTAGGGAAGCAGCTTCACTTATAGTTTTAAAATCAATGGCAATTGCATCGATGACAGTATGTATATTATGAACAATATATTTCACAAATTATAATATTTAAACTAACTAAAATTTTACAAATATATAGTTTTTTTGTGCTTCGCTAGGGAGGCAACTTCACTTATAGAGCTAAAATTGTCATCGGCACCCTCGGCGACCGATAAGCCGGCTGATGTTGTTTTGTTGTGAGAGAACAACAATGTATATTGACCGAAGTCGGGCCGTTAAGTTCAAGCCGAACTTGATTTTTTTTTTTTTTTTTCCTTCGATCCAAGGAGTTTTTTGCGGTTGCCTCAATTAGTTTGTCGAGCAATTTTGATTTTATCCTCTCTATTATTCTTTTGATTATAATCTCTATGATTTTATGGGCTTGTAATTATAGTTGGACTTGGATTGGGGAGATTAGATTTTAACATCTATAAGAGTCCTATTGAAAGAGGAGTTTCTTTTCTTTCCGTTTATGTTTTTTTTTGGATGTATTTTCCTCTCCTCTTTAGTGCTGTCCGCCGGGTTGAGAGAATTTTTTTTTTCTCTGATGCCAAACGGTAGAGAGACTACCAAATAGAAGAGTACTTGTCTAGGGAGTTGTTCCGATTGATGACTCTTTTTATGAGCCCAACATTGACGTGGGCGGACAAAATCACGCTGATAGAAAATAGCGGAGACCGAGACAGATACGGGAGGGGAGGGCAGACCCAAGAAGGAGGTGGACAAGAAATTTTCTCTTTATTAGTAGGTATAGACTAGCAAAATTGCCCGTGCGTTCTTATGGGGCGCACATCTTACGCAAATCATGCATTTTAATTAGTTGTGCAATTTTATTATTAGATATTATAGCTAGACACGTGCTACCTCGTGTGTTTAATTTCATATATAACGACCTTGTGGTCATATGGCACGTCTGCGTAGCTAGTAATATTGGCTTGAAGCAAATAAACAAATTCTTGTAAATGTCTTTAAAATCAATGGTTGCTGCTTATAATGAAACAAAGTGCCACATGAGATTGAAATAAATAATTGCGGAATTATAAAAAGTAGGGCAGATGCAAAACAAATATAATGGATCTAAATCTGCACTTTTAAAGGTGAGATGAACCTAAATGGCACAAAACAAAAAAGATATTGGACCTGTGGTGTATTTTGCTAAAAAAATATCGTGCACCAAAAATAACAAAAGTGTTCATAGTCTAATGGGAGGGCAGCGAGCTCCTTTCCTCATGGTCATTAAAAATATCGTCAAATGGTCATAATATAGTCCTATCTTGGTGGTCTCAAGCATCATTACTTTTTGAAAAATGAATAATTTCCCACCTTGAGGACTACCAGCTGGGCCGAGCTCCACGCGGTAGTTTGGGCCGGGCTGCACACAAGCCGATGCGGACAGCCGGAGCTACGTACTAATTAACGCTTGCGGAAGCTGATGCGGAAAGCCGAAGCTACTAACTAATTAACGCTGGGAGAGGACTAATTTGGAGATTCTGTTTCGTTTTCCACTTATTTGAAGTCGTATTTGCACCGGACTCGACAGGCAGAAGAAAAAAAAAGACGAACGGAAAATTTTCTCTCTTTATTAGTAGGTATAGATAAGTATAGAATAGATATACTACTGCTAGTGGGCCATGTGCAGTTTTTCTGAGAGGATGCCGGATATTCGGTTCTATTACTATATTGATTCTTGCCATTTTAAAAAAATATTTATAGTCAATCTTCAGCTAAAAACAATGTATGATTTTTTTTTATTTTATACGTACGTACGTGACGCCAGATTCAAAACGGGTGCGAACTCGATCGGAATCATGTCGGAGTCGGTGCGATCACAAATCCAAACCGCGCGTGAGCGTGAGAAGTACGTATCGCACTCGATACCGGCCGCCACGTATAGATAAATCTCGACGGCGCCAGAACCAGGGCTCATCCTCCGGCAGATTCATCTATCTTCACTTATGGCGACGGCGACAGTACATCGCAGTAAGCGCCCGGCGCCCGACGACGGCGAAGACTGTCCTGCGAAAGCCGGCGGGAAGAGGTCACGCTTTTGTCATTACGAGACGGTCAAGGAAGCTTTGCACAGCAGCACCGATGATGACTACGAGACGGTCGAGGAGGACTACGAGTTCGACAGCATCGACGACTACTAGATGCTCGAGGACTTGACGGCTCGTCATGCTGCGGCGGCGTCGCCAGGGCGCGAGATCGCTGCACGGGCGAGACGGTTGGCATCAAGCGTGTGCGCCCCTCCAGCAGCGACGACGACGACGGCGCTGCGAGCCTGTGCGCGGTCGTCTGCGAGGCCGGGTGCCTCGCGGCGTGCCGCGGCCACCCTCCGTCCTGCAGCTCAAGAGCGTCGCCACGGACGAGACGACCGGGGACATGTTCATCATCACGGAGCCGCTCGTCGGCGGCACCTGGGCTACCCTCCGTAGCCACCTCATAGTTACGCGGCGGCGGCGGCGGGCCTTCTCAGAGGCAGAGCCGCGAGCGTTCATGAGGCAGCTTCTCGGCGCCGCGGCGGCGATGCACGGCGCCGGGGTCACCCACCGCGACATCAATCCGGAGAACATCCTCGTCGGCCCCGACGGCGCGCTGATGATCTGCGGGTTTGGGTGCGCGACTACGGCGACGAAGCCTGGCGCGGCAAGGCACGTCGTCGTCGGAGAGCCGGAACCGCCCATGGGCACGATGCTGTACCGCTCGCCGGAACAGCTGTATTGCTGCTTCCCGCAGTACGGGCCGGAAGAGGACATCTGGGCGCTCGGGTGCGTCATGGCCGAGCTCCTCGCCGGCGCGCCCCTGTGTTCGCGGTGGCGGATACGGAGGAGGGCTTGCTCGAGCAGACGATCGACCTGAGAGACGACATTGTCTCGGTGGGAGTGGAAGCGTTCGACGGCATCCTGGATCAGCTGTCGGTCGCCGGGCGTGAGCTGCTTGTTGGCCTGCTGGAATTCGACTCCTGGGAGAGGCCCGCCGCGGCAGACGCACTCAAACACCGCTGGTTCGCCGAGGACAACGTGGTCAAACCAGAGTTAAACCATAGTCTCTAGGAGTGTCTGATCATGACTCGTGAATCATCGGCACAGACTGAAATCTATATAGGAGTACGTATAGCTAATTCATGGGTTTGTCTGATTTTTTTTTTTTTGAACAATCTGGAGCGGCCGAGGCCGCTACAGTGATTTATTACGAAAAAAACGCAAAGTTTACAAATAAAGAGAACAGGGGGGGCCCTAGGTAGAAAGAAGCTCCTGGGAACCCGCCTCGCGTCGTCCTCGCTCGGGCGGCTCAGGGCGTGTAGGCACAAAAATCCTACTCCTTGCGCCGCGCATTAATCGACAAGCCGAATAACTAGCTTTTGCTTTCGCCGAGCGCCTTGGATCGAGAAGGCGTCTTGTCAATTTGACCTGTTAATTGACAAGGAGGTAACGTGAGATCTGGAACATGCCTGGTGAGACCAAGACAGTTCGCATGTATGGCTCTAAGGCCAGGATGTAAAGACACATAGCTATGAGAGCTATCTGTCGACAGATAATGAAAGCATTCGGTAAGCATGTAAAGATGTAATCGTAATAACAAAGGTTTAATGATCATAAAAAGACATGTTTGAACAAGTAAAGTCAATCATCATGATATAACATTATAAAGATCTATTGCATAGATCGAATTAATTGACAACATGGAACAAAAGCGGTGTAACTCATAAATATAAACCTAATCTAAATGACACATGCATAGGTTTCATCCAACTAGTCTCGCCGCACGCCTAGCCTTGCTAAACCCGTCAAAGCTTAAACCCTTGCAAGCTAATCCACCGCATGATACCACTTGCTACGGATATAAACCACTTACCACAACTAGATCAATCCACCGCATGATACAATCTAACCATGATAAGCTAAAAGCACGCATACATCAAAATAGATCTATAAATACTCATTACTCGTTGAGGCGCTGTATGCATAGACAAGTAAAGTACACATGCAAACCTAATCTAAAGCAAAGCCGTAGATTCGTCCCGATCCGTCCTAACAAAGAATCCACCGCATGATACACCGCAAAAGGCTAATCCACCGCATGATACGGCTTGCCGATTTTAACCGTTCTAAGCCCTCTTCGTCCTAACAAAGAATCCACCGCATGATACACCGCAACAAGCTAATCCACCGCATGATATGGCTTGCGGACTAGACTCTAACGATAGGTAGATTTACACATGCAAGATACAAGTAAACACATAAGCGTGTTCGCAAGTTTGCCAATCCGTGGTCCATGAAGAAGAAACTTACACGTAAAACCTTAGCCCCGCCGCACGACTCATGACTAAACATGTAAGAACCCGCAACACGTGACAACCTAGATTGATCTAGGTTCGGCTATGAAAGAACGTATAGATCTAATGACAAGCCAATGATAAATATTGAGAGTACTGATGGCATATAGATCTAACAAAAGATAAAGCCGAGCCACATCAATCTAGATTGGGCAAAAGAGTGTGCAAACATAAATAAATAAATAGATAATCAAGTAAGAATCATGCACCACTCGGTAACTTAATGAATTCATTAGGTGCCAAGCCTAATGAAGCCGATAACTAGCTCTCAGGCGGATCTTAGCCCACCGGATGGCTCATGATCGACAAAAGAACCCTCTTGCCCCCACGATAGCTTAAAGCCGCCGACGATACTAAGCATGAACAAGACTTCTTGCAATAATCCAAATCCGCTGACGATACTAGACATGGTGCAAGGTTGCCGGTACTTACGGAGGTCGACGGGTCGATGAATCCTCTCGCAGTAGATCGACGACACGACTGGACTCGAAGGGTGGCCGGAGCCAAGGCACGGAGCCGGGTTGGTTGTATTTGATTTGGTAGATCGTTTTACAGTTGCCGGGGGTCTCATATTTATACCCTGGGCTTATTGAGTCCTAACTAATTTACGAATAATAATGACGAAAATATCTAGCTAAGATACATTGTCCTTCAAGTCTTCTCGAGTCGTGGATTTGTACGTGGCGTGGGCCCTCGATCCCCGGATATCTCCCTTGGTGCTCCACGCTTGCGAACCGTCTCTCTCGGCTCCTTCTTCTGACTCGGGCTCCTTAGCCGAATAACAACTTCCTCGAATGCTACAAACATCATTGGCACCATATTGCTAGCCGAATGATTCCTTACCGAACCATCGTGTGCGGCCCATCTCGTCATCCGTGGCTCTACCAAATTTTGGTGTTAACATATGCCCCCTCAATTTTAGAGTAAAGAGGCTCCTTTTGTTGTAAAATTGACCAATCTACCCTTTCTCTTGCTCAAAGCGATCGCTTCAGAAGTTCGTCGCCTAATCGTCCCCTTCCGTAAAAACTTGAAACCCTAGATTGCCGCCAGATCTCAATTCAACCTTCTTCATGGATCCCCACGGCTTGGTCCCGGAGGTAATTTCATATTCCCCTCGTTAATTCAAGAACAACTCCAATCTTCAAAATTCGTTTTCCTTATATGCGCCATTTTTTCCTTAAAAAGGAGAATGAGGACCAAATTCGATCTCGACGTAAGCCAACCCGGATATTTATTTCTTGGGCCCTAAAGGCAACTCGATCCACTTGAATTTATCGAGAAGGAGAGTCGAGGATTTCCTTCAAATTCGGCGTCTCTCCGAAGAAATAGTGGAAAAAAGACATTCAAGACTGGCCGTTTCCCCAATTCTTTGGATGGCGAATCGTATAGGCGAATTTCCTCGCCAAATCCGTAAGTGAGAATTGGGATATTCAAGACATATCTCGGTGTCAGAACTGTCTTTATCCAATACCCCCAAGAATGAAGATTTACTGATGGCGGCAGCTCACTTTTGGTCAAACGCCACTAACTCCTTCATCTTTGGTCATGGCCCAATGACTATCACCCTGGCTGATGTCTTCATGATAACTCGGCCCGAACATCACCGAAGAGGTGCACCCTTGGAAATACCAAAGATGGCAAGAACAAACAAAATTTATCAAAACTGCCGACCCTTGGACGAAACATATTGAGTCCTATATGAAGAATGGCCCAGTTGCCGACAAAGAATACAAGGCCTTCCTGAATTTCTGGCTATGTAGATTTATGTTTTGCGGCAAGTCCAATGAGCCTGTGCTGAATCACATAGTCATGGCCGAAGATCTGGCAGCCAACAAGACAATTGCCCTTGGTAAGTATCTTCTGGGTGCTACCTACCATATCTTTGCATCAAATTACCACCCAAAATGTTTGAGAAAAAAAGGAATTTCTGTGTGTGAACGGTCCTTGGTGGTTAGTCCGGATGTGGTTACAATTTGATATGCACAAACTGATCGTAGTAGATTTGCACTCCTTGTCCTTTCCTTCAGTCAATTATGCCGAGGATGAAGAAGCAACATCCAAAGCTTGTCGACTTATGGAGAAGTCGCATCCGCCATTACTATCAACAAGAACATTGGCGGCTTTTTCACGATCTTCTACAAAGGCTTTGAAGAAGTTCTCTGGTTTTCTTTCGAGAATGTGAAGATTTCACTTTTCCTTGCAAATTTAACTATGATTCGGCCGCAAAGATAATCTATCAACAGGGATCTTTAATGCAATCATCAAGCCATGCATCTTGCCTGCAGAATTTCATCATGGAAGGTTGGTGAAGCCTACTTATGAGTTTTACAACCCAAATATGGCAGCAAGACAATTGGAATGTGGTCAATTGCCCCCGAGGTTATTCTTTTCCAGAGCCATCAAGCCAAGGGAGATGGTAACTCAGCATCTGCAAGCTGAAAAGATTTTTAATTTAGGAAAAGATCTACCGTAATACAGTGCCCGATCCTTTTGTCTTGATTGACATTGCACATCCTCTGTTTCAATCTTGGTGGGAACAATTGCACGCCATATATTCAACTCGTTGGTTCATCCCCTTGCCAAGTACTCTTGCCAGAATTTGCCACCGATAGTGAGGTGACCGCTTTTTTCTTCCTTCCTTTCTTGCTCCTTTTCCTTCATCTAAACTTAATTTTCTTTGACAGACATTGAGCCAACCCTTCCTTCAAGAGAAGTTCGATATTATCTGGCCGGACCTCGTCCAGCTCTGGGTGATGAAGGACTGGCCATGAAGGCTTTCATGAGAACACATATGGTCTTTCTTGAGGAGAAGTTGAAGGATATGAAGAAGAGGAAAGCTTCCACTCATCCGGTCGGTAGCCCCCGGCCTTCTAAGAAGAAAAGATCTCCAAGAATCAAGCAAGTTTCCGTGGTATGCCACTCTTTTGTATGCTTTGCAATGATTGATTTTTACTTTTGCTTAATCCTTTTCTCGACCGCAGATTGGCTCGTTCGACATCGCACAAGTGCAAGATAATGCTTCTTTTTCCCGACAATCCGTAAATTCAAAAGACTCATGAAAAAATTGGTAATTGTATATTTCCTTTTTCTTTTATTTTCTTGGCCGAAAGTATCCAAATATTTTATTCGCCTTCTCCGTTTGTTTGGAAATGTACGAAAATTGTTGGTAACTGATAGCAAAATCCTTTGAAGGTGAGCCAAATTCTTCCGAGAAAAACCCAATCTATGGGGAGGAAGGAAAATCCACGTGCCGAGCCTATCAATTCTAACCATGGAGAGTCGAATCCTCTGGCTTTGGTGCTTCTTCTGATGATGAGGCTCAATCAAGAAATCGATTAATCCTTCTCAACCATCTCCTATTCGCTTGAGTTCGCCCCTCCAAGAGAGCCGTCCCCGAGGGTGACAAGTCGCCTCATGCTACCAATGTGAATGAGCTTCCCCGATCTCCTACTATTCACGGCGCATAGAATGGTATTTTTTGTTTCCCCTCAAATATACGCTTCTCTCAAGTACAGAATTTTCCCCGCCTATGTTGACACATTTTCCTGTCTTTTGTCGTGGTGAGGATGAACCAAGCATGTCTTTCTTCCTAAGGATACGCTCGAGCAAGGAGAAGAAGCCACATCCCAAAGATAGCCTTTAAAGCCAACCAAACAAGGCTTAAGGAGATCCTTTCTCTTCTTGATGGGGACGTAGGTGTCTTGGTTCAGAATGCTTCCAAGATAAAAGAATTGGCTGAACTCTTTGACCAGGAGATCCCAATTTCTTTGAAATCAGCTATGAATCGTATTCTCCATCTGGGATCAACACATTGCTTTGCCATCAAATCGGCTAATGAGCATTCCACTCTCGAAATCATCTATGTTGATCGCTATGGAGATCATGAAGAAAAGTACTGCTGAACTGCACTCCAGATTCAAATCTGATAAAGAGCTTCTGAACCAACTACAGCCTGAATTGGATAGTGAAGAAAAGAAGAAACTCTTGCTTGAAGAACAGCTGGCAGTCCTGACCAAGTCAATTAAAGAAAAGAAGAAGAAAATAGCCGGTCTTCCGTAGTTTTTGAGTTCAAATAAGGCAAAGAATTAAGAAGAATCATGAAGAGCATCAAAGATTCAAAGCCAAAGTTTCCAACCTCGCAATCTCGGTAAGAAGATGATCGAAGGCTTTAGCTTGAAGCAAACTCTCTTCAAGCCTCACCGTTTTACGATATGAAAGCCTTTCTCAACATGTAATTTTGTTGAAACTTCTCCTTGCTTGGGTGCCAAGTACTGAACTTGATATTTTGTAACCGATGTTCGGTTTGCGACTTTACCTTCCGTTGCACGGTTGTATTGAATGTTTTTCTCTTAACAAGCCTTGCCGAACAAAGTAACTCCAGTAAAATCGTCAACTTTTATTCTTTGAGAAAATAGGTACACACGGTTTACGCGAACGATCTCAACCCACAATCCCTTGCATTCGCAATGTTTTCGTGAAAGGAGACTTTTGAAGCTCTTGAATAAAGACTCCCTTTGTCTTTATATTGATATTGTTGTTTTATATTTTGCACTAAAGGCGACATAACAATATTTATGCCGGCTGTTCTCCAATTTTGGGAGCATTTTTTACGCTAAAGGCGATGATTTACATATCGGCTATCTCTTATGAATAGAACAAATTTTCTTTTGCTCACAACTATTAAATCATACGTGTCGGCCAATCACATCCGGCAATAACCGATTCTTCAAAAGCCGACACGAAATCTTTCCTCGAAATTACTATGAGAGCCGACTATCTCGATCGGTCACTGGTCTTTGTAGCGAAGTAATCGACAGGACCTTCTTCCCATTCTCTTCTGAAAAGCATTCCACGCCTTCATATTCCCGGAACGATGGCTCGATTGCTGCAATGCTTACCGAATCATCGGCTTGCACTATCTCGACATCATCACCGTTCCAATCGGATGAGGACTTGATGCATGGTGGATGAAACGCAACAGCTAGCATGGATCCAATCTCTTCCAAGTAATAAGTCAGTAGGACCCCTTACTATCGACCACAAAGAAGGTAGTGATCAAAGTCTTCGAACCGATCATCAACTCAACGTGAACGGCTCCATGGGTATCTGGGGATTTCCAAAGAAAGTCCCCGAGCACAATGTTCCGCCTTGAGCAAATCCTCCTTGGTCATCCCCAAATTTTCGAAAGTCGTATATGGCATGATGTTGATTGCGGCTCCCCATCGACGAACATATGAGTCGAGGCTTTCCATTCACGTATCCTTTCAAGTAAAGAGGCTTCAAATGATTGTGCTTCCTAGGCCTGTCGAACACAGCTTGTCTTGATAGAGCCAACTCGCCCTAGGAGATCAACCATTTCTTTGTTGTCAAAATCGAATAGGCCTCTTCATCCGAATAAGCATCTTGTTCCTCTCGATCATCGGTAGCTTGCTCAAGAGGTGCTGCAAATTCAATAGGGATGTAGAACACCATGCTAACATCGCGAACGCCCACTTGCGTAATACTCCTCTCCGCCGAATGAATGGCCTCCCCGAGTTTTTTCTTCTTTGGGCGCCACACTTGTTTGCGCGTTCTACGTTGCCTCCTTGAGCTCCTTGTTCCCGAGACGTTGGACTCTTCTTTTCTCTCGGCTTTTCCTTAGACCAGAGGGCACCACTGTCCCTTTTGCCACACATATTCTTGAGGAGAGTCCATGTCATCATCGAATCCTCCACATCGGCCCATGCTTACGCAATCCTTTTTGCGACATGAGGTGTCTTGTCTTTATTTTTTAAGCGCCGATCATCCTGGGAAGCGTGCCCCAGTCTTTCTGGATGGGACGGCGGTTGACTCGTGCCTGTCTGTACCCCCGTGGTATTGCTCACTTGCATTCGGGGCAATTGTTCCTAGCAGGCAACTTCAAGCCTTCATTCCAGCAATGCCTAAAGAAAGGACAGTCCCAATGAGACACCTCTCGCTCCTTCATGTATTCTTCCTGTTCTCGGTGGTACATCTCTTCTTCGTACCTCTGTTGTTCCCTAGCAAGCTGCTGATCCCTACGATATTGCTTCTCTTGTTGTCTCTGCCATTTGTTCAAAGAATACGAGATGTCACCCTTGGTTTTGGAGGTTTTCTCCTTTCTCCGCTCGGCTATTTGGGAACCGAACACGATGCTGCCTGGAGCTCCACACTTGACACCTGCCGACTAGGGTCCAACCGAACCGCTTTGCTTTGCCCTTTCGGAAGTCGGCACTTTCAATGGGGCTTTGCCTTTAGGATCACCGGCGTAAACCATGCATGAATCGAAGCAACCATGTAAAACGCATGTGGAAGGGCTCCTTATCCACCTTCATGTTGTTGTTGAACTTGAGGAGACCCTGGCTGTATGGCCCCTCTCGATACGCTATTTAAAGATTCGGCAGTCAAGATGTTGTGAGTGATCATATCATGGAAGCCACAATATCTCCGCCTTGACCCAATCTGACGCTTCATAGAATGGTTTTCCGGTAGCTTGATGCGTCCTTCCTTGACTAAAAACTCAAAGATCTTCTCCGACTTGGAGACGCCGGGTCGTATGCCCCCTTGAGTGTCTTCATCCAGCGCTAGTTAACCTGGACAACTCCTTTGCCCCAAGCAAATTCGGCAATGCTACATCCTCCGGCCATCATCTTCATCTTCTCCCTCTTCCAGGAAGTGGTTGTATGTCCGATAAGACACGTGTTGGCGGTCATTATTGAGTATATTATACCGCCAACTTATATCCAATTCATGAGAAAGAGGAAAACTTATGATGCATATACCTTTACTTCTAACCTAGTTCCACTTGTATTCTAGAAATTATGTCTTGCGGTATAAAAGTGGAAACAGTACAAAGTTGCAAATAAATTAGAAAGCGCATTTGAATAAAAGACGCCAAGGAGTGGATTGAGCAAGGAGACCAAACCCGCGCATAAACCGGCCCATGCACCACCATAGGCCCAACATACGAAGGACAAAATGCGCGACGGAGAAGGCCGGAGCCGAGGGCGCAGCCCGAGGCCGGGCGGCCCATCAAGGCGGTCGACGCAATATTTCGCCAAACTTCCCGCCCTTTCTCTGGCGGTTTGGTGCGAACTTCAAGCGGCGGTTGCATGTAGTGCAAACTTTCGTTCCCGCCAAGAAGAGCTCGAAGCAAGGAGAGCCCTCCATTCCCTCCACCTCTCCACTATATAAAGAGAGGCACTCCACACACACACAACACAACACACTTCACATTGTTACATCCTCACCTTGAGCACCACTCTCTCCTCTTCATTAGTTTAGTGTTAGTATTTGGGTTAGGCGGAGTTTCAAGGAGGGCTTGTCTCCTTGGAAGGATCTTTTGGTAATTTACTATGAAGTTCTTTTTCCTTTATTCAAGTCTCATTATTTATATCGCAATGCATATGAACTAGAGTATAGTTACCCTCATGTTATATTCATATTGTGCCAACTAGAGTATAGTTAGTATAATGTGATAATTAACATGACTAACTTTAGGCTAATTGAATCATATTTTATTCTTGGAACGTAGTAGAACTAAGTTCGAGTGATGGTCCGTGTACCTTCGGGTTTACCTTTACTCTTTCTGTCGATCCGTAGGGTCGGGTACTTCTGGGAGTTTAGGTAGTTCTCTATAAATGTAAGCATGGTGCTTAGGTCTATAGGGAATCATCCGGGAAATGCCGGCATCCCACGGTAGTGAGGTAGGCGGCGAGAGGTGTGACAACTCGTCGTCCTTTGCACTCCTCCACGCTCGGGTGTTGGGTTGAGTCTTATCAAGTGCAACCGGTCATGGATACCGGCCCGGGCATCTCCTCATCACTTTAGCCCATCTCTCATCAGTGAACCATGAATGACGTATGTAGACTATAGTCTAACGCATTGGCGATATTAGAATAGCCAACTCAACATAGATTTTCCTTTTTATGTTATTCTCTATTTATTCCTTCTAGTGCTCAAGAAGTGTGTGTGTCACCACTATCTCCAATATTATTATCACTCACCCCTGTATATGATTAGTGGCTATCCATACATACATTGTGGGCTATATCATCATCATATTAAATCTAAACCTGCCTTCCCATGGGAAAATATAAATGAACGATACCGATTACTCACCGGGTGAAATGCTACGATGATAGATCCGCAGGCTTGGGTTGACCCTTGCAATATTCAATTCATCTATCACCGACGTTCTCTTGACGTTATCATTAATCATAATATCTATTCTTAGTGATTGTGCTAAGAAATG